>CM075852.1:94639940-95174940 GCA_037975125.1 Latrodectus hesperus | reverse complement strand
AGAATAATAAAAAGCACATTTACGCGCCTTTCAGAAAAATTCTTTTGTTATTCTAGCTGTTACTTAACGACGTTAATGCATTTATTCGTAAAAATAGGGAGCCAAGTATAGTAGCTTGTGTTTATTTGTGTATATAATTATCATTTAATGAGGAAAAACGAGCGGTACTCATGCATTCTAAGATTGGAGGAAAGTTTCTGTCTTGAATGCGCAATGCAAATGTTGCGTTTTTGGTTTCTTGGTGACAAAGAGATTGGTTTCAAGAAGTGAAAGGAATACTAATCATATGTTCATTTACTGCTTAGAATCCACTTTTACTTTCTTTTGTAAATGTTGACGGAATGTTTTTTGATTGTTTCAAGAAATTTTTCCTTTCTCAATAGCCTTAATGAAATTTTCACTTATAAATGTAAGATGTTGTTTTTTTATTTTTGGCGATAAAATTAGAGATATTTAGTTTTAAAACATGAATTGACATATTAGCTTGTGGTGCGCATAAATGAGCAAAAAATAATAGCTTTTGTTGCCAGGATGAATTAAGTTCTGAAGTTTGTTTTTTTATCTAGCTATTTTAATTCTTAATGCATATTCGATATTACTTCTCTTTTTTAAACCACTTATCTAGTATTGATTTTTAACATAATCAACTTTACTATTTTAATTGTATCTAAGCATTTTGACACTTATCCTAACACCAACAACGTTATACAATTATTATTTCAATTTTTCGACTAGGTAAACAACGTTAGAATTTCATGGAGAAACATAATTATCATATCACTTTAAATCGTATCTAAAATTTTTATTTACATTTTTCTTTAGAATCTCATTTTGGAAATGTCACTAATAATGAATAGTGCACTTTTACTTTGTAATTCGTTTGTTGTTCGTTGTTATTGTTTCTAATGACACTTGGACAAGCCAAGCTTGCTGTGCCTTTGGCTATGCGAATTTAAGTCGAAGGGGAGTTCGTTTTTAATCAGAGCACCATGAAGGTGAAAGTATGACTTTGCCCTACACACATGCCATAGGGACCCGTTTATAGGGTAGGCAACCATTCACACCTCATTCATACAAGAAAAGGACAAAGAAAGGATAGATAGAGAGAGAAAGTACATCCATGCCCGAACCGGGATTCGAACCCAGGACCTCTTTATCCGCAGTCAGGGACTCTGATCACTAGACAAGTTGGTCGGCTGTAATTCGTTTACATTGTATTAATCCCAACATTTTTCTAACCAAGGAAAATTGTATGGATAAGATTATCACAGAAAAATTATGCATAATATCCAGACCAAGCCTGGAATCATCATCTTGAGAGGGCTTTATTCGCTAGATTCAATATGTTCTTGTGATGTTCATTGGAAACTTTTATATATATGACATGTGCTACTTAGTTGTCAG
The DNA here is from genome assembly GCA_037975125.1 of Latrodectus hesperus. Lineage (NCBI taxonomy): Eukaryota > Metazoa > Arthropoda > Arachnida > Araneae > Theridiidae > Latrodectus > Latrodectus hesperus. The sequence goes on along the minus strand of CM075852.1, from coordinate 95,173,536 downwards.
TCTTAATATTTGATCATGATTTTGATGGTTAGTTGTTTTATTTTTATTGTCTGTATATCAGAATTGTGACACAATTAAACGGATTATAAAGTCCATCAGGGATCAAAATCAACTTTCGAAAAATCATCCATGTGGCCTATTCTGAAACTTGAAGAGTAATAAATAAAACAAATGTAGGAATTTAAAGTTTTTATAACATTCTTAAAGAGATTTTTGAACCATATGAGTAACTTATTAATTAATGTTATTGAAAAATACCACTGATCAACTTTTCAAAAATGAATTTTGATGTTTTTTTACAACATATGTAACTTATTTATTTGCCCATCACACTACAATCCTTGTTTCGCATACATGACTAATTGAGCAAGGAACTAATGCTCAAAGGGAGTTTTGAATTGTCACAAACAACACTCTAGAAGTGGGAGACGAACTCGCTGATATGACATACAAATGGTTAGAGTTCTATCTTTGGTTCAACAGTTTGTGGATTCCTATCTTACCTTGCGTTTGAATTCTTCTTGTAATATAGCTCGGAATCCACATTAAACAGTAGGCACCTGTCTAATTAGCTCTCGTGTGCAAAAATGGCCATTAAGTGACAAATAAACCAAATTTACAGTTTTAGCTGAAAGTCAGGCACAGTCAGTTCTGCTTTCAACACGAAAAAAGGTTTCCTTTTAACATAGAAAATAAATTTTATTTCTTTGTACTCACTTTTACTACAGCTTATTTATGTCAGTTAAATTCTCAAATTCTCAATGTAGCTTATCAGGGAATGGTAGTTTGATGAACATTTTGAATTAAATCTAATATCTCATATATTTTTTTATAATTGTACCTTGAAAATTTAAGTTAATAGATAGTATAATTAAGGTACTTATCCTGTTAAAAGCAAAACTAATATTAATATTACAGCAATAATAGTGCATTTTTAATTTTGCTTATATTTAAATTGAACACATTAAAATTTATTGACATCATAAAGGATTTTTAGGATGCAAGTTACAGACCCTAATTCGTAATATATATACACTACTGGCCATCAAAATTGCTACACCAGGAAAGCGGCACACCACATACGTGAAATTTGCATGACAGGTTGAACTTGCTGCGATATGCAAATGATTAGATTTTTAGCGCATTCATACAAAGCAGGCGACAGTAGCGACATCTACAATGTGTATAAAACCAGAGATTTGAAAGCAGTTTTATCAAACTCAATTTCCGTTTCAACGTTGTTTTCGGCAAGGAAAATTGTTGTAATACCTCGTGTAAGAAGAAGAAATGCCTATCAGCACGTGTCTGCCTTTGATCAAGGAAGGATTATAGCCTATCGGGATTGCGGTTTATCGTACCGCAATATTGCTGCTCGCGTCGGACGAGACCCCATGACTGTTAGCAGAATATGGAATCGATGAGTTCAGGACAATCATACGGAACGTCCTGTAGTATCTCAACGACCCCCATCACTAACAGCAGAGTAGACAGACATCTTATCCGCATGGTCACAAGGGATCGTACAGCCACTTCACGAACCCTGAGTCGAGAAATGGAGTCATTTGCAAGGCAACAAGTTTCTGCTCGTACAGTTCGACGACGTTTCCAGCAGCATGGATTGTCTGCACGGCGACCATGGCTTCGGCTACCATTGACGCAGCGTCACAGACAGGAGCGCCTTCGATGGTGTGATCAGCGACGAACCTGGACGCGGGAATGCAATCACGTCATCTTTACAGATGAATCTCGGTTCTGTATACAGGACCGTGATGGCCGCATCCGTGTTTGGAGGCATCGTGGAGAACGCGCATTGCCAGCTTGCATTGAACATCGCCATACTGGCACGACCGCATGTTGCCCGTACTGTTCTGAACTTCCTTGATACAGAACAGGTTCGACTGTTACCCTGGCCAGCACGTTCTCCTGATCTGTCACCAATTGAGAACGTGTGGTCAATGGTTGCCGAGCGATTGCCACGCCATCAATCACCATCCACTACTGTCGATGAACTGTGGCATAGTGTTGAAGCTGCATGGACTGAGATCCCCGTACATGCCATACAATCTCTGACTCCATGCCTAGGCGGATAAATGCTGTTATTGAAGCCAGAGGTGGCTGCTCTGGGTACTGATTTCTCAAGATCTATACATCCTAATTTCCTGTAAATCTAATCACTTATTCTTTCCACTATAATGTATGTGTCCAATAAATATCGTTCTGTTATTTGCATTCCTTCTTGGTGTAGCAATTTTAATGGCCAGTAGTGTATATATATATATATATATATATATATATATATATATATATATATATATATATATATATATATATTATATATATATATATATTAAAATGAACATGTCATGAAAATGAAATCAGTTTATTATTGTAAAATCTGTTCTGTAAAATCTCCACATACATACAAAAGATGAGATAATTTTTGAAAAGATCTTTCTAATACTACTTGCTTTTTCAATCCATTTTGAATTGTTTTAGACAGAAATTACTAACTAGAGATAACTTAATGTTCCGTAAGCAAATTAATAACATTTTATTTTAATTAAAATCCCTTATTATCTTCCTAAAATTAATATCTGAATAAATTTACGAATTTCATATTTTTATACTATGGACTAATATTGACAAAAATATAAAAAAATATTATGCAAATTATATGCATTTTTATAAATTTCATACATGTTGCAGAGGGCTACTAAATTTTCGTATGGAACGCATGTTCCTTTTGCAGCTGAGTAATACAGCTTGTCGATTATATAAAGTAAACAAAAATGTTCTTGCCGTTCTGGTGTTGCCTTTAAATGAAGTGAGAATAAATATACAAATTAGTCTATGACGTGGTTAATTACGGGTCAGTGGAGAGTAGAGATATCAGTCATTATAAAAGCAGGTTCACCACGCACATTCACCAATCGTAACTTGTACAGTAGTAAAGAGTAATCCATGTGCCGAAAGAGCTCATTCGGTGTTGTTTGCGTTACGATTTCAGAGTGGGCTTAGATGCTGCATCAAATCGCCGAATATGTCAAGAGTTTGACTATGAACGCAAGGCAAGGCATTAGTATCCCAAATAATGCGGGAGATTTGTCCCTCTGTGATAAAGCTGGTTTTTGGTGGTCTAGTCGTCAAGTGGTTCACTATCAGTAGCTACCAAGGGGCCAAACGGTCACTGCGGACTTGTACTCGCAGCAAATAGAAGGGTTGTAACTGGTATTGCAACAGAAAGAGCCAGCAGTGTTTAATGGTAATCGTGTATTGTTCTTGGCCGATGACGTGAGGCAACATGTCTCGTGAGAGGCCAGGTATATCTTACAGCGACTTGGTTGGGAAATTTTGTGTCATCTTCCTTACTCCTCTGACCTTGCATTATCAGATTACCACTTCTTCCATTTTCCTGGACAATCATCTTCGTGGTAAATCCTTTACAAAAAAAAAACTTGCGTCAAGCACTCACTGATTTTTTTTTCGTCCAGACCTCCTAAGTTTTACTGCACAACTGGAGACACGCAAGCAAAGGCCAATGGGGATCATTTCGAGGACTAACAATAGGTTACAGTTTTTGTAGGGCATGTTCTTTGGGTCATTAAAAATGACAAGAATTTTCTTGTTTATCTTGTATTAGAGTAATATAATTTAGAATGGAATATATATATATATATATATATATATATATATATATATATATATATATATATATATATATATAATTCAAATTCATGGTAAACATATGTATATAAATAATTTGAAATATTTCAAATGGTAATCATCTTTTATTTCTTTTGAGCGTTAACATACTATTCGTATTATTCAAACTTTATAAAGCATACTCGTATTGGAGAAATTATAGATAATATACTTCCCCTTGTTATAATAGGAATGAAACTGCTCTTATGTTACAATACCTGCAATTACTGCAAGCATCGAGTTCACATTTGAAACTTTGCAGTGAAATTAACCGTGAACAAGATTTACATGCCTAAAAGAAATTAAACTAGCTATTTTTTCTTGAGACGATTTATTTTTCAAAACTCCTCACCAATCCCCATATACAAGTTTGAAAAAAAAATATAATTGAAAGTTTTTACTTACAGACCCTGATGAATGATCTTTGTATTTAAATACATGTATAGCGAATATAGAATAAAATTCGTTTTATTCAGAGAGAGAGAGCCAAATTTGTAGAGTTAGGAAAAATCTCTCACCTTTCTAAATAAGCCACTAATTTATTGCCCACTATTGAAACTACAATATTTGTAATTGTAAAATTGTGGGTAAAAATTTGTAAGCATGTCTGCTGTCACCATAAATAAATGACTAAAATTTCCAATAAAATACTTTTTGCTTAAAACTTTAAAAACGAAAATAATTTTATGGCTTTGTTAGCTGCCTGTAATGCAAATGCAGAATGAAATACTTGTTATAACGGCGGTATGTTGCTTTTGTATAAATCCTGAGGTATTTTTGACTCTAGATTCTATATTTAGAAAAAATACATTTTTTTACATTTAAATCTATTAAGTTTTTATATATTTTTACATTAAAATTTGTGTTTGATTGGCAACAACAAGAAGCTGGAGATGTACAGTCACAATAATCTTAAATAGTTCTACTTTTAGTCTGCTTTATAATTCTGCTTAAGATAGCTTGAGTCAATCTTATTATACTATATAAAATTTACATAAATATTATATAAACTTTACGAAGAATAAGATAACTTCAGCTTATGTTAACTGCTAGAGAAAAGAATTGAATTTTATTGTTAAAGAAATTAATTAAATGCTATTGTTAGAGAAAAAGCACCAGATTTGTTTAGACTTTGGATACTGATGATAAAATAAGGCCACATGAATAAAAGTTTCATAAACGACTGAGGAAAAAATAAAAATGAGCATGTCGATAAATAATGTTTTTAAATTCAATTCAAAGATACATTTTAATAATAAGAAATAGTTTATGAAATAAAAAACGTAATTTAAAAATTATAAGATAATAATTGAAAGAATAAAATATCATAACACAATAAATGCACAAGAAATAAAATGTGTGCACACTACTATAAATCGTGAATTCAAGAAAAGTAAAATCTTAAAAGCAAAAGGCTTTAAAAGTAGACCCCCTGAAGGGGTTATGACTGCTAGAGAGGCTAGATATATTGCTAGTCTCTACATGGAATCAAAGAGTTACTCCCACAAAAGAGTTTTCTTCTTTGATTGCAATCCAGCAACATTATCAGCAACTACTCTGGGAAAGAGACTGCTACTGCAGTAATCATCTATCCGCCTGTGTAACAAGAGTTTCTGTTATGCTACGCATTCAATACAGAAATTAACTGTAATCAAAGTTAAGACGCAAACACGTTAGTTAAACTGTCTTTTGGGATAAAGTGTTCACGAATGAATCAAAATTTGCAGTGTAACCCAATAAAAAGTTTGTATGGGTCATAAATACATAAAGAATACACATTTTACTCCAGAGCATTTCCGAATGTAACATATTTCAAGTTGTAAGTATCATAGCTTGTGTGTGTGTGGGCAGGAATTTCTTTGGAATATCACACTAATTTATACTTCAACAGATTTCTATCATAGTGCCTAGAATGAATCCCTAGAACTAGGTGTAATATTGTACACTGCAGCAATTATACTTTCGTTCATTTACGTACCCTCATAGATTCCTGTTCAAGAAAGTGAAGGAATTGTTTTTATGGTGTGGTCTGCGTATTCACTAGACCTGAATCAACCAATCTTCTAGAAATCTGTAGGACACCCTCAGCAATTTTCATTCACAGCCATAGAGTTTGAAAGTACTTTACAGGAAAATTTATATTTATTTGCCTTCTCAAAGATTGATTTGCCTTCAAAGATGATAAAGATTGATTATTTTTATTAAGTTGATCATCATGCACAAAGCATGACTGAATCTTGTAAAATTTGTATACCGATGATTGTTTCTTGATTCTTTCAGATCCAGTTAGTTAATTTATATTCTTTTTGTTTAAGGCTCCAAACGATTTCCATTTATATTTGCTTTTTATAGTTATTTTTCGTATTACATTTACTCGCATTACAGTCATTTTTTGAAAATAAGTAACTTTATGAATATCATTGTTCATTTTTAATTAAAGAGAAGAACATCGGGGAATTTATTTTTTATTCATTTATTTTTATTGAATTTTTGTAAGTTGTTAATTTATTGAAGCTATATTTTTTATACAATAAACGATACAACTTTTTTTTAATTCTGTAAAATTTATTTCATTAACACGAACAGAATTGTTCGACCCATAGTCTTCACTGGTGCTTTAACTATTGTGTGTGGAAAGTGAACATTGAGTAATAAATCAATTAGCCACACTGCCCGCCATTGAAAATGTAACACCAAGGATGAGTGGCCAGAAAATTATGCAAACTTCAGGGTATGCATGCATTCTAGGGCATTTTCCCGAATTATGTAAATGGTGTGAAATGCGTTGCTCTCTAGCTCACGTAGGATAAGATATAAGATGAGGAACTGGCTGAGTAGGAATATTGGGGGCTGTTGCAAAGGGCATCTGTAATAGCAGAGAATACCAGGCCATCGTCAATAGGGTCAGTTCCAGCAGACAGACGAGTCTACGAATGGTATGGTGATCAGACTGAGAAGGGCATATTGGTCATTATGGTAAATCGCAGCTGTCAGACACGTGGACACGTCCACAGTGCACCGGCTGGGGCGAAGATGATTGGAACAAAGAACTGTGAAACGTTCGCTGAGTACTAATGCTGACACATACCGTTTATGGGGTACCAGTAAAAATGCATGGATAGAAATGGCCGATGGAAGACTGTGATGGCTCCGTAAAACACGTCTACTAAAATTCTACAGCATGTGCAAAACATCCTGGATGCTCCCATATCGAGCAGAACCATTTGCTTTCGATTAGTTGCTAGTGGCCTGCAGTCATAGCGTCCGTTGATAAAATTGCCCTTAACTCCACAGCATAGACACCAACGTCTGGAATGATGTCGGATCAGATCGACGTGAACGACAGCATGGCACAGAATCGTCTCCTCAGATGAGTCACGCCTCTGTTTCTTCAGTGATAGTCGCTGTGTACGAGTATGGAGTCGACCTGTAGACAGGTTCAATCCTGCAGCACTTGTGGAACGCCCCATCGCGCGACAACGCGCCTTCATTATTTGGAAAGTCATTGCGTACAATTCCAGGTCACCTCTAATTCGTATCCACGGCACTATGACTGCCCAACATTACATGGATGATGTGTTGTTACCGATGACATTCCCCTACCTTCAGAGGATGCCCTATACCTTTTATCAGCAGGATAACGTCTGACCGCACATTGCTCGCATCAGCCAACATGACCTGCATGGTATAAAGCTGCTTCCCTGGCCATCGTGCTCGCTAGATCTCTTACCAATAGAACACGTTTGGGATATGATTGGATGCCATTTGCAGACGCTGTCACTGCCTCCTTCAGGAGGTGCACTTTGTCAAATGGTTGACAGGGAATGGAAAGCCATTTCTCAGGACGCCAACCGTATTTCCATTGACTCTGCCTAGACATATTATTTCTTGTATCACCGTCCATGGTAGATGGTAGTCCTAGATCTTACTGACCGGACCCTGTTCTTGCGATGTATTATATACAAATCATTTCAAAATACTGATTATTTATTGTTTGTTGCTGTTTCTCTCTGTTTGTCAAGTTTCATCCCTTTCTTACAACTTCTTTTTGTTGTTGCATTTTCAATGTCGGGCAGTGTATATCAAATCAACTAACTAAATAAATTTATAGTGGTTATTAATAAAATACAACAAAAATTTACATAAAGTTGTATATTCATTATTTTTCGTAGTGTAAATTAATGAATATATGCATACTAACTAAATAAATTTATAGTGGTTATTAATAAAATACAACAAAAATTTACATAAAGTTGTATATTCATTACTTTACGTAGTGTAAATTAATGAATATATGCATTAACGATTATACAATTCGTTAAGTATATGGTTACTTTACGTTATAAATTTCTTGTAAAAAATGCTCAGAATGCTACAACGAAAACGTATAAAAATTTGTAAGTCGTAGTAATAATTGTATACATCGTATGTCTATCCCTTGAGGCATAAGGCTCTTCAAGAATATTACAAAAATTTGATTTTGGTTCTAAAATGTATATAAGAGGTATAAAATTTTGCTTACCTCTTCTCTTTTGTAATTTTGAAATAAAATCAATGTCATAATACTTCGTAATAATATACCTCTTTTCTTGTGCACTTTTATATAAAATCAATTATTTAGACATATTTTCTGAGTTAGAAATAATAGAAAAATTATATATTGTACATTTGAATGAAGAAAATTCACACACAATGTGCTGCGCAAGCAAAATATTGACTAAATTAATTAAAAGAGAATTTTGTAGCTCTTGGGTCGAATTATTTAAATAAATACAATTTGTATGCTTTATTCTCTTTTTATGCATATTTGTATTATGTGGTTTTTATTTTCTAACATTTTTCATAATTTTGATGTGTGTTGTATACTTTGTTTACAGAAAATCAATTTTTTATAAGGATAACTTTAGAAATCTGTGTTTCCTGACACTGAAGCTGAACAATCTATTCCTGTAAGTATCACAACCTGCGAATTGTGAATATTCCAAAATTTTTCACCTTTATTTCATTTATTTTACTTAAAAAACACTTTTATCATCTTCAGATAACTTATACACTCATAACATATTTAAATACATTTTTACAGAATATAAGTACATGCACACATGCAGTATAATAAAAAATATGATAAAAAACATGAATAAATATTAATCTGATAACAGAAATTGTATTCATGATAATAATTGGTGAGAATTATAGAAAAAACATACTTTTTAAGGTCATCTTTTATTGCTGTGGGAATAAAAAAGTGATCTTTTCTTTTTCTACACTCCTTTAAGGCAAATCTTCGATTCCACCCCACATTTAAAGGAGAAGTCAAAAGGCCTTTACGAAGGCCTAAAAACATTAGGTACTATGCTTTTATAATTCACGGAGGAAATTTATTATGTAGTTAAGCTTTCTAAATCTTTTGAGAATACTATCAAACAATTCATATTCATAAGTTTGAGAGATACTTTGAGAAAATACATGGTATATAGAGTATACTTTGTAGTAACCATTTTAAGATTAATGTGACGTATTAGTCTTAAGATGTTTTTATACATAAACCATCTTAAAACTAAAAATTTCAGAAAGTTTCTTATAATCCACGTGTAATGAATACAGAAAGGAGGTATTGATCGACTTTAAAATGATACTTAACTTATATTAATGTTATTTTCCATAAATGATTTAATAAAATCCACCTCTTTTTTGTTATCGTATTCCAATATAACTATTTTACAAAATATAATTCATACAATTGAGTTTAACACATTGAGATATATTGTAAACTAATCAATGACAATGCATTAGTGACTATCTGACCATGTTTTGCACATCTGGTGATTAGGTTTTCATTTTTAACTGTCAAATAGAGCCAAACTGTTAGCTGATTGGTAAATGCATCTAGTATTTAACTATTTTGTAGATACAACTTATAGTTCAAGCGTAGATATTTTTTAATCGATAGAGGAATTTACTTTAAGCAATTGATCTACGCTAAATTAGCCTTTGCGTGTCAAGAAATAATCACTATCACTAACTGTGTACTTTCAGCTGATTTAAGTAAGAATACTGAACAAAAAGTCATTTTGTAAAACTAATACTAAACATCACGCTTGATCTTGTCTAAAATTCAATGTGTATTTTTTATCTATTCTTTCTAAAAGGATATTACCAGAAATTGATTCCAAAACATATTGGAAATAGTTCTAATTTACGAATATGAATAAGATCTTTAATTTGTGGTATTGCAGAACTAAGAATGGCTGCGTGGAATGGAATAAAGCTTTTATCAATATGTTTGTCTCCGGCAAACTGGAAACGTAAGTATTATTTCAGTTTTAAATTTTGATTACAGCATTTGTAATATATATAAATCATAGTTAAGCTGGTTAGAATTAACAGTAAAGTTGGTTTAGCCGTAGTGTATACCATTACAAAATTCTATACGCTTCAAGCTCGAAGATTTATAGTTCTTTCTACCATTGTAAAACTGAAATTGACGCAAAACCGTTAGGGGTAGATAAAAATACATACGGATTGGATCCTTCTATTTTATTTTACTTCAATGTTTGTTTAAAAAAATTATATTTATTATTCATTTTTGCATTTTAAAGAAAGTATTAATTTTTTCAGCTGCGACAAATGTGTTTTCCATTTTCCCATTACGCTACTGATAAAAGATGTTTTGCAGCATAAATGAAAGGAATCCGACTTAAATATTTAAGAATTTAGAAACTAAAGATAGAATTTTTAAACATACCACTCTTCACTTGAATTGCTTTTAGCTATTTATACGTGAGACCTCAATTTAGGGTTCAAATGGTTCAAAACAGTGTATCGAATGAAGTTAATTATAAATAGTAAACCTCGGTAAAAAATAGCAAATATATAGTTAGTTTTCTATATCGCAATAATTTACATACGTTTTTCATTGAAAATTATGGCTCGCGAAAGCTGGTGTGTTTGATCCAAATTAGTGAATCATAAATATACAAAATATAAATTTCCACAACCAATTGAATGAGTTATGCATGTTCCTTAATTCAACTCCAAATGTAAAAAAAAAAAATCAGTGAAATCTTTGAATGTTGGATTGTTATTATAAATGTTAAAATAATAAATTTTATTAAAATAAAATAATTTTTATGAATAAAAAATAATTTTTATAAAGAAAAAACTCGTTAAATGATAAAAATAATTTTTTTGCAACAGCTTTGGAAATTGTAGAAAGAGGGATAATTAATTTATAGTATTTAATTTAAAAAGTTTACGTATTACATGTTTAAATGAATTGAATGCAATATTTCCATTGACTAAAACAATTTGTGAAACGTGAAAAAAATCACATAAATGTCTTTTTTGAAATATTGAAATAAAAGTATTTTAAATTAGAATTTTGAAGCTCAATTCTGGTTAATCACTTGAATCGGTTTTGACCTTACTGAAGCATAATTATCAAGCAAATATAAATAAAGAAATTTTAGAGGTACAATTTCGGTAAAGATTTAATTTCAAATGTAGAGGTGAAAACATTTAATTTAAAATCAAAAACTGTTTTCTGCTAAATTACTTATTCTTCAATCAGTGTATGATAGTTAAAGTTATCTCAATAACACTTTTAAAAATATTCTTTAAATTTTGTATTAAAAATTAAAGTGATAAGAAATAATAAGCAAGATATGATATATACTTATATTTATAGCAATAAATATCTATAATACCACTTCTTTTAAAGACAATATTTCACCAAAAATTTAACCAAAATTAAAGAAAGATATTTTAGTCAACAGAAGTGAAAAATTTGCCATTATTCATTGCTTTAATTTTTTTTTACTTTACAGTATTTAGAGTTAAAAATAAGCACTCAAAAATTGTATTCTTTTGTTTGTTTTTTATTTTTAAATTCAAATTTTTATCATTGAGGGAAAAAAAATTACAAGAGATTTTTGCTATGAATGAACAAATGATTTTAAAGAATAAACTAAATAAATTTATAGTTTACATCAAAAATACTATATGATATTATCATAGTAAAAACGAAAATGAGATTATAAAACATTTTAATGATTTAAAATTTTTAGATAACATTACGATTTTTACTTGTAAAAGCATCAAAAATATTCATCTGCTTGTATTTATCCTTACTTAAAAATAAAGCTGCACAAAAAGAGTTTTACCGAAACACAAAATTAACACTCAATTAACTGTATTTTTTTTTTAAACATTAGATACGTTTTCCATTGTTATAACTATTTAACATTTATTTCTTACTAAATTCATCAAGTGAGAAAAATTTAAATGAAATGTTTGCAACAGATTTCTAAAGATCATTTTCTACACTTATTTAACCCAATGATTCAAAATAAAGGAGGAAAAACGAGAATGGTTTATTTACTGTGCACAGCTTAGATTAAAAATAATTATAAAATATTCACGATTTCAAGCAATAGTTTTCCCTTTATGCCCTAGATGGCGCTCCTATATCGCATTTCTTTGTTAGTCTTATTTACTCTCATATGAAGTATTTTTTCTAGCTATATTTGTATGCGCGTTTTATCCTTAACTCTCTTCATTTCATTTTTATACAGATAATAGCTTTTTAAAGTATACCCGCCTACATTCGAGAGAACATTTTCTTAAAAATTCATTTTAATTTTCTTTTATATTATTTTTTGATGAAATAAAAACATAAAATTAGCCAAAATTTTAATTACACATGTATACTTTTTGTGAAATCGGTTATTTTCTGGAAATTTTTCGTGAAACAAACTAAACACAGAAAATTAATTTAATTTGGGAATAAGGTTTGTGCAATTATGTTCTTTGAAATGAAGTAAAATCTTGGAAAATGCGAGATAAAAAAATATAGTTAAAAATGTACAGCAATATATATATCGTGAAATTTTATTGAACAATTCCTTTAAAAGTAGGTGTAAATAAAAAATGTTCTTCATATATATGTAATATTCTTCATATATATATGCTAAACTAAGGGGTTTTTGTAAAGAATAAAGTTATGAAAAATTCGTTTTTAAATTGATGTTTCACTTGTTATAGTGATAATGTTGCTACTTTTTTTGGAATGTATAAACCAAATAATGGCCACATACTTCTTGCTATGAGTCAACACTTTATAGAGAAATTTTGAAAGAAACAGAAAATTAGAAAAATACAATTTTGCTTTACCATTTCCAGATTACTTTTTCAAAAAAACGACGTATTTTATAATGCTATATAACTTAATTTCAATTTGACATGACAACAAAATGGAAAACTGTTTTGGATATCGGAAAGCATGCAGTTGAAAATTAATTTTTCAATGTAGGCAGAGTCATTAAAAATAAATAATAAGTAATTTTCATGAAAATTAGCTTCAGAAAAATAAAAAAATAAATTAGTTTATTTATTTAGTAAAAGTGAAGAAAAAAGGTATGTATTTTAATTCAAAATGAACGTTAAATTTTTTTAATTTACTAAAATTTACTTCTTCTTATCAATTCATGCAGTTCTATAAAAATATAGATTTTTTATTTATAAAAATGTATATAAATAATGATAATACAGCAAGTGTTAATGTATTGCAACTCAAAAAATATTTTTCTAGAAATACAAATAAAGTATAGAATAAGATTTTAATATAACTTTATTGTTGAAATTTGATTTCATTTCTAGAGGAGAACATCAATAACTTCTAGTTTTTCATTTTGTCTCAAAGATTTTTTTATCTCAACTTTTTTTAGATAAAATCAAAGTTCATTAGGTGGTACAAAAATATTTTTAATAAAATAACATCAGAAATTTCAATTTTCCAAATTAATAATTTATCTCTTGTGGGTATCCACTAGCCACATTGGTAATCTATCTCTCAAATTTATCATAATGTATTTAAAAATTTAAATGAATTCTCGTGTATGATTTCATTATTAAAAACTTGACTGAAAGTAGAAAACTGGTATATAAGGCTGGTAAACTCATGCGATTCAGTATAAATATTCATACATTAAAAATACACTTTAGAAATCTTTAGCAAATAGTAAATAGTTTTTAGAAAATTGTAATTTTTTATTAGATACACCTTTTTACAAATATATTTAAAACACTGATATGCAATACTTGATATCCGATAAAATATATGCGGTACAGATTATTTTGCTATTTGCAAAACGAAATTACTTTATTTGATATATTTTTTTTGGTTTTGTATAGTTTTCTTTATTTATTTTTAATTTTCTGGATGACATATGAGTGGTTTATTATATTTGATTAAATTAAAAAAACGAAATAGAAAAATAGAGCAGAAATAAAATTTTTGTAATAAATTGATTTCAATTTCTTGTACTTAAGTAGCTTCTTCAGAAGTAATTGACTTAACTATCAGTTTGTAGAATTTATAAGTTTAAAAGGACTGTTTTTTTAGTTTCTATTTTCTTCTTTTTAAGGCATCCTCTCAAAATATACGTATTATCATCTCGAATTACTATGCAAAATAAAAATAAAATTTTATGGGTTTCGATACGTTATTTTAAATATTTTTACTGTAAATAAAGTATTAAAGACAAATTTAAATATTTTTTCTGGAAATTATATGTCAATTAATGCTCTAAATTATTCCCAATATTTTCATACCTTTGAATATTTTATTTTATATTTCAGTAATAAAAACGATAAATTAAAATTTAATCTGGAATGTAACTAATCAAATTTCCAATTTTCATTAAAAATTAAAATCATAATTTAAGGACTTATGAAATCCTTAAATCTTCTTCATAAAGACAATTTATAATGTTTATTTATAACGGGAAAAATATTCGCTTACTTATAACTTTCCTCGATTAAAATATTCCACATCTCTTCAAGAAAAAAAAGTAGACTTAATTTCTAAACATGAAATTAAAAAGTAAAGTTCTTTTTTATGGACCTAGAATTTTTTTATTAAATCGTGTAAATCAATACATTTCCAAATCATAATTTAAAGAAACTGTGTTGTATAATGGCTTATGAATTTTCGTTAGATCATGATTTAACAAAAGCTCAATATTTCTTTGTAAAAAGATAGCTTGACTTTGCGAAGATAGGTAATCTTATTTTCCTTCATAAAGTTTTGGCTATTCTCTGACCATAATATTCATGAAAGCATCGCTCATACTCTACCACTAAAAAAGATACCGAACTTTAACTGATGCTTAGTAAAATATGTAAAATATTCAGAGAAATTTAACTTAATCATTGGTAAATATTAGGTTAGCTTTTTTAGCTTAGATAAGGAAGATTTTTAGAGATTTTAATATCACCATGGGCCAGTTGAAGAAACTTTAGCAGGTCATATTATTTTATCTAGCCTGAAATCATGAGTTTCAATTCAATATATATTACTTGTCTAGCTTACAAAGACAGAAAAAATGTAGTTGCATATTCAAATGTTAAACCTCGTACTTATTCAACATCACAATAAATTATGCTATCAAATTTTAGCCACTAAATGAAATTTTGGTGTTCAAATTAGTAAGATGTAATTGTGTCAAATTTTTTGGCAACATTAAGCACTTTATTTGAAATTGAAACAAACAGCATTACATACATATTTATATAAGTATACATATACTATCTACCAATTAATATTTTGACATACATGCAGATGTCTACATCTGGGTTCCTGCTCTACGTCTCATCTTCTGTACTCCAATGTCGTGTAGGAAATAGCATTGGCATTAGTCACATGGTTGATACCACGAAATTCAGAGCTTCCATGTCTTCGATAACCATTGACCTCCATTCTTGAAACGATAAAAATTTCTGAATGTTGCACACCGCAAAATAAATTACTTTGCATCGAGTTTAAATTAACTCTGATTGAGATTTAAATTGATTACAAATGATTTAACCAAAATTTTCAAAATAAATTTAGCCTATATTTTAAGTCATTTAGAAACGAATATCCTGATGTAGGCTTTATTCCTTTCAGTAAGACCATTCTCAATTCAGTCTCAAATAAAAAATTCGGCAGATATACAAAATAAGGATTTTATTCATGTACATTATTTCCAGTTGATTATACATCTCATTTAATTCATTTCTTGTCGCTTATAATTTGTGTGGTTTTGAATTAGCTTTTTGAAGAAAAACGAGATCAGCTAATACCTAATGGCCAATAAAAATGGGGTGGAATAACATTTACTTACTTTATATAAATCCTTAATTAAATATTTTACCTATTACACGAAAACACAAGAAAGCTAATATACAAGTCCAAATAAAAATATTCGATAAAAACACTATTTTAATTAATAAAATGAAATGAGACATTGCTTTGCTATCAAAAAATCCAATTTTATTTCATATAATAAAATTTTTCACAACTTTTAGGAGAGAACCAAAATTGTTTAAATTTCCTGTAAAAAAATTAAGTCTATTATCTCATAAAAGACATTATCATACACAATAATAAAATAATGTTATATTATACTGTCTATTTATATTTTTAATAATCTACAAGTGTTTTCAAGTACAATATATTTTTTCACAAAGTATCCAAATGATTAATCTCTTAGTATTAAGACAATAGGTAAGGTATAATGTTAATTGATGAGGAGTAAAATATCCAATAGATATATTTGAATTTTTTACCTTAATTTTATTCAACCTTTCAATTTTAGTTTGGTGTAACATAAAATTTTTTTAACATTAGCTTATACAATATGAATTTAACTTTCTGTCTTTCGTTGATATGCTTTGTTATTTTTAGAACACCAGTGATTTTCATTGTAGCGAATTTGGAAATTGGATTAATAACTATTATAATGATCCAAAAGTCACTTACTATTCCAATGACATAAATTATATCTTGTTCTATTAATGCATTTTTCCATAAAAAATGTTTTTTTAATGAAATCAAAATTATATATGCAACTGTTGAAGAAATTTGTTTTTGTAAAAATGTAATTGTTAATTTTGAAATTACTATCTTTACTAAACAGCAGCTTAAGGGTCATAATGATTCATCATAATAATTAACGATGTAATTATTAAAATCTTAAAAGTCATCCTGTTAATATATTAACTATATATTAAAATATTTTCCTGATCTTAATATCAATGATCAGTTTTACCAATTAAAAGGATCTAGTTAAGGGTAAATAATTAATTTAATTTAGAGTAATAAATTATTTTAATGGATATAATTATTTTATTTTCTCTTAAAATAGCCTAATTTTATGAAAGAACTTATAATTTTTTCTATCTCAGTTTGTTTAAATTTTACTGCATTTCGTCACGGAAAAAATTCATAATCATTTTAAATATATATAATAATTTATTTTTTATTAAAAGCATGGATAATAAAATTAATTTATTTACTTATTTTAAATTTATTTAATGTATGTTTTAAAATACTCAATAGCACATAAACTTTGCTTTAAAATTAAAAAAAAAATCTGTACGTATTTAAAGTTGTGATAAATACTGAATTCATAATAGCGCTATCTAATTTTAAAATAAGGAATCCAAACTTTATTTTTTGTTAACTTTTAAATTTATAAAGAGTTTTTTCTTATTTAAAAAGAGCTTATGTGTCTCAAATTTCCAATTTGAGAAAAGGTATCCAGAAAATGATTTTATCATCACATTTTATTATATTACTTCTTGAAAAGCTCATTGGGATTTATCTTTTTAATAGAATGATTCTTAAACCTTTATACTCGAGTAAAAACTATTAGCTTAATAGGAAACTTTTTATAAATTAACTGTTGACATACAATGGAGTTTTTAAGAAATACGAACAGCACTTTATTGATGATTGTGAAGCATTCTATCATAAAAGGGCTTAGAATATTCACACTATCATGAAAATAAACTTTTTTCCTTAGACAAGATTTTGTCTCTTAAAGATTACGCTATAACTTTGGTTCAACTTTTGCAGAACTTTTAAATAAAGCAGAATTTTCAATGAAACATTGAAAAAGAGTTGCAACTAGCTTGCACTTATAGCTATTATTTTTCATATATTTTTTCCTGTGTTGTTGTTGTTTCTAATCCCAGATGATGTAGCTAAGCTACACCATTTCCATAAAACCAAAAATGTCCAGAAGGTCCAAAAATAAAATCGGATCCCTTAAAATCTCAAAAACTGTAAAATTTAGACAAATAAGAATATGATCGGGGGAGACTTGAACAGCCCCACACCAATGATACTCTGAAAAGAGCCTCTTGCCCTGGTATTTTTTCAAGTAATATTTTTTCCTGTAGTTAATCTCTTTGCCTTCTTTATAACATTGACAGTTTAGATAGTGGAGGTTATTTTGTTTTTTGCTTTTCTTGTGCTAATACTTCTCTAGACATTGAGTCATAAGTGTTTGTTTTTGTTAATCTTTGCTCAGGTCAAATGAATATCCCACGGCTGTTATTAAGTTATTTCAACATTATTTTGCCTATTGTAAGCACAGATATTATTTGATGTTTCACTGTTAATTGTGTTCCTTCTTGTGGTTTTTTATTAGTGGTTAAATTGCTTTCCATCCCATAATTTTGAATTGAGCAGAACTTGATAATTTGCTTAAATAAATGGGAGAGTTAAGCATTTAAATTATTGAAAATGAAAAAAATTTCATATTCATATCACTTTCTTGGAGAATGATTTTTCCAAACCTAATTTTCTATACTCCTATTAAAACTTGAAATCAGGGAATAAAATGACCTCATATACTTGCACAATAAGTTCTGGGCAGATTAACAATCGAAATTATAAATTTGACACGTGAAAAGGTCAGAGAATGTAATGCTGTCAATGATAACACATGCAGTATTTTTGTGAACATTGTCTCATTTGAATTGTCCAAAAAGTCTAATATTTGGTATCGTGATTTTTAGGATGAAAAACGGACAGAAAAGAACATTTGTCTTCATTTGAAGTGCTATTAATATACATGGAATTAAACAAAAACAGATATAAACGATATTTTACAGCTATTGATTTCATATTTAACAAATCAATAGCTGGCAAATAGTTACGCATTTTTTAATATTAAGGTATATTCAACAATCTTATCTATAATTCAAGGAAATGCCCTTAATAATATGAAATATTATCTTTTATTAATAGCACAATAATCTATTGTTACTTTCATGATCTAAGATCATCTTAACAATTCCGTATTTCCCAATGTTCAATACACACACGAATGTGTTTGTATCTGTGATATATATATGTGTGTGTGTGTATATATATATATATATATATATATATATATATATATATATATATATATATATATATATATATATATATATATATATATATATATAAATGGACTCTCATTTTCGCGAACCTCTAATTTACGAAGACTCCCGATTTGACGAATTAGTGGATAGTCCTTAAAAGGCTTCCACACATAATATGATACAATCTATTATAATTTTAATTAAAGCTATTATAATTTTAATTCCCATTTCAGAATTAAATTTCTTTCATGCATTTTCATTCGCGTTTATTTTTTATCACCTAGATCTTTAATAATCTTTTTTTTATTTTATCATTTGAAACTTAGATCGACGTTATTATTGGAGAGTCGTATATTCTTTGAATTGTGAATAACTAACTGCAAAATTAAGTAATAATTAATCGGTATAATGAATAAAAAGTAATTTCAATTCTAAAGCCGAAATTTTAAAAAAGTGTGATCCTGCTGAGATTCATATGAATAGACTTTGAGATATAAATAGGCCACAGCCTCAAGTATGATTCACTAAAGATTTTTTGAGCATATCCATGTAGAATTTCTCTGGTCTAATTTAACTTCTGAAATTTCATGCATTTGAATAATCAATGGCTTCAAGTGAAAATGACGTAGAATGGTTTTGGAAAGATAAAAGGATTTGATAGATCGTGTCTTGGAATCACCTTATGTAATTGAAGTTCTTGGCATAATGCTCTTATGAATGTATGTTTGGAATCATATTGCCCACAAAAAGATAGTTGAGTCATTTTGACCTTCGTACTTTATCAAATAAACCACTTTAACTGAAGAGAAGATATGTTACTGATCCATAACAAAGAAATCTACAAAGCTTCGACAAAGAAATTTCTATTTCCAGCAATTTCACTTCAGGACTTTTTGAGTGTGGATTCAGATGTAATTAGGAGAAAGAGCTATTGAAATAAAGAGCTATTGGATGTTTAAAGGATTGAGAACATGATAAATGAGAATAAAAAAGTATTTTCAGTTATCAAACTTGAAGAAAATGACTCAGTGCTTAGACCGTCTGCAAAACAAGATGAATGGTTTCCAAGATTGAAGTATTTTTTGAATGAAAAAAAAAGTGAAATACTTTTTTACACATCGACAAAATAATATTTTTAAAAATGTAGTTTTGAAATAGAAACTGATTACTTTGCCTAGTTTTTTTCTCAATAAAAAGAAAGTAAAAGTACTTTTTAAATATTAATTTTATTTTACATGATTTTTATATAATGCATATTAACAATTTCGTATAGTACTTTACCAATAAAAAAAGAGCAGTGATGTGAATAATAGCTTTAAGATCTAACAGCTTTGTTCCTATTTTATGAATTTTTAGTTTGAAAACTACGTTGATCAACATTTTATCAACCTCAATAACAGTAAATAATGATAATTCAAAACAAAAGTAAAATTTATTTTGAATACCAATAAATGTTTTCATTTCAAGCAATAAAATGGTAAGATTTGACTTTCCTGCTATTTTTATAACAATCAATAGGATGGCAATTGAATATCACCTTTATTTACAAAACTGTGTGATTTTTGGAAAGTACTGCCCTTCATATGACACGTGTCCAAGTTTCATAATTCTCTGTCATTTGTTTCTTCATTTATAGTGGTTTATAAAGAGCTATTTTTCTAGTGTAGAAAAATAGGGAATAGAAAGAAATGCCATATTTACGTACTGCAGTGGCCTAATAAGTGATATTTAGATTCTGTTCCAACGAGACAAGCAAAAGAGTAGTGAATAGACTTTAAACGTGACCGCACAAATTCTGACATTACTGAAGGCTACAATCACTCAAATTCTACAACTATTAGAGAAATCATGAAATATTCCTAAAAATATTTTTATCTGACATATATTACAATTACATGGAGTAGCTGCTGTCTTAAAGATATAAGGAAGCAGTTCTTTCCTTATTTTGCATAAATATCTGTTCATGAGAAAACTTTGTACAAAGTGGATATCACTTTTGTTCACAGCCTACTGAAAACATAAACGCTTCAACGATCAAAGACGTAGTTTGGAACTGCTTCAGTACAGTAAAATTTTTTTCATGAGGTTTGTGTGATAATGCAGAAAACACATGAATCCTTTCACAGTCAAATAGACAGTCTTCTGAGTAGGTAACAAGTAGCAAATGCCGCTCGAAACTATCAGAAACGCAAATATCATCTTGTAAGATTTCGGTTAATATAATTTAGTGTAAAATAGAAGAAACGACTCCAAATGAAGAAGAAAAAAGTGCCAATTACAAAGACAATACTTCATCTCACAAGTTGATAGCAACAAGAGTAAAATTGCATGAATTTTATTTTGAATTGCTTACAGGTCTTTTTTCTAATGACTACCAATGTTTGCAAACGTAAAAAGAGTGTTTCAAGAAAAAAAAAATTTAACTGTAATAAATAAGTGATTTTTAAATCAAAACTTATTTTTAGATATAAGATATATCGTTTAATTAAAAAAAATCGAATAGTTAAAAAAGGATTGGAATGAATATATTGCTTTTGAAAGAATTTATGTTGATGAAAAAAGTTGCTGTTTTATTAATCATCCAATGAGCTAATTGAATGACTTATTAAGTTAAACAGTCTTTTCTTAAGAATAATTCAATCTTTTCATAGAATATAAAATTAAAAATTTTATAGGAATTTGTTACAGAAATATATGTGAATAGTAGTGTACAATCAATGTATATTAGTGTTCAATTTTTCCCTTTTGATTGTTATCTTCAGAAATTTTGAACACATTTTAATGAAATTAGACTTGTGAGACAGTTGATATAATGCAAAAACAAATAACATTTAATATTGTAATCTACATAGCTAATAAAAAAGTAATAAATCCAGACAAATATAAGAAAATCCAATATCTACAATTAAGATCCAGCAAAAGTTGGATTGTTCCCGAGGTTAAATTGAAAAGTTAGTTGGTCTAAAACAGTTCCACAAGACTTAAATCATCCTGGCGGATAGAAAGAGTGATGCAGCTTCAAGAAGCAAGAAAATCGAAGAACAAGTGGAAACAAGAAATAGCTTCCCCACAAACATGCACAGAGCATTGCCGTTTTAATTTATTCGTTCTTTGCCCCATACAAAACGGCTCTTCAATGTACGGAAAACAACTGGACTCTAACAGTAGGCTTTCTTGTGAGCAATTTTCTAAAATTAACTGATGAAAATCGGATTACTATAACACCACGAAAAAAAAGTTGTAATTTTCTTGCATTTTTTGTAACAAATTAATCAATAATTCTCATTGATTATCGTGACCATTAGATTATGTTATTCAGGTCCTTCTTACAGACTAGACTACACTGAAGCTGCAAAATGAATTGACAATGAAGCTGGACATTACATTTAATTTTTAACATCTGCATCTGACAAAATTCAAACAATCACAAGCATATAAAATTGCTTAGATTCAATATTATCAAAAATCTGAAGATTCATACCAGTCATTATTAATTAATCATATTAATTGTTTAATTTAAGTTATATATAAGCTAGTAAAAATACTAAGTAAATTATCAATGTCTGTATGAAGGTAATACAAAATTGAGAACGTGTGCTTGACTTCAAAATATTTCCTTTAAAATACATTCACATGTGCAATTTTTCTTCTGCTTACGATTATGCCTTTGATATCTTTCATACTAGCTTAAAATAATATTTGGATAATAAACAGTGTTTTTCTTAATTTTAAATACTTTTCTTAATCTTAATTTTTAATAAATTAAGAAAAGTTTCCTTATTATAATATTTATCAATTTTTATTAATGAAATTTTAAAAAATATATTTTGCTCAAACTATATTAATAAAATTCAAATTAAATAAAATATGAATTTTATTAATAAAGTTTGTGTAAAATATTTAACTAACAACTAAAATTAATAAAATTTTATTAATTTTATTTAGTGAAAATTAAAATTGGTATTTAATTTTCACTAATGAAAATCATATTAATGAATATTAAATATCAAACATTTGAAACACTTATGCTTGACATTGGATGACATATTTCATGCAAACATATCAGATTTGCTTTCTTTAAAACATGGTGTTTCTTCAGTGAAATTTACAAAATAAATCTTGTTTTAAGTGAGGACAATTTATTTACATTGAAGTTCATTAAGGAAAACTTTTAAATGTGAATATGTATGCTGGAGTTGATCCATTTGAAGTCAATATATATAATCAAAGCACATATATGCAAAGTAATATCACAATTTCTGAAACATAATACAAACCTAAAATCTACTAAAAAGCATGCTTTTAAAACTCTTTTAAATCTATTTTTACCGATAAAATTATAGGTTTTATAAAAAAAACTGCATTGAATTTCAAAATGTAGGTCAAGCAGCGTGTCTCATCGATGTTAATTACAAAATTCTGTGTAATCAAATAACTTTAAGAGTAGTCTTACTGTATTTCATTTGAACCATTCATTACTAAAACGTTGAATTCATGTAAATGTCTGCATATGAATTTATTAGTTTCATCATGATTCTAAAAACATTTCTTTGAGAAAATAAATTTGGGATTTCTTTCATCACCACAATTTTATTTTGATAATTAACGTTTATCATAGTAAAAATTTGAATCCTTTAGTTTTAAAAGATTAATTATATCACATAGAAGTGCAAATTGAGCAGATGGGATTCTGAAGTTAAAATTACAAAAATGTTATTAATTCTAAATAAACCAATATTGTTTGAATTCCAAAGAAATTTTTAAGGGTATATTTTTATCAATAAGGCTAAAAAAGTTTTTTTATATCAGTTGTATCAAATATGTTTTTTTGTAAAGGATAGCATTTGTATAGTTAGCCTTATTAAGCGAATGAAAAATCTGACATTGTTTTACAAATTGATCCTTAATATAGAATTTTTGATATTGTTTTGAGTTTTTTCTTTACTCGCAAATATTTATTAGCATATTATTTTTTCAATTTTGTTAGAATAATTTGCATGGAATAATGGAATAATAATAATAATGGAATAATTATTGATTTATTCACCTACATGAAAGTATCATTTATAATGTTTTTTGAATTGTTATTAAGATATTTTGAAATATCTTTCTATCGTCTAATCTTTTAAAGAAGCTTATTCCAATTTAAATGACAACTTCTTCAAAAGATATATTTTTAAAAAGATAAGATTTTTTTGTTTTAAATAATAGAGAACTTATTAATATCATCTTGTAATTTACCATTTTATGTCAAACATGCAAGAACAGCTAATATAAAAATGTCATGTAATCCATTGTCATAAATAGCCGAGAAGATATACTATTACCAACATGTTAGTGCTTCGAACAGACACATTACGAGCGTTGAGTCAAGTAATGGATTCAATGGCAAAACATTAAATGGCCGCATGAACATTTTATTGATGTTTGCAGCGTTATAGATTTGGTGAACATACTTCCTCTACCTTTGATATTACGTCATATTCAGTATCGTATTCAATGGTACAGTCAGGAACAAATATGCTTGAAAGAATAGTTGGTTATTATATTTTATGATATATCCCATTTCTGCTTATAGCATCAAGATTATCACATCCGTGTTTGTGAGCGTCATGGACAATTCACATTTTAGAGTGCATTCGACGTCGCCATATTAGCCCATCACCTAACGAGATGATGTGAAATACCATTTGATACATTTCTTGGTTTCATCTCGTTCGCAATGACGGCATTTTGAACAGTGGCCGTGACATTATCGTGTTATTAAATATCGTTGGTTTATTCAAGGAGTTCTATGAAGAGTTATATTTCAGAAAGATAATGGTCCACCACATATTACTGATATTTCATGAAACTTCCATGAAGCAGAAAATATTCGACAACTGTTCTGGTTACTAAGTTTTCTGGGTATCTTGCCCCCGAAAATAGCTGGTCAATGGTTGCAAAGTGATTAATTTTCATCTGGAATGGCATCATCATATGCCAATCACACAGTCGATGAACGATGACGTCATGTTCAAGCTTCATGTGCAGCTGCATCTATACATCAAATCAATTTCTGTTTGTCTTAATTAAACCATAAATGCTGTTATTTCTGATAGATGAATGGTTTTTTCCTCTGTACTAAATCTCGGATATATCTTTTCAAATTTCTGGAAAATTTATTTCAAGTGTAATACATTTTTTCAACAAATATCAGTTTTTTCTTTGCATTTCTTTATCGAATCATAATTTTAATGATAAGTAGCGTATTTTATTAGGATCTATCAATATAATTATTTTGATGAACCAAATTATAGAATGAGATTCTTTGTTAAGACTCAATTTCTATATGTGTACCCATGACATTTACATCAAAATTCTTCCACTGAAATGTATCATAAGACGAGATTCTTCTTATCTCGGCGTAAAATCATATACTGGCACTACTTATGATAATATAAAACTTTACAGACTTTGTTGGATGTTAGTAACAATGTGGTTAAAAGCACAGTAGAAGTTGAAATGATTTACTTATTCATATGAGAACAATATTATCAAAAACTTTTGAAAATTATCTGGGAGACACTTATCAAGTAATCTTGAGTTGAAAAGTTGTTTATATATAGCAATTGATCTTCATATTATTAACCATCTTGTTAATATCCAACTGGAATGGAGATGTATATTCTTTCACATGTTTTTGGAAGGGAAATCTTTAAAATTATTCCCCTTTTTAAGTTTTTCTTATCAATGAGTTTTTACCCTTTAAGTATATATTTATTTGAAAAAGGCTTTCTTTTTATAGTAAATTCAATTTTAGATACTTAAAACAAGTAGATTTTCTGTAAGAATCCATTTTTATTTCATTTTCTTCATCATACCATAATCTCTTACGATGTTATTGTTGTCTTGTGTCAGCTAGGCTGTTATTATAGGTTGCGCTGCTCCACTCTTATAACTGAACCACATTTTGGTGTTGAGTACGACTTCCTTAGTACACACATTCCATAGTAACCCGTTTATAAGGTAGGCAACCATTCATACAAAGAAAGGACAAAGACAGAATAGATATAGAGAGAGAAAGAACTGGGATTCGAACCCAGGACCTCCTTATCCGCAGTCAGGAAACTCTGACCACAAGACAGGGTGGGCGGCAATCTCGTACGATAATGAAGTAATAAAGGAAATTAGTATCTGAAAACAATTGAAATAATTAAATTCTAGAAACATTGATATTGTGGTAAGTAAAATGTACATACAGTGTTAAATATGTGTGTGAGCAAGTTATATAAATATTTTAAGAAGCTCAAAAATTATAAGACTCATTTGAGACCCTATCACTATAATAATATTTCACAAAACTCAATACTGCCGTCCGCCCTGTCTAGTGATCAGAGTCCCTGACTACAGATAGGGAGGTCCTGGGTTCGAATCCCAGTTCGGGCATGGATGTACTATCTCTCCCTATCTATCCTGTCTTTGTCCTTTCTGTGTATGAATGTGTTGTAAATGGTTGCCTACCCTATAAACGGGTCCCTATGGCATGTGTTTACTGAAGAAGTCGGACTCCACACCAAAATATGGTTCAGTTGAAAAAGTGGAGCAGCGCACCTCATATTGCCAGCCTAGCTGGCACACGACAACAACAACAAAACTCAATAATTTGAAAAAGTATGCATTATGTGAAAAGATTTGTACAGGTATTCGCTATTTTTTTGATTGAGATGATTAAAGTCCGTATTATTGTAAAGAATAAGTTATACGATTCTTAAATCAAAAGAATAATATTTAATTGATGTTTGTGCTATACGTTACCACCCATACAGTAAAGTTGAGTAATATGTAGCAGTGGATTTACACTTGGACAGGCGAAAATCCTCAGACTTCAAAGTCTCAAGGAAAAGTGGGTTTTCTTCCCACCATGCACCGGGGCAGTTACTCTTTCTCGCTGTCGGATGCCAATTTCTGGAAAAAGTAACCACAATGGTCGATCTCGTCTCAACCTTATTTCCATAACCCCCATAGAATATGATCTCCCGAATTTTAATTTTTTTCCCTTCTCTTCCACCCTTCAAATGAAGGGGGAGAGAAAAATATCTAACTTTTTGAATATATAATAAATTTCCTCCTGCAAGTTAGAAAGTGGTGACTGGCCAGATAAGATTCATGTAAAATATGGCGGCCCCGACAATAGCATAAATCACGCCTTTTATTGGCCACAAAATCAATGACATGTGCATTTATCACTTCTTGCAGCGTGCAGGAAGCTCACCGATAGGCCTAACCCATATAAATGAAGCCCATAAACCATTTTGTATTGTATGGGAGAGTTTTGGGGGCCTCCCTGAACGGCTTACGGTAGGCTTTGATTTTTATTTTATATTCTCCATTTTTAAATTTCGCTTCATCCTTTTATTTTCATTTATTTATTTATTCAAAAAATGTTCACAAAAATAGATGGCACGGTCTCTTTTTCTTCAGCTTTTTTTTATGAACTCCTTTTTTTGTGTTAGAAGAATACAGCTTTCTTCACCTTAAGTTGTGACATGTAAGAAAGGATTTAATGCCTTGTTGCCAATACACAGATGCCGTTCATTATGAAGCGTTATAGTGCTCCATACAAGATGCACATTATATATATTACCTTTTCTACTTTTTTTCGCATTTTGGTCTCTTTAAAAATTTTTTCACAATTGCAGAAGATTCATCAAAATTTATAAAATTGACAAAATATAACAAGTCGAATATAGAACTAAATGGTTTTTATTTCAATTTTAAAATTAATTCGTCATTATCAAATATAACCAAAAAGAAAAGTTATAAAAATTTTTAAGTCAAATTTATAAATATGATCTTAGACGAGTAACCATAACATAAATAATAGCTTATGTCTTTTAATAAATAATCATATTTTAATTATTTTACAACCAGAGACTAATTTATTTTATTAAATATATTAAAACAACAAACTTTTTAGAAAAATTTATAAAATGGAATAAAAAATAAGCTTCATTAAAAAATATTAATATTTTTTGTGTAACTAATGTCTGTATAGTAATAATAATAATAATAATGCATATATAAGATAATAATGCATGATTTATTATGCATTATTATCAAAATATTGTATTGAATTAAATTTATTCAAAATAAGAATATATGTCCATAAAACTTTTCCAACTCAAAATTTATTTATTAGCAAAAAACAGTTTGTACATAAATTCTGAATTTATATTGAAGTCAAATTTATTTCATTTTAGCATATTTCTAAATTACAATTAAGAATATATAATTTTTAGTATGACGTATCATTTTTCAAGAAAATGATCGTTTCAAGAAAGTCAGGATACTACTGTGCAGCATATTTTGTCGGAAGCTTAAGATAAACCCTTGTAATCACTGATACATTGTTAAAACTTAAATAGCAGTGATTTGAAGGTTTTTCATCCAGATTATATGCATTCACCGCTGATCTATTTAACTGAAGTTCCTTCATAAAATTTCTATCGTCCAAGCACTTAATAATGTGCTCAGTGATATAAATGCTTACTTCATTACAAAAACAAAACTAATATTGAGGAATTGTCTACCCTTTAAAATGAGAGTATTTGTTGCCAAAACTCATTTCTCAGTGTCTTTTATTATTTGACAAGAATACTGATTTTAATACTGATACTCTGATTTTTTAGATACATTCATTTTTATAGCAATTTCTAGTTAATTATAATTAGTTTCCTTCAGTAAAAGCTGAACATGAGCCAGTTTTGCTGGTTGCGAACCTTTATTCTTTCACCTTTATTAAAAACCTTTATTAAAAATCTAAAAAAATTTTTTTAATAAATTCATTGATAAACTCTTATATTTATTTATATTATGCACAAAGCAACTGCCTTCGTACCGATTAACATAAAATTAATAAAAATCAACTTGTAATATAGCATTAAATCCAAAAACAAACCAAAATAAAAAACAGTAATTTACAGTTACTGGATAGGGAACAAAAAATTTGCAAAAGTCTTTTGTTGGTTGCAAAGAGTTATTGTGTTACCAACTTTTAAAATAAAATATAAAAAATAATAAATACGCTGGGTCATAAGAGTGAATGCATTCCACTGGGTTAATAAAAAGATGAAATTTTTATTGTTGTGATTATTTAAAAATATTTTATTTGATAGGTCAAGAGAAATTTAAAAAAAATTATGTTTTTGAATCTAATAAATACGTACACGTCTGTAATTCTCTGTTTTATATAAATATGTATAATTATGTTTTAGACACAAATAAATTTACAAAATTGCATACATTTAATGATTTTCTTTACTGATATAATTTCTTACACAAATTTTCTGAAACATTTACAGTTTTAGAAAACATTTACTGTTACAGAAACTAATTACTTAGTTACTCTAAAAATTATTACTTCTTGATGTTAATCGATATCATAATAAAGCTCTAAAATTCTTTAAACTCTCATATATTGCACATATTTTATAAAAGGTATCATTATTATATGTTTTATATAATTATATTAAGCAATAAAAAAACTATGTAATTAAAATAGGTATTGTAGCAAAGAATTGCATGTTGAATTTATGAAGTGAAAAAACATTACTTACAAAAAGTAATCAATAAAATTTTTCTATGAAAAATTATTTGTGTAAAATAATTTAATTATTGCTACTATGTGGGATTTTAGTTATTCTATTAGCCAAGTTACAGCAAATAAATGGTCAAAGCTGCAGTCTTAATTTCATATATTCATAAGTTTGGTTCTCAGGACAGGCATGAATATTTGTTAAGGTTTAGTATCCACATTAAAGATGTAAGTCTTGGGAAAATCACTCAACTAATGCAAAATAGCATTGAAAAGTATCAAGTAAGAAACTGAATATTTTTTATTAACAATACAAGTATTAGAAAAATTTCATAAAATAACAGTATAAAAAGAGGATATGATATGCCACGGCATCTTTAGCTATGATTGCAGCATTCAGGACGGGAGTGAAAAGGCTAACTTTTTGAATGCGTTTGGACAAAGTAAATTACGTCTCTTGTCAACACTTATTGTACACATTATGCTACTTCAATTAGAAAACTTAGACATTAAAGAATCATAAATAACTTTATTGAAATTGGTGATAAATGCTTGGCTACTTAATTCTTTGTGTTCAGAAAGGGAATCGTTAAAATTTTTGAAACATTTAAAATTAAATAGTAAAATTACAAGGAATTTATGGAAAAAATAATAAAATTTCTTTGGATAATCATAGGAACAGTTTTCCTCTCAGTAAAGAACACTTTCAGTGCTCATCTCATTACTATTTTAGTACACAAGTCCTAGAACATAATTTTTTTACCCTCTTACAAGTTGCTCTGGAAGTTTTTGTAGTTCCATGGAACTATCATTTTTTTATCAGTTTTAAATTCAGAAAACTTAAAACATCTTTTCATTTTTTTAAATGAGTGAGTGTCTTATATCACACTAATAGTAATTTTAAGAATGAAATTTTGATAAAAAATATATGTTAACCTATGCTAGAAATATATTTGGTTGCAATTCAGTTTTTCAACACACAATTATGTGTATATATATATATATATATATATATATATATATATATATATATATATATATATATATATATATATATATATATATATATATATATATATATATATATATATATATATATATATTCAAAACATTTAGTCTAAACAATGATTATAAATTTTGTAATGCCTAAAAGCTTAAAATTGAATGAGTAATGGAATATCTAAAGAGAAACATAAAATACTGAGTTTATATCTAAATTTTTAATAATTAGACCATTAATTGCTTTTTAAAACAAAAAAACAAGAAGTTTTTTTTACACAAACAATTCAGCAAATTAACTAATTATACAATGATTAAGATATAAAAAGTTTCACTGCAAAATATACCTCAATGTTAAACATAACTACTGTTAACATTAAACGCGTTCATTCTTATCCAAATGACAAAGGGTTATATTTTAATTTTATTGAATTTTGTTTCCTAAACATCATAAAATAATCCTTTTCCAATTGAAAATAACAAAATTTTATTATTTTTCATTATTTATTTTTAGTATTGTTTTTGAAACTTAAATGAAAATCTATCTCGATTAGAAAATGTTATTCCTATCATATAGGAAAAGCGAATACAATATTACTAGTTAGTATTAAGAACGGCTTTTCCTTCTTTAGTCAAAAGGGTTCAAGAATTAAATATTCAAGAACAGAATGATCAATTTGTTAATATTAAGAAATCACGAATAAAAGCTTTTTTAATCTACTTTCAGTTTAAATTACGTCTGAGAAAAAATATTTATAAGGAAGAATGTAAATAAACATGTAGAAAGTATCAGAAAATAAACAGAGAAAGTACAAAACAGCCATGACATCACTCATTGACTTTGTTACTGTTACAGGTAAAGTTTTGATAGAACTAGATGAATCATAGATCAGGAAATGAAAAGGAAAATCAGAAATTGAAATCAGAAAAGAATCAGAAAATCAGAAATCAGAAGATCAGAATCAGAAAAGGAAAATTAATGAAACTTGGATTAGCAAATATTTCTTTCTGATGCAGCTTCATAACATCACCCACTTAATATAAAACGGGACTTCAAGAAGAAAAAATGAATACATTACGAGAAAATATTTAATATTAATTGTTGGAAAATATTTGTGCCACTAAACTAAATCATACTGAGTCAATTTAATATCCAGGAATTGATGTAATTATAAAAAAATCTCTAAAAATATATTCATAAATTTCAAGACAATTCACATTAAAAAAGATTGATTATATCAGAATATAGAAAATAAACCATGTTTTAGTTTCTATATAAAAATTAACTTCCAGTTATATTTATGTTTCCACAATTTCATTCGAAAATAAACCAGAATCAGAATAATTGGTATTTGTTTGACATGCAAAATGATGAAAGATTGTAAAATAATTTTACAGCAATTAATTTAACGAATTTTTATCATTGAATTGCGATAAAACCGGTATCAACCATGAATATAAATAACGTGTTTTGAATACATTTCCTTTTGTGTTTTATTACTTGCTTTTTTGTAAATTTCATAACTTAATATTTATTTAACAAGTTTTCCGTTCAATAATTGTTATCAAAGCTATCGCGATGATCGAGGTTGTGTAACTTTTTGGGGTTAATTTTGTTATTAATGATGAACTGAATTTTCCCCATATCAGTCATCTAAGTGGTAGGGAAATATGTTACTTTCAAGCATTTAAACTGTAAAGGTGGCAGTTGCTTGCATATGCGGTATGAAAGCAATTAATGTCAAAAAAAAAACATAGTAACTTTACTGATGATCATATGCACTTAGTACTTATGTCTTTAAATTAAAATAAAATAATCAAAACACTTAACCCCATAAATGTAATTGTGTTTTATGTGGTAAATTGGAACTTAAAATTTATTTTGGATACCGATCTGAAGACATAAGCATTGTTCATGTGGATAAACGAGAAGATCTGATTTATTCTGCATAGGTCTTAAAGATAATGTATAATTAAGTGAATGTAAGATCACATTTATTACAATATCCTTCACCGCCATGAAATTTAACAAGTTCATTATTTGAATATTTATAAGCTCTTAAATGTATTCAAATATTTTGCTTTTATATGTATATTCATCTTGCCAATCATATAGAATTTAATAACTGTATTCTAAATAGTATATTTTAAAAAATATTATTTTCTTATAAATTAATTTAAAATTATTTTGAGAAATAAAACTATTGTTTTAATAATTTGGTGATATGGTTTGAAATGCAATGTAAAAGAAATTAAACCATATTGCAAAATAGTAATTTATTGTTATGTGTGGTTATGACTTTATTAATGAATAAAACTTTACAAATATATATCGATTTTTAAAACTCGTTAGTTTAAGTAAAAATACATAAAATATAAATTATACTTAAATCGAAATGTTACCTTTCTACTTATATTTAAAATACATTTCTTTTCATTTAACTTCATCAAAACATTATTAAATTACATCTTAAATTACATTAACACCTTTGTAGATAACATATGTAGTAATTGATTCAAAATATAACCTTCTTCGAGGAAGACGTTAAAATTAATTATTTTAATAACGTTAACAGTAAGGATCACTAACAAATCAAATTACTACTTCTAGATATCAGGTTATTAAATAGAAATGATTTTATATGAGAAATATAGTTGCCACTGTTATTTCTACATATAAATTGAATTGATTTGATGTATTAGTCGATTTTTGATTTACGCGACTAATCCTTTTCCGATCAGTCAATAGACTTATTCGATAAATGAGATATAGAAAACAGGCATAATAAGCAAACACTGCAATTTGAGAAAATAATAAGTCTTGGATGTTGTGCATGTAGCAAATGGATGCACCTTTGCCCAAATTTATCGTCCAATCATATCGAAGTAGGAACCTGATATAACGAACTTAAGAGCTATGAAGTATAACCAGCAAAATACCACGTATATAAAAATAACGCATTTATAGTATGACAGTTGATTCCAACATCATTTAAAACCAATATAATAAATACAGTTAATTTTATACAAAGAATAAAATAATAATAAATAAGACGTTTAATAACCTTTCTCTATAGTGTTTCTAAACTGTATTCCAGTCATCATTGCATTGCAGGTAGAAGTGTGATTCTTTCAAAAATACAGAATCATGCGTTTTAGATGTATAAAAATATTCTATTTCACAAAATACAACACTTGAAATTAAGTGTGAAAAGTAATTAAGTAATTAAATTAAGGACATCTTACCGAAAAATTGTTGAGGTTAACTTCAACTCTGTTTTCATAAAACGAATCCATTTCAGACGATCCAGTGAAAAATTATTCTTGTGAATACCAATGGTTTTGCCAGAGATTGTATCCATATGATATGATTTATCAATGCTAAGTGTCCAATTACTGCCTTCTTATGTAATAAGAATGGAATATTGTAACTTCATAATAGGGTTTCCTACTTGTGAAGCTAAAGATTCTACATTAACATAACTATTGCTTGGTTTCGTTCAATACGATGAACACTTTCTTGGAAGAATAATTTAACAAGATTTCTTGGAAGAAATCTTCAATTACTTAAACAGTCTACTGTGATGATTTTCATTTATTTTAAATTGTATATTAAAACTCAATACTCCAAATAGTGCAGATAATACAAATGAATTATCAAAAAAGGTAATATTTTCTTGTTTTATATAAAGCATAGCTCTAATATCATTCACAATTTGTGTGTTTAATCATCCATATATCCCATCTTGGTATGCGTTTAGAGTGAGCTTCCAATGATTTTGACTGTTCTTTATTCTTTGACATTTCCAATGATTTAGACTTGTGTTGTCTTTTGCATGGGCAGTGTTATGTAAACTAAAACGATCTGATAATCTTTAATCAATATGTATATCTATAATATTATATTTTCCTTTACTTCAACAAAGAATCATTCTGATTCACTAGATAAATTTTGCGACTGTTATTTAATTGTATTATTACATAATATTAAGGATAAATAAAGTGGTATGTAACGAATGTCCTTAGGTATAAATATAGCATTTTGAATATACTATCTTGAATAACATATTCTATACTATTTAAATTTTTATCTTATAAACTTTTTTGATATTTTGATTCAAAGTTTCCCTATTTTGTGAAAATGATGGGTTTCTTGTGAATAAAATTTAAAAAACAAAGCAAATCTTAATTTCATATACAATATTCATGAATGCAATTTCCAATACATGGATTTTACTGGAATGGATGCATTTTACTGGATAAAAATACCATTTAATTTATAAATTTTGCTGAATAAATCTAACACTCCACCTATACCTAACAGATTAAAATCTCTGGAGTAAATCAAGGACAGTGTTTACAAAAATTTTCCTTTTTCACTGCAAAACAATTAAATTTTGCTTTCAAAATATAATTTATTTTGGTAATAGTAGTCTTAGACCATTTTTCTAATTTGCTGCTACTTTAAGAAATAATAAATTAAAGCAAATAAAAAAATTATTCGCAATTAATGTTTTCAAAAAATATTCATTTAAACTACTATTAATTACACGTAATTTTGCATTGGATATGATAATTAATTTTTTCACAAATGTAATTTATTATCTTGAGGAATACCAGAAGTTTAAAGAATATGCTTTCTGTAGGGCCTTCGATTCTCAATTTCATTTTTAAATTACAAAAGTCTTGTTTTTGATTTTCTTTTAAATGTCTTTGACTGTGTCAAAGATTTTCATACTATAATTAAGTCTATACTTGAAAAAATTTATAGCATGAAATAAAGGATTTTGTATTATGGCTTTAATTAAATATGGTATTTTTTTTATTACCTTCAGGTGACATTTTCGTACAAGTTTTCCTATATGATTCCTACGTATGCTTGCAAACTACCTTCTATATTTGCTCATAAAGTTCGGTATAGTTCATTTCCTACAGAAATAACTACCAACCTTCTTTTTAAAGCATTTTTAAACATATAAAATAGCTGCAAGAGGGAAATGTTTAAGCAGAATATGAAGGACAGCATTCTTAGATTTTTCAGTTACAAGTTAGTACTATAGAAGAGTTACAAGTTATTACATTAATCATTTGAATCAATTATTTCAAATTGATTATGTATTCCCAGTACATCACATAAATACGTGTTGACTTCTTGACAGTTAGAATATTGTAGTTACGAAATGCAACTCTATTACCATAACAATGTATAAGCTTTCCACCTATCTCTCCATCCTAAGAAAGGAATTTTTATTTTCATACAAGTAACAGATATTTCAAATTTTAATAGTTTGATCTATGAACTGATATTACTGTTTATTGGTACCAGAATATGCAATTCATCTTTTAAGACATTTACGGAATAAATTGAATACTTTTGTCGAATGCCTAAATGAGTATGAGTGTTAGAGTTCATCATGTATAAAGGTTATTGACAAAAGTAAGACAGTTTGTTGGAGAAAGCAGGAATTTTGATTATTTCTAAGATCATGTTAGATAATCATTTTGTAAAGAAAATATTAATAAAATCATGGAATGAATAACTAACAATTTCTCCAATTTTGTTTGTCACGTTATATTACTGTTTTTGGGAAAGCGCATGCGAAAATTTTACAGCACTCAATATTGTCATAATAAATAACTGATAAATTCTGATTTTGATGTTCAATTAGAATTCAATAAAACTCTAACATTATTTACATTGTTATACCTCTATGCTTTAACAAAGACTTAAATAACTTTGTGGTTTCACTTAATTTTTGCATTTTCATACAATCTATCATGGTAATGAATTGTGTAATTCAAATATGCCATTATAATGTTTCTTTTAATAACACATTTTTAAATCTCATTGAATATTTGAAAACATTTTCAGAACTTCATAAGGACTAACATCTGTTTTGTTAAAATTTCTGATATATGCTTATGCTCTAATGGGACTTAGAATACTATCTTTTAAACTAGAATTTAAAATATATAAAAAATAGTATTGTGAGATTTTTGTCTTCGAATCTTTTGCAAAATGTTTGAAAATTGGAGTACTCATAAAATGAAGAGTAATCCGCCACTATATATTTATAGATATTAATGTAATTCAGAAATGCCTACTATAGATACTTTAAAAACAATATATTTAGTGTGAATTTGTAAATGCCGAGCGATGGTGGAGTGTTTAGCTTCCCTAACTTTGAAGCTGTAGGTATTGGGTTCGAATCTTGGTTCGGGAATGGATGTTCCTTTTTCTAAATGTGTTTATGCCTTATCACTTTTGGAGCGGCACACCCACTGGGTGCCCCACTGTGGAACATCCCAAGTGGCTCAGTTGTTTCACGCCGCTTCCCGTTAAGATCAGTCAAGTGAAGCATCATTTGTCGCTGGCAGTTATTGGGAGGATGACCACGTACTCGCCTTCACTGTGTTGCTGGAGCTCCGTGGTTTTGGGACGTGTCCACGTTAATATGTGAGGTCCAACGTCCTTCCGCTGGTGTTGCGTGGATTTGGAGATGAGGGTGCCAGCTCAGGGGGTGACCTCGTCACCTGACCATGGTTCGAAATTACGACGCAATTGGTGATAGGCGAGTATTTCAAACCCGTTAACCTTAAGGTACAGTCCGATGCTTGCCGGCACCGCTATGTATGTATGTGTAAGATGCCATCACCTTTGTCAGTTATAGCGCTAAATAAGATTAAATCTTTTGAGTAACCGGGAATAAGAAAAGAAAAACATTTGTAAATATAAAATGGATAACCTATTTTTTTATTTTGATTATTTATTTAACTTAGATATTCTTAAATCCAAGAATATATAAATCAATGGTTTTTCCACACAATAGGATTCTTTTACTATTTATAAAGCTGATAATGTTTTTTTTTTTCAGCAAAAAAATTCTGTCATCTCATTTGATTAATATGTTCTTATTTTTCACCACAGCTTTGCACAATTCATATAAATGATAATAATATCATGATTTGTTTTATTTTATTATAAATATAAATAATACATAATTTAAGTCCACAAATGGGATACTCATAAAAGTTGTTTACTTATTTTATAAAATAATAAATATTTTCTATGTTTAAATATAACAGGCGTTTTTCCTCATTGAAATTACATCAATATCGGCGAATGAATAAGTAAAAATATTTTCGCGAAATACTTGAAAAGGAGAAACCCAGTGTAAAGGTATCAATAATAAACAATATTTTAAGAAATTTCCTGGGAAAATACATCTGTAAGCACATAAGTGCCAGTTGTAAGAGTGAGTTAAATAGATAAATAATTGTTTTGTTTCCGGATTCTCCCCCAATAATACCTCATGGTGAGGAGACCCCTATTTGAGGTGAACAAAGGTGATTCGAATTGACCGGGGGTTAAACGTGTTGACCCTTTTCGAACTAAGAACTGTAATTGAGGAAAAAGTTTTTCTTCTCTTCCCCTGAAAAAATTACTAGTCCGATAAAATCCGTAAATAAAATAAAAGTTCAAGTTAGAAAGAACTGACTTTAACAGCAGTCGAATATAAGTTATTTTAACGACTTAGAATATTCGAGGATAAAGATGCAATTTTTGATTTAATTTCATTATATAGATTACGTCTTTTTTTAAAATTTCACTGTATGTCATACCTTATAGTTAAATAAACTAAATATCTAAACTTTTTTTTTTAACTAAAAAGAGTAAAATAAAATGTATGCACAGAAACATCGCTTATATTTAGTATTCTCCATTCCAGTAAGTATTTACATTTTGTTTTATTTTTATATAAAAAATTAAGAGAAACACCTATAGTCTCGCATTATTTTAAAACTCATTGTCTGCTATAGATATAATTAGAAAACCATAAAAGATTTACAAGAATAGCAAAAACGTGTAAAGAAAGAAGTTTGATGTGAATAAAATGTTGGAGCATCATTGCATTTCAGCCGTGAATTTGTTTAATATTCTAAATATGCAGCATATACTGTTATATATTCATAAAAGATATTTTATATTAGCCGTGAATTTATTTTAAAGTTTTTACTATAGTATAATAGTCTGTTATTACAACAATTAAAAAATTTAATAAAGAACAATATAACTTTACCTGAGTAGAAGATGTTTAAACTCTGTTTTTCATCGATTTGCTATGTTTCAATTACGAATAAGGCCTTATTCTGAATATTTTATTTAAAACTTATACAAAGATTATTTACAAATATCACGTTGATATTCATGTTTTTTTTATGTATTTTGTTGTATTAAGGTTTTGATACTAATTTGTTTCAAATAATTAAATGTAAACTCTTTGATATGCTAAAAAATAAAGTATTACTTTGTCAAAGTTAAAAATTTTTAATACTTAATTTTTTCTTATCGTTGTATTCTTTTCTTCCCTCTAACTAGATATGATTTGTAAAAAATAAAAAAATAAAAAAAAGATAATGTTATACAAATATTGAATTGTCGCTACAAAGAAATAATGCAAGTAAATTTTAAGAACTTTTTATTATTCAAATAATAGGTTTTTCGATTGCAAACAATAGATTTCAAGTTTAAAATTGAAGTAAGTCAACTCTTATACCTTATATAAATCATGGTCATAAATTTAATTGAAGAATTTTTCCTAACCATAATTAAAATAGTGCATTTTATTCATAATATAAATATTTTGATTTCAAAATTTTACTTTATTTGAGCACAGACTTACTTGAGTATCAGATTACAGTTCATAAATTTCTGGAGTATCAAAAATGTTCCCTGGAATGAAGTTTGAAATAAAAAATGTAAGAAATAAAATTTGTTTATCATTATGGTTAATTTCAAATTTATAACCAGATATGCAGTATTGGTAATTAACAATATTATACCTTTAAGTCAGTTTTGATTAAAATAAAACAAAAATTAATTGCGTTTCATCACGGCAACAACAATTCTGTTCATTGAATATTTATTGGCTTGTTGCTAGAGTGACAGTACCTTGCATAATTCTGATGTATGTAATAGGTCATGGCACGAAATAGGTAGTTTATTAATAAATTTAATTTTTAACCTTAATGTTTTTTTTGTAAAAAAGAAGTATGTGACGAATGTTATCAAAAAACGGATATTTTTATTTATAATGAAATGTAATTTTTTTTCTTTTGTTCCTAATAAGTTTATTTTTAATTTGTTGTTCTTTCCTCAAATAACTAAGATTTACGTATTACTGCGTGCATCCTTTTGTTAAAATCATTGTAGTATAAATATTTGCAATATATTTGTGCAAGAATATGTTAAATTGAATAATGATAAAATTTAAAAACAAATAATATAAAAAAATTAAAATCAGTTCCTACGTAGATCAACAAGAAAAATTACTGTCAATAGATTTACAGTCAATTACCACTTAGAAAAAACAAAGAAAAGAAAATTATTATTTTGTCTTCTCCCATATAAAACTAAAATTAATTATTTAAATTTTTATTGAATTAAAATTCGAAAAAAAATGTGTTAACGTCAAGAGTCATTCACTACAAATTTAAGCTAGATGGATGAATAAAATGTATTTTATTAATAATTGAAAATTTGAAGAGGTGAGTGTGAACTAATGTAAACATTGTTGTTGTATTGTCAGTATTATTATAAAATCATTTAATGTTTATTTGCTTAAAAAGAATGTTTTAAAGGATTTAATAAACTTTTCAGTCAACAGGTTTACATTTTGTATTAGGTGACCTTCTATGCATATTTCGCCTTCTTGAAAGTTTTCCAAATATTCTTACAGTGAAAAAATAAAAAGTTCTATGAACAATCCATGGTCATCTCAAGCATAGTTTATGAAATAAATTTTATTTTATTGGAACTCTTTTTTTATATCTAAGTGAGTGACAATCCGATTTATCATCACAACTAAATATTTAATGAATTATTGTAGGATATAACCTGCATAGATAAAGATTCTGCGTTTTATAAAAAGTCATCAATGCATTGCATCGGCGCTATAAATTGAAGTCTACAATCCAGAAATAAAAATTAAAGGCTTACTGAAAAAACTTGCTTTACAAATCGGGATTTATTTTGAAAATAATTTAATCTTTTAAGAATATTGCATACAAAATAATGTAAAATCAAGTAATTATAAAACCTACCTATTTTTTCATTAGTTGTAATTTAATTTGAGTGGAATTAAATTTATAGAGTTTTTGTAATTTTTGAAGTAGCTTACTTTCACAAATTTTCACATCAAATTCAAATCGTTAGACATCAAATCGACAAAACACATGTTTTCAGAAAATCATTACAAACCAAGTAATCTGCGTTCGAAAAAGGAAAGTAAAGAAACGCAAAACGCGCGATACAGAAATGTTTCGAGAAACGCACAGCTGCTGTGTCTATATTAATGAAACCTTTCTCCATTCCATAAGTACTAAAACACTAACCCCTTCACCACTTTCCCCGACTCCTAATTCGCGATCTGGCTCCTCCTCCCTTTTCTATTCCTATGGAACTTTACGAAACCAAAAGCCAAAATTATTTTTCAGTTCGAACGCAATAAAGTTGCGGAAAAATTGAAAACTTCGATTACGTTAAATGAAATGCAAAACGCTTTTCTTCTAGTTAAGAGGGCCCCGTCGGTTTTCCGGATGTAATGGAAAATTTTCCGCCTCAACAGCTGCGCGGCTGACTTATTCATTTCGTTTTGCTGTGTGCGTCGCAACTGTTTGTTTATTATTAGAAATTGAAAATCCTTTTATTTGGGAGATCAGTGACGTAAAGCTGTTTGTGAGTTTTTAACGCAGTTGTTTAGTCAATTTTCTTTTAATTGAGTTTAAAATTTATCAATCGAAACATTTTGTGTTTTTTGCATGAATAATAAAAATAATATGTTGAAGTATTTTTTGCATTTTTTCACATTTAATAATTTAGAATATCTATAACAAAAGCTGTTTTTTAGTCTTCAGTAAATGTATGTGCTTAGTCCTTTTTTAGGGATTTATATTGAAAATTTTTATGCTTTTATGGTAGGAAAATTTGATTAAATACGATTTTTTGATAGAGAATATGTACTGATTTAGTGAACAAAATTTAGTGCAAAAAATTAATCCTATGAATCTTTCTAATGTTATTTAATTATTTTGATATAAGTAAACCATACTGTTGCCAGCAATTATATTACACTAATTAATATAAATGCATTTCATAATAGGAGCGCGCTAAAAAAGTTTGATGTTTATAATCGTTGATGATAAATCGCCAAATATCAAAGTTGCTCTATTTCCAACAGCAAGCCAACTACAAACATGTACGAAAAAACAAACCTTAAATGTTCCCCAGCACGCACCAGTACAGACTCTTTTTCCAATATTCATGAAAAAATGCAGGTGGTTTTTATTCATCATGAATGTAAAGATAGCATCCAGAGTTTGCAAAAATTTTAATGTTATAAATATACTCTGCCAGGCATCCATGTCCTGTTAGATAGAACTAAGTGACAATATAACAACTTGACTTATTGTTGTCAAGTTGTTCTTCTCTCAAGTCAAGTTCTGGTTACCTTGTGTACCAGAACACTTACTTGTACCACACCCAGAGATGAGCTCTACCAGTTGGAAATAAGATACTAAATGTGAATCTTTGTAACTTAGCAAAAGAAACCAAGCAGAAATAACCCCATTAGTCAACATCAAAAATATCATTTCATTTGGAGGAAATGATGATGACCATATTTCTCTGTCGCCTTTAGAGAACACGATGAATCTTTACCTAAGCCGAGATTTGAATTTACTGCCTTCCGATTATGAGAATGATGCTTTAAACAACCAGGCGACTGTGACCTTTATTAGATTATTAAGAGACTTTCAACTAATCAATGCTTCCTCTTAATCCTGTCTTGAATATGTAATTTATAACTTTTTCCATTATTTGTTTAAAAGGCATCCTCATAGAAGGAAAAGAAGGATCGAAAACCTTATCTGAATTAGTCTCGAACTCTTCTTTTACGAGAACATCAACTTTAAAAATTCAATATTTTTTTTAAATGTTACCATTGTTCAAAGAGATTTTGTATAACTCATTTTAAAAATGCTACAATATCCAGGCAATCACTGAAGTGCTGATATATATATTCCTTTATAAAATAAACTTTATAAATACCATAGATATCTGGAGATTTTCGTTAGTAAGGGTGAGTTATTTAAACTTTTTTTTGAGACTGTATTAAAATTTCAGAATTAGAGAAAAGGACCCCTCTATCAAATTTTGTTCTCGAAAATCAATAATTATTTCATAAAATTTCGTATAATTTTCACTCCTCTAGTAAAAATCGTTTCTGTCATTATAAAAACAGTTTAATATCTCCATGTGACAGTATAAAACTAGATATAATCAAAAAACTAAACTTATTCAGCCTGTCTGATGTGATGTTTCAAACATGACGCATTAGTGTACTCAGTTTTATTTTAATGTTCGAATTAAAAACTGACCAAGCTAAACTAGCCTAGACATTAATGTAACTGGATTTACTTAAGATATTATCTACATTAGTTTTCACTCTACAAAATTTCTTTTAATAATCGAAGTTCTTTATAAATCTCCATGATAAACGAACGTTTTAGGTCTTACATTATAGATGTCAATGGAATAGGAATTCTATGTGTACGATGTCAAATATACGTCATCTAAATCCCCGCTATAATCAAAACAAAAGCGTTTGGAATGCAAAATTATTCAGTTACTTCTAATTCAAGTATTTTGTAATACGTGTTCTAAGTATTATAATGAGAAAATTTATTTTAAATACCCTTAAGATAAAATGGTACAACAGATAATATAGTATTTAAATTACCATTTTATTTGATGTATTTTCTTAGAGTACAACACGAGAATACACTAAATTGACACATTTCTATTATATGAATGCATGTAGTTATAATCTCTGAAACAATTAAAACATTTCAGATTTTTAATTTTTTCATACTAACCAAAAATAGTTATTCCAAAAATGTTTCTTTAAATAAATAAACACAATTAAAAAGAAATGTTGTAAAAACTGCACATAAGTAATTTATTCAAAATATGACAAAATTATAAAGTCCTTTTAATTTTAAATAAAAATTTAAATATTTTTTTGATTGTATAAGCGATAACTTAGGTATTTTTTGTGGCGTCAATTGTTCAATATTTTACATAAGTTGACTTTTTCAATAATTTATTCGTTAACTTTCAATGCTGCTTGAAATTACATTTCCTCGAGAGATTATTGCATTAATTTTATGATATGGCACATCATGAAAACCCTTTTACTATATCCGAAGAAAAAGCTGTCTACAAAACAAATTGCACATTATTTTCTCTGTAAATCACCTCTAACATCTATAAATTAATTGCATTGTTCTAAAATTAAAATAAAAATTTTAAGTGTATTATTAGAAAAAGTGGACCAAACTGATTACTAAACAGTATGAAATTGGATATTATGAAAAAAAAACATTTTTTTAAAAAAATATTAAGGAATTATTTTTTTTATATCTAAAGAATTATTCTTCAGCTATCTTGCTTATCATTTCATACAAAGATGAAATAATTTTGATTATCTAGCAAGATGTATTATTAGATTATGATTATCTAGCAAGACAATGTAAAAAAAATTAAAATATTTCTATGCTAAAAAAAAATATTTTCAGATCGTGAATTTATTTTAAACAAAATATTTTAAAATAATAAATTTATTTAAAATCTTATAAATAAAGTGAAGTAATATATTCGAAATCTAAACGTAACAAATTATAATAGCATTTTTGTTCTTAAAAATAAGTAATCACTATCAATTGAAATTTCTTCGAGGCTATTAAAAATTCTAAGTTGACCAGCCGTGGATGGATTTCTGTTGTCTGAACAAAAGCAAGTCAAGGGTTCTAACCCCGGAGTATAAAAGTAAATTTTAAAAGAAAAATTAAATTATCTAAGGATATATCTAACGTTCTATTTTTAACAAACTTAAAAGTCTCTTGTTCCGAAAGTTGATTCTGTTATTTAATACTTTTTGGATATTTTTTATGAAGCTTATTTCAATACAGAGAATTATTTCGAAAAATTTCATAATAATAATCATCTTTGAAAAAATAATATTCAATAGGCAAAACAATGTTATATTA
Source organism: Latrodectus hesperus (assembly GCA_037975125.1). Taxonomy (NCBI): domain Eukaryota; kingdom Metazoa; phylum Arthropoda; class Arachnida; order Araneae; family Theridiidae; genus Latrodectus; species Latrodectus hesperus. The sequence goes on along the minus strand of CM075852.1, from coordinate 95,128,952 downwards.
AAGTGTGTCAATTTTGAAGCAATTTTAATTTCGATTGGAATGTAATTCAAGATAAAATTTAATAACATTTTCATATTTTGTATATTTTCATATCGAAAGAGCATGTAAATCATTTGAAAAATAAATATTAATTTATTATTTGTTTTATTTTTCGTTATAGTTGAGATATTACTTTATTACGATTCGCATTTGTTTAAAATATCTATGACGTCAGATAACGTTTCATCCACGTCACATCGTATTGAAACGGCGTTGTAAATTCAACTTGTCCACGAATTTGCTACCTGACTTCAAATCGCATTCTTTGAATGGTAGCAAACAAGGCGAAGTTCACCATCGAATGCCTGAGAATACTGTCGAAGTTAATTTTGTTAATAAAATGATTTCTCATATGAGAAAGAAAACATCGATTTGAGAAGCCGTTTTTCATTGATTCAGGCAATTAACACATGAACAATAGACCAGCAAAAAAATCAAAATGAAAAAGACATGACAAAACATCCAATTTATGGTTAGTTTAAATCGGCAAGGATAATTTAAATTTTAAATTTTTTTAATACATTTTTCTCTTTTTTCAATTTGAAAAACGTTATTGAACTTGACTTTGAATGTCATTGCCTTGTTGAGTAATAAATAATTTTGTATATGACTTTAGATAAAATCTACTTCTTAAATGCTACTTATAATTTAAAAAAAATTAATATGGTTATCAATATGAAAAAAATTTTTAATTATATATTAGTAATGAAAAAATAATCTGTTTTTCACTTTACTATAAGTTTTTAAAAATTAATACTTAAATTATTTTTTTTTTGCATTTTGTTTGAATAATATGAATTAAAAACTTAAAAATAAATTTTTTTCATTAAAAAAACAGCATATTTATCGATGCATATTCCTGAAATTTAATTTCAGCTATTTCTAAAAACCACTAAATATTAATTTATTAATTAAAAATTAACTTAAGAATCATAATATTGTATGCAAAAATTCTATGCAATTATTTTTTTCTTAAAAAATTATTATTTATTATATTACATGGTTGATTTTACGAAATCATTACTTATCATTATAGTTCACATTAAATTATTCCCTTTGAATAGATTAATTAAAAACTTAATTCTTAAATTTAAAAAATTGAATAGTTTAAACAGGAAATAATAATCACTAATTTTTAATAAAAATAGGGCGCACAATGTATTTAACTGTCTTCAAAGATGATTTTGAAATCAAATTAAAAATAATGAAACAGAAAATGAATATAACTTCGGATATAACTGGTACAGAATTATGGGCATTTCTGATATGATTTTAAGACTTTAGAATAAAAATTTAAAATTTTCTCATGTTTGAAGAAACATTGAATAATGTTTAATAATTATATAAATGTAAAAGTAATCAATAAAATGCTCTGTAATCAAACTAGTAGCAAATATGTTAAATATATATAAAACTTAATTTAATATAATTAAGAAAATAACAATGTTTATAAATTACACAGGAAAAATTTTACATATACCACTTTTCCTCTAATGTTATCAATGATTTTGATTCTACAAAAAAAATTACTCCTGTAGAATCGAATCTCTAATCGTGTAAAATAATTTTCGGAAGTTCAAATTTCAGGAACCGTATTTTCCACTCAATTAAATGTAACATTTCCTTAGTTCAATTTCACTTTCCAATAATCCACATCGCACAGCATATTCGAAACAAAATTCTCCTCGTAACCCATATTTTCATGATTACCAATTTTTTTTTTTATGTGAAGAGTAGAAAGGGATATGTATTATTCATTTTATGATGTCTTCAAAGGAGAATATTGAAATTAAATGTTTTTTCTTTTAAAAATGTTTTATTGAATTAAACAAGAAATTCATATAATTATATAAATTTATTAAGTAGTGAAAGTGTTTTTAGAAATAAAAACTATTTGTTTATTTTTTTTTAATAAAATTATGATTTAAATTTCCTTTGTGGTAAACTTTAAGCTAAATATGGAAATATCATAAAATATTTAAATTTAAAAATATGTGTGCCTCTAGTACTTATAAGTATATTTAGTTACAAAATCCAAGATGCTTAGAATTAATGTTTCTTCTTAAAATGATTCTGAAAGGAAAGTTGCAAGACAAAATGCTACCAGGAATCTGTATCTTGTCTTTCCTTGTAAACTTAGTGAGAGCTTATGGGTGATAATAGGATTTTGTATTGCAAAAGAAATTTAAAACATGACTTTGAAGGGAAAATGGACAAATATGAGATATTGTTAATATGCACAAATATGAAATAAGACATGAAAACATAGATTTACAAAATTTTAATTGTTATTAAAGCTATTGTTAAGTAAGACGTTTACAAATTTCCAGAAAGAAAATTAAAACCTACCGTCATATCCTGAACAATATCTCCTTACATGTTAGAAGGGATATTATCGATATCTTGGCGTATTTCCACTTTTTAATTCTTCAAAATTGTTTTTGTTGTCACCATAAAAGAAACGACACTGAAAAAAACAATTATAGTCAAAATTCATTGACATTGAGTATGAATCAGTATTGTTAGGAAAAAATAAACGTAATAGTTAAAAAAATTAGAAGATGCATGAAGTTCATTTTCATATTCAAATTTATTTTTCAAAATTACTGCATTATATTTAAGTTATGACATGTTGTTGTTACTTATGACACTTGGATAAGCAAGACCGTTAGCCGACGTCTACGAAATTAAGTCCGAAATGTGAATCCTTCATTTTATCATTGCACTACGAAGGTGAAAATACAACTTTGCTCTAAGACTCCTCCGATAGATGGCACCACCAGAAGATCAACTCCCTTATTTTTCACACTAGGTTACTATGTCTACAAAAGATATATTATCCATTTCAGTTTAACAAATCTCTATTTTCCTGCAAACTTCTCAGTAAACTGTTGATGAGTCTCATAAAATTTAGACTAGTTCTCCTTTTGGAGATTTTAAAATGTCACTACACAAAGTCCTTATATATTAGCTATAGAACAAATGTGTCTATTGGAAGAAAATTACAATCATAATAGAAATTTTTTTCCTTTTTAATTTTAATGATTTCCAGCTCTGCATTCCCTAACATCGCTTGAATATTCATTTGCATTGAAATCTAATAACAAACAAAGTATATAACCATTTTATTAATTTCCTTTAGACAGTTATGCAGAATATTTGGGAATTCCTTATGTTGCATTAAATAGTTGTTCTATAAATCTAGTAACACTAAACTTGAAGATAAAATTTAAAAATAAGTAATCAACTCACCATCAAAATTTAAAAATATTTATATTTTAATTTATTTTTCTTCAATGCTTTATAAAAAAACTTTATATACCTAAATATCTATATCTTTGAGAAATAAATTCTAAATATTTACGTATGAAGCTGTGGTGGACTTTATTTATTTAAAATTAATTAAATTTTTTCCCTAAAATTCAGTTCTTGCTTTAATTTAAAAATGTAGTAATGAAAACTCCTTTCATATTTTTAGAAACACAGAATTGGTGAAAACTTTTTTTTTATTATAGAGAGATTTTTCGCTGAGATTAGGTGACTTATAGAAAGCTATAATCTTCGAGATATTCTTTCCAACAAATGCACTCTTTCTTACACTTTATTTAATTTTCAGATGCAGGAGTTTTTTAATAGTCTCAGTTACTACTCTGAGTAACCGAGGATTGATTTTCTACAAGATTTATTTAATAAAAAAGTGAAGGATATCACATTTTATAGATTTTCTTTGAAAATTATATTATATTTTAATAATAATTATTAATCTTAATTTTGCAAAAAATTTGCAAATGATTTAATCCCATCTGAAAAAATATATTTAACCATAAGTAAACTTTTTCCCTTCTTAATTTTTTTTTATCTTGAAATATTTTCTATTTTCCCTTGTTTTTTGTTAACTGTTTGGAGTATTCTAAATCAGAAAACCAGCCTTATTTACGTATAAAAATCCATTAAAAATTCATGTGTCTCGTACTAAAATATTTTTACGTCTCAAAAAATTTATATTGGAAACTCATTAATGTTTTTTATATCCTAGCAAAAAGATAATTCTATAATTCAAGCAAATTCAATGACATAAATAAATTATCTTTCCATGTAGTAATAAATAAAACTAAATATTTCAAGTTAATCATCAAGTCGTTATCCTTTTCAACGGTGCTTCATAAGTCTCTTCAGTCAAATAGAAAATCGTGAGGGTCGTTGATTTAAAGAAAAAGTAAATGAAAATATTTTTCTTCGCTTTTCCCAAGGCAATGAAGAAAACCTCATCTAGACCGAAGTCGGAAAAGGAACAAAAGAAACCAATCGAAATGAAATCCTATGACGACAGTGTAAGAAAACTCATTAAGAGAAACTCCGTCTTGTTCCGGGTTCGATTCTGGAATCGTGACGGGGCGGGAACGCTTCAGTGACAAACGAAAGCCGCAAATAGCTCTCAAACAAAAATTTATTTCATAAGAGGCGTGTCTTGAAAATTGTGTAATTCCTTTTTCTTCAATTTCTCCACCTTTACTAACCATTCATTTTCAAATCTCATTTAATTTCTCAGTCTGTCCAGAACAAACTGTGGTGGAATGTTAGGAACGAAATGGCTTCAATTATCATTTCATCGCTTGCACGATAATTCTTTTGGGTACTTGACTTTGAAGTCTGTTGGGTAAACTGAAGTTAAACTTTAACATTTAGCGTAAAAAGAATTATTCACCATTTAATCACCTAAAATCTAGAAAGATAATTGTAATTATTGTCAATTGGTCTTCAAATATGTATTTAAACTCAAAATTTTATATTACTTAAATGTAAATTAATGTTTTTTTATTAAATTGACAAATATCTCACTCAATATGTGAATGTTTCCTAAAAAAATCCTTAAAAAAAGCTTAAGTAAAAATTGTCAATAATTAAAGTAAAAAAAATATAATGTAATTTTAAATTTTGAATAAGGAAATCGTTATTATTCTGTATTCAAATATTTTTATATGTCATTAATTAAATTTGTAAAAGTGAAATGATAAAATTTCTCATCATTTGCAATATTAAATTATTTTTTATTAAACATGGGTATTATTAAACAAGGATTTTTCCTGATATCATTATTAATAAATTTTCTCAAAATTTTATAGAAATATTTGATTTTACCTATGATAAAGAGAATATTTAATTGTGAAGTTTATTTTTTTACACACATTTCATAATTTTGTAACATGAGTTCTTATTACCAATATTAGGTGTACTTTATCATAACATAATTACAAATTTTCAAAATTTAAAGTTTTTTTTATAAAAAATTAATTATTGAAAAATTTTAAATGTAAACATGGAAAAGTGAAGAAGTTACACAAGTTAGTATTTATAACAAAAATTAATTCAATTGTGAAGACTGTTTACTTTTTGCATGAAACTAATGGACTTGGGAGACAATAGCTTTAACAAATGAGTATATGAATTTTGCGTTCAAATAATAAGAAATAGGAGTTAAAATGAACAACGAATATGATTTAAAATGAGTAACAATTATGAATTGTTCAACACAAGAGAAAGGGCAACAGCAAAAGAAACTAAAGCAAAGATTCGATATTTTAAAATTTGTAGAAATGTGGTATTAAAAAAGTTCATTTCCCTTTACTGAGAAATAACAGAAATTGTAAACTGAGCATATGACAAATTTATACCAGAGCTTATACCGCTATCGAAAAAAAAATATACTTCATATCTTCCAGAATGAAAACTATTTTCAATTTTGTTTTACGTATTAACTTTTGTGAATGATAGCACTTAACCAACTTTAATGGAACCTCAATAATTGCCGAATTGCCATTCAAAAGGAACAGATTTTATGGTACTTTTTTAATCTTATCTTGTCTATTTAATCAACATACAACTTTTTTCATTAGAAATTGAACTATCTTTCCTGAGTGTTTCTCCGGCAATAATAACAAAAAAGATTGCCTTCAATAGGTTGAAGAATCTCAATCAGGACACCATCTTGCTCTCCCCTCTTACCACCTTTTGTATTAGGAGTTCTTTGGGTCCATTGGGTTCGCTCGAATCCCTTTGCTTAATAGATTTCAAATGGCTCCACTGCAAAGTCACGATATCCTTGTGAAGTTTCGCCCATTAGCGCTCTATTCCGCATTTTAATGATGCTGGAAGTGTGGGTGGGACCAGAAATCGGGTACACGCGCATGAATTATTTTAGTTTCGCACGCACCGGTAACCACTTTTTGAGGCACCAGCAAAAGAACGCCCTTCGTGTAATGTGATCTTCCCCATCACCGTCTGATTTCGGTGCCGAGATATTTACGAGTTCCTTTCCTTATCTTCGAGAAAATTATATCCTATTATCATTGTTATGTGGGAGCTGCCCATTCCGGTGGTCTCTGCTTCCTATCTGCTTTTTCCTGTTTATGCAATCTTTGATGCTTGTTGGTAATGGAGCTAAATGATGACAAAGGAGCGAAAACACCGGAGTTAAAACGCTTCTCTATAAAATATAATCATTCCGAGTATATGTATTTTGCAATTAAAACTAATCACGAAAATGGTGTATGTATTTTAATCTGTTTGTTTACTTGACATATTTTTATATCATCATCATCTATTCGAAATTTTTCATCTGACAATCGAGAATTGTATTTTAATATTTTTATTTAGAACCTCACATTTGTAGAACATGTAATTAATAGTATTGGCTCTAAAAAGAATAAATTTCTTGAAGCTTAAATAATATAGTTAAAAAAAATAAATTAAAAAAAAACAGTCATTGATAATTATTTTTGAAGGAAGATATAGATGAGTTTTAAAAAATAAATTTATTATTGAAATTCTAAGATAATTTAGTTTCACGCAGTTTAAATAATATTTATATAAACTATTAATATAAATTTATTGGTTGTATACTACTGCATTGAATATACACACACATTATGCAGTATTGAAATGAATTATAGTATGACCGATGATGCTTTTGAAATGTAATTATTATCGTTAAGAAATCATTATAAGAAAGTAATATTATGTACCCTTGTTAATTTGATAATTAATGAGTTTCCCTAAACTTTACATCTTTTCCTGCTTATCATTTTAATTTTTATGTTTTTTAATTAAAATAGGACTATAGCATATTTTACTATCTAAATCCAAAATAGGTTTTAAAGTAAAATTAAGCAAAACAATTTAATAATGATGTTAATGACCAAATTTTGAAAAATTAAATGTTAATTTCTTATGTTTTTGTGAAATAAATCTTATTGAAGCATACTAGCATAGTAAAAATATAAATATTTAGATTAAAATGTTTCATATTTATTTATAAATGGGATTAATAAGGATCGCATATTTTAATAATCTAATTTTAATATTTTACTGATAAAAATATAAAAGCAACACTTTAAACTTATTCTGCACTCTCATGAAACAAACAGACTTATTATTGAGTAGAGTCATTCATTCAGAAAGAAAACTTTAAATTTCAAACCAGGAAATTAGTTATTTCTTTGTTTGAAGTTAATGAAATTAATATTTTTAAAATGAGGTAAATATGTATGCAACAAAATAAGTGAGAAAGGTTTCTTACAGTTTAATTTTATGAATTTAAATTTAATAATTCTAATAACATATTCATTTAAAATAAATATGCTTATTATTAAAAATAATTATTATCTTTTTTATTCTATTATTAATAGTATTATTTTATATTGTTATTATTATTATTATTACTATTACTATTATTATATATTGTCAATTATAAATAGGAAATGTGCTTAAGATTTTTGAAATTAAACTAAAAATTTATCACATATTGGGAATGTATGAGAACATTCGGATATTATTTTGTACTAAACTTAATCTCAGTGAATCTTATTTTAAATTAACCCAGAAATAAACCAGAAATTTATAAAATTATCCAGAAATAACCCAGAAACCCAGAAATTTACTACCCATAAATTTAAAACCCAGAAGTTTATAAAATAATATTTGCTATATGTTTTTATTTATTTTTAAGTAAATTTCGGTTGTTATTTATTGTTTATTTCATATAATTGTCATTTTAGTTTTTCCTTTAACGGTCTATTTTTGAATCCATAATAACGCATAGATATTGAGTAATTAGCATTATATTTCCTCTGATTGTATTTAAAACTGTCACCAGATATTTTTTCTGAAATTTTCATTCCAGGCCATACTAATGCTTCATATGAATTTTTCAGTGAGTTCTTACTTTAAGAAAAAACAGGCGCTGTCAATCACATGCTTTTTGTCATCCATTTCAATACTCGCATACTTCTACTTCCGAATAATCACATGTCATAAATAGCTGGTCTGATGACCCCTCAGACTCAAACACCTATTTCCTCCATTCTTACTAGCATTTGAGAGTCGCATTAAATTCATGCGCTTCTTTTTGAATCTCATCGAAGTATTCATAGAGATTATATGAATATATATCTCAAAATTACATTCACCGCCTCGCATATGGGGTACATTGCAGTATTCCGATATTACCAGAAGGCAGGATTTTCATTCCAGAAGTTGTATACTTTTTCCCTCTGTTTCCTCTACCTATTCTCTATTTTATATTCCCCCCTTTTCTTCTTTTATCTTTTTGTAAGCGCTTTCTGTCAACGACAATCGTAACGCTACGAACTACTCAAAGATAAAAATGATCTCTGTCAAGATTTCAAATTCACGCTTCTATACCTGTCACAAACGTTGGCAGTTGAAGGTCAGTATCAGAAGCTTTCTCCTCTCCCCTCTGCCATCCATGGCTTGCTATCGCCCAGCGACGGCATTCCCCTGACCTTGGGAGGAGAAGTGATAGCCTTACATCAGGTGTCAATTGGATCCTAAAAAGATCTTAGGGACCTCCCCACATCTATCTGTTCTACTTTTTTTTAATACTTCTCTTACTTTTAACTATTATTATTTTATTTTGATTTCGCGATATGGCAACAGCGATACAGGGTGCTGCTTCCGATGAATGATCTCTGGGATGCATTCGTGATTTTGGGTGATGTTTGAAGAGTGATCATTGTTCGGAACTGACGTTTCGGATGAACTGACCTGAATTTCTAAGTCAGCAGAATGAGCGACTCCTAACCCTCCACTCCAAAGTTTTGTCTGATGTATGTTTTTTGTACCTTCGACTGCTTAGCGATTACATCAAGTGTCTGAAATTGAAATGGCAATTTGAACTTTCCAGTTCGCCAGTTAATGGAATTAACAAGAGTTAAGCTAATTAACAGTGGATGGCGCAGAGCGAAAGCTTCCTAATTACCATGCATCATAGACTTGTGCCTTGGGTGGTCTAAAATAGTTCAATAAACTCGCTGTTAGGCTATAAATAATAATTTTTCCAACGGGTCACGTTGTTTTTATGTCACCGATGTTAATCGTAAAATCATGACCGATTACTTAAGGAATCACTTGCTTAATGAAGCAAAAATTGATACTGCAGTAATTTTAATGAAAGAATAAATTTAAACGATCATGAAATAAAATTTCAATGATAGCAAAATTTCTATAACTAAAAACTTTTTTTATGTATATTCGAATGTTGTATTAATATTTTTTATATATTCATTTGTTTTTATTTCTTTAAATTAAATGTATTTAATTATTTGCGCAATTTGACAAAATCTAATAAATGACATTGATTAAACAGGAAATAATATGAAAACATAAGTGTTTTGATTATTCTTTATATTTGTATTAAGTAATCTATATTAAAAATAAATTTAGATTGTTATATATCAAATGTTAGCTAGGAATCAAAACAAATATAGTATTAACCTAAAATTAGGCTTTAAAATTACTGTACAACTGAGGCAAAAATGAAAATATTATTTTTCCAATTTGCATAGCGTGATAATTAAGCATTATGTTTTTATAATTACAAATACATGATTAACTGTCCTAAATTAAACTTTGGATATAGGAACATCTCTAAATTAATATTTATGGAAAGTATGTGTTATTTTTTTTTACATATTTAAAATTAACAGTAATTGTAGTAACAAAAAGTTTACTTTTTATCATTATGAAAAATATCATTTTATAATGTAAATGCTATAAATAGTTGAATAAATAATTTGAGGAAAATGTTAGATTTCAAAGGAAGAATTTTTGTATTACTGTATGATCATCGCAATTTTTTAATCATGAATTAATTCATAGCTTTTAAGAAATTTGTGAGGTGTACGTTTTTTTATTAGTATGACTTTTCATAGTAAACCTATGTAACATTAGCCACAACTATAAATATTCGAAGATTAATGGTATTGTGAAAACTATATTAATTAATTTATGAAATATTTTTTATAGATTCCATTTAATAATTTAAGAAACTCTCTTTAAACTTAAAATATTATTATTTTAGTAGGGATAGCTATGTTTGGAATTATATTATGCAGATACTATGCTTTTTATCCGTTTTGGGATATTTATGTTTGACTTAAATATGAATAAAAACATAGCAGAAATTTAACTGGCCATATATATATAACAAATTTTTAGCGATTAGCGGGTATCCTAAGTTATATAAAAGCAAACGTATATAAAGGAAATGTGTTATTATATTTACAACAGGATTCTATTTAATGAACAATTAAAAGTACCTCGAAAACATTTTTTTCATATATTATGCGTAAAATGTGATATTTATGTTTCTAACATTTGGGGAAAATCATAGTTTCTATTTCAAGGATATTATGAAATCTCTCTTTTTTGTGACATACATTTCTTTCCCGTTGAAATATAGTTCGTTATTAATATTGCCAGTACTTTTATTTTAGGCAAAGACTCATAATATTGATTTAGTTGTAATATTGTTACTCTGAATCTCGTGCAGTACTTGTTCCCAAGTGTTATATATTTATATAGATATAACAATTTTATAAACTAAGTATACGTAGACAAATTAGCTCAAATTAGTTGAGAGTATTTCTACTGCTGTACATCGGAAAGGCTAATATTATGGCATGCATTTTTGTATATACTTTTGTAACAACTTTTAACTTGTAAAAATCACGTTTCTTGATTTATTTTTATCGATACTGATTTCTCGAGTATATTCTTGCTGAAAATTTTGATGGAACTCGAGCTTTTTTTAATTTTTTAAAGGCTTATTTTAGAAAAAATTAAATAGATTTTAAAGATAGATTATTTCTAAATATAATTTAAAATTTCTTATAGAATACTGTAAAAATTAAATCAATTTAATATACACTTACTAAATTCATAGAAATCTGATGACAGATTATACATAAATCAGACTTATTAAGATGATATTTATTTAACTATAACTTTTCTAATATAATAGTTTTCTAAAATTTTTCTTTAGCCTAAATTTTAAGGTTCATACTGCTCCAAAAGCTTCCAAGAATATTAAAGTTTAGGCTTAATACTACTAGATTTGCAGTATATATTTTTGGCCTAATTTTGCAGACAGTGTTAGTAAATGTGCGGTAATTCTTATTCAGTGTAATTCTTTTATCTTTAGGTATTCACAATATAGACGAGACATAAAATTAACTCTCTTCAGAAAACTGGTTACTTTTTGTTGCTGAAATTAAGTTAATAATGATTAATTGATTTTAAAATTTATTAATGAATCTAAACAGTATCTTTTGAAATAACTTATAGCTTATTCTAGTGCGTTCATTATTTCTCCTCATAAATAATTTTTAATTTATGATATATATGTAAATTTTTAAAACTGAAATTAGGTTCTTCCTACAGCTAACTTATATATAAATGCATCATGTTCTCTGATGCCTTATCATTTATAACACTCATTATGCTGAAGTCAATTTCATAAATACTTTCTGTCATAAATAGTTTCTTTTGTATATCTTTTGTCTATTTAAATTAACTAAAATTTATTGAATAATTCTTTTCCCATTTTAATTCTAAAATCGTTTCGTATTTTTTTCTCAAACGATTTTATAATAAATTATTCGTTATTTAATTCTAAAATCGTTTCGTTATTTCTATATTCGTCTTTTTCTCTGATAATTTTTCACTTAATTCAAGCCTCAAATTAGCATTATTGCTTCCAAGCAACAATGATATGCTTCATTGATCTAATCCCATGATGAGGCGATTTTTCAAAATGCGTTAACTTTACTGCTATTGTAATTTTCTTTACAAATTTTGTGCAATTTAACTGTGATAGGTTTCCAATTTTTCATAACAAAGTGGATTATTTCTTTTCATTTAAAATTAAGTTTACTATTGTAGATTTTACTTTTCTGTTACTTTTAAACTATTACGGTATTATTGAGATGCAAAACATATATTACTTTCATAACTTAGATAATTGCATTATATTTTGATCATATAAAATAGTTTAAGAAAACGTTATGAAGTTTTTTCTAGTAATTTTATCTTGATGGGATATATATATATATATTTGAATTGTATTTTTAATTAGTATGAAAATAATATCTATATTTCTTGCTTTATATTGCTACTTGATTCTGTCCTTGTTTCTGTCGTCACGTTATTTAATTAAAAATATTAAGCCATGTTTAATTTTCTATTTTCTTACTGTATATATATTTTTATATATAATTTTCTAATATAATATTCTTAATTTATATACATTATATATATATATATATATATATATATATATATATATATATATATATATATATATATATATATATATATATATATATATATATATATATATATATATATATATATATATATATTATAATGCAAAAATATTACTAAATTTATACGATCATTAAAAACGATTTTTAAAATATAATTTAAAAATTTCTAATATAAAAATTAAACAAATGAAAATATGTAATTTATATTTCTTAATTGAATATGACTTGAAATTCTGGGATTGGTATTAAAATTTCATTCGAGATATATATTTATGTATAAAAAAGTATTGAACTGATAATTAAAAATTTGCAATACTTTGTTATAATTTTTCAATTATGATGCACAAATTGAAAAATATAGAGTAAATATTGTTCAGTTTAATCACCCTGAATTATTTTTCATTTGAGTTAATTACCTAAAATTTCATTTACCTTTGAAAATTTTCTTTTAGCAATAGGTAAAAATGTGTTTAAATTCTGATTTACCTAATCAATTTAAGATAAATATTTGAGATATTTGAAAACACCTGCTTTACTTAACTTACGTTAATTTGCAATACAAATTATATTATTTGTCTTAATTATTACTTATTTTTTTGAATTAAATTAACAACGACTTCATTCTCTTAGCGTTGGTTTTATATCAAATACATGAAACAGAAATACATATTTTGTCACACAAATGAAATTATAATTTGAAGTTTTGAGATAATTTGGCTCTTTTTTAAAGTGATTTTTTTAAAACTTCCTTTTCCATTCCAGATTGTTCCTCAAATTTTTTTATTTAAAAGAAAATACTAATAATTTATGCAGTCTTTGTAGATCAACAATTTCCAAAATCTCTTGGGCCTCCTGTGTATATCATATTTAAAACCAAAATAAATATTTTAAAAAATATGCTAGAAGTATTTTTATTTGAAAATATTTAGAAAGAGTTTTTTTTTAATATTGAATTGCTATGAAGTTTAATGCATAGATGTATCTAATTTTCCTATTTCTGATTCTTTCTTTGTTTGGTATTAATTGCATGAAATCTTTATCATCATTAAGCAAATCTAATCTTTATGTTAACACAATCTTATGTAATCTCTATGTTTTATATGTGTAGCACAGCATTTAATTTTGTTGCATAAAAGACTTACTTGATATTAAAAAAACAAATTAAAAATAACAAAATATTTTCCTGCCTAAAAAAAACAGGAGCTCAAACAGTTAAAATTCCCATCATGAAATTTAAGAACAATTGGGTGGCTTGAGATACTTTTGAATTATTTGTGACTTCGCATTTAAAATTGAAAATAATTAAAAAAATAACAATGTTTTTCCTAATTTTTAAAATTATTCTTTTAATAATTTTCATTGCTTTTAAATAATGTTTAAGAAATATTTTTTTAATAAAAATGCTTTAAAAAATCGTAGTGGTCATTTGTTAAAAATGTAGTGCTTATGATGCAAAATCAATTAGCTTAATCTCGTCACAGCTATTTAACATTTATATTAATTCGTAAATGTTAAATAGTTGTTCTACATATTATATTAAAAATTTAGTGAAGAAAATATTTCGGTGATTTTTCATAAATTATTTATAGAAATATAATTTAGTATTTTATAAAATTCTAAATGAAATTAAGTTTCAGATACAAAATTACCACCCACTTTAACAATTCTATTAGGGTAATGTGTATATTATTTTAAAAATTTGAGCTTGCTCTTGTAAATTTTAGCAATTCTATTATTAATAAAAAAATGTAATAAAATTACTTAACAAAAAACATTGTTGTAAATTAATAAGATATTATTTTAAATTATAAAATATATTAATGCACATGCGTAAAATAACAAGAATTATTTTCAAGAAAGTTGAAAATATATTATTATAAACTTTTAATTGAATGCAATAAGTTTTGTGATAGTATTTATTGTCAATCTGATAACTATCTCAATATTGTTATTCAAAAGTTTATAATGATATCTAAAAGACGCATAAAAATTTATGAAATTTGTAAGATATATTTATTTATCATATAAAAGATGAGGAGACTTCAAAAATACTTCTGTCATATTAAGGTAGTCAAACAATTACTTGTAATATAATTATCTTACTTTACAATTAACCAATTGCGTTTAATGACAAATATTATTAATGTAGAATTAAATGAATTAAAAGTTTAATGTTTAATAAAAAATTAAAAATTTAAGTAATAAAGGTAGTATTTAATAATTGAAAATTTGTATATTTGTGTATATTTGAGCAACGAGACTAATTTTAAGACACCATCTGTGACTTACTTTGTTTAATCGTAAGCAATATTTTATCTAAAGTTTTGGAGCACCTTAATTAAGCAATAAATTCGCATTTTTCTATAATTATATATAAGTTTTTAAATATATTTTAATTTCCATTTGAATTTCAAATATTTTCTGAATAAGTTCTCTGCCAGTAATTTTATTGATAAAATTGACATATTAAAATAAGTTAATTTCAATAACAAAAGGAAAGTTCTCAAAATTACTCGGTTATGATTAATCAAGAAAATATTAATTTTCTCCTTTTTTATGCCAGGAAAAGCAAACAATTTTGCGCTGTTGTACCAGCTCAGTTATTATTTTCTAAACAAAGAAAATATTCTTTCGTAAACTTCCTCTTATTATTTATTTATTGTTTTTCCAAAAAATTTTCCCTTTCTTTTGATCTTCTTTCATTCGCCCGCATATGGCAAAAGGTGTCTTAATTTAAGCTAGCATTGAACAAGCCTCTGGACTCATCACGGATTAAAATGTCATATAAGAAATTTTTCGGAAAAATTATCCAGGAATGGTGGGGGAAAAGGGTGAGAAGGGGGAATAGGGGAAACACACCGCACCGTCATTTCTTAATTTGCATAAATTATCGCCTCATAGCTTAATTACAGCATCGTCAGTATTCGTAGGATACTGATCTAGGAAATAAAAATAATTGCCTGATGATAATATAACACCGAAGCGAAAAAGGAAGTTGATAGACGAATAATAAAAAAAGAGCATTTTCCAATGAACTTTACAGAAAAGTTTGGTCCAGAGGTTTTTTTTCCCACTGTATTTTTTTGTTATTTCCACAACGCTCGGCATGGAAATTATTCCTTCAAGCTGAACTAAGTGAAAACCTGTATATTCTTTTAATAACTGTCTAGTCATTAGCGCTTCTGATCTTAATGCTTTTCCCCAACTGCGTGAAGTCCACTTATAATTTGTTCATTAATGTAAGTCTTAATTAATATGCATACCAAAAACCTTCGTGGTATTTAATATCTTAAATTATTTCCCCCTCTCTGGCAGAATGTATATATCTATAGGTATGTATATTATATAACTATGTTAACGTTATTTTTTTCCTCACCTCTTTACGAAAACGTTATTTTTTCCGCATTTTAGTCGGTTTTATTATATCTTAATTCATTAAGGCTCCCCTCTCAAAGTGACTAATTTTCTACTTTCTTTAAGGTCATTACTGGGAAGGGGGGTTGCTTATTTTTTAATCTCAGTAAAGTTGGAAGGGGAAGTGGTGGTTGAAAATGGAAATATTCAAGCTTGAACCGGAATTAACTGACTTCTTCCGTAATCATTCATGGTCTCCCTCCGCGAGTTATTGTGTTTTACGCTTCTTCGAAGAGAATCTTTGTTCACAAGTTCCTGAGAATAAAATGAAACTCCTTTGTTTCGTGGTCTTAAAGCAATCAAAGTGTTCTTCGCATTACACTCGCTAGAACTCGTATAAACCACTAACTTATGTTACGTGTGATTAATAATTAAGGTGTAACAACAATGCGTGTTAATTTCTTAATTACTCTCCAGCTGTGTTTTAAGTGTAAAAGCCATTGTTCGCCTGAGAACAAAAAAAGGAAAGAATTCAGCATAAATCATTGCTTTCTGTTCTAAATTACCGGCGATGGTTTCGGGAAAGGTAAAAGATTTTAAATGTGTATTTAAATTGTTCGCTTCTAATAGAAGAACAAAGAGACTTGTAATTATTCATAAAATTAAACTCATTAAAAATTCCAAAGAGATTTTGAAGACAGTTTTTGAAGAGGAAAGATTTCTTTTGTGCTTTAGCAAAGCATATTCGGGCTTAGATAATAGCCCTGAGTACTAATTAAGCAGTGTTAAATGTTTAGGAGCACAAAGAGAAGGATGGTAATACTTCTTTTCGATGATTCAAACCTTGGTGGAACATCATTTATATTCTAAACAAAGCCTTAAATAATTATCTAACCTTACTTTTGTATGGAATTTGGTATTTGTGGGTTCATTTTTCAAACTTATATAAATAATGTAGTTAGATAAAAATTTATATTTTCATAAAAGGTGAATGAAAATACCCTTAGAAATTTATTAAATCATATAGCTATAAATGTATAAATGCCTATTAATTAAAACATTACATTTATATTTTTAACATATGAAAATAAATAAAACCTAAATTAAAAACATCAAAATAAAACTTACTCTTGCAAAACATTTAATTAATATTTTAATAAAAAGAAAATTTTTAATTAAAGATAATTGTTTTATAATTCCTTAAGAAAATAATTTATACTGCTATAAAATTGAAAATAATACGAAACTTTTTTTTATCTATAAATGAAATATTTGATGATGTATTTCAAATTAAATTATGAAATTAAAACTTCATTTTCAGAAATATATGATCATATAAAAATTAGAATCAGTACACAATGATGGTAATACATATATTTAAAAATGAGATTTAATAAAAATGATTACTTTAGATCTAGAGAAAATAATCTAAAACAGAGAATAAAGGAAAGATGAGAATATATGTGTAAAAGAATTTGTGAAAAGTAACCTGGAAGTTAGAAAATAATAGCCACATCAAATATAAGTATTATTTGTAATAGGTATTACTCATTTTAGAATATAATATAGACAAAAAAACTCAATATTTATAAATAAAGAGAAAATAAAAAATTATTTTAAAGTAAAATTAAATAAAGTTAATTTAACAAATTATGTATTTATATTTAAAGGTTTAAAATTTAATAAAAAAGTAGTATAATTTGCATTTGTTTAAAGATCTATTTTATAAATATTCTATCAATTTTTAAAAATAAATATTAAGTTTTTTGTAAATATTCTGAAAGGAAATTTCCTAATTCAAATGATAACTACTTTAGAATGCAGAAATATTAAGGAAAATGTTAAATAGTAGAAATGGCATTTTATATATATAGAAAATTTTATTGGCTGAAAAATAGTTCAATTAAAAATAGATAAATTAGTAAGCTCTGTTTCTTTTTCAAAATTATAAAAAAATGCTTATTGGAAGAATTGGAATTTTAAACAAATTAATAATAATGACTGATTTAATGCAAGTATTATATTAAAAAGTAATATGAGAATCAAACTAACTAAGGAGTAAATGAAAAGTCTGCACATATGATGAAACATAAATTAAGAAACACGAGCTATATTAAAAATTAAAGACAAGAATTAATTTATAATATACATACATTGCAATGAAAAATATTAATGACATATCCATTTTTATCTTCTTTTACCAATATAAATTAACAATATATTTAACCAAGAAACGAGGTGTCTTTGGACTCGAATATTTTTTCTTTTAATGTTTTTTACTCTTTGAAGTTTATTAATTCTCGTGTTTTCAATTATTTTTCATGAATCAATTTATTTGGATAACTAATAAATTTTTATTTTGATAGCATTGGTGTATGTATGTTAACTAGATTTTTGATTAAGTCAATAAAATAGATTTCTAATTACACTGATATTAAATGCTTAAAACCCCCACATTTCCCTAAAGATAAATTTAATTCTTGCTTGGAGCTTCTTTACGATTTATTTTTTAAATCATAGTAGATAACATTTCTTTTATTGGAAGATAACCTATTCTTGATCTGAACTAAGATTTAGATTAAATACATATTTTTTGATAGATACTGAATGCTCAATAAACGACGAAATAATCAAGAATAACGGTTTGATCATTTATAGAGTTAAAGTTATAAGAATGATTTTATTTGTTAAATAAGTGTGTTTTCTAGACATTTACAATTTGGAGAGACTACTTTGTATTTTAAAACAAAAGAGATTGTTTCTCAAAATTTCTGATCATCTGCAAACATTATAATATAAGAGCATTTTTTTTCTGAGAGAAAGATATTCATTATGCGATATTAGTTTTCATTATAAGATATTAGACTAATTGATTTAAATCCATAGATGTGTGTTCTCGGGAACAATAAAATTTTTAATGCATTATCTTAGCATTGTATCTTCATTCTGTTACGTTCAACCATGTACATATTTATCTCCTAGCGATTCTTCTTCTTTTGTTAATGTCGTCTTTAATATAAAAAAGCACATAATTAAGCACATTAATAACATTTTGCGTTTTGAATCAAATGAAGTATTTCTTATAATATTTAAAATTTAAAAAATATCGAAAAGAGACAAAAATATTTAAAAAAAGTTTAGGTAAATTTGAAGATTTCTTCTAAATTATATATAATTGGTCAAAATATTAAACAATAATCAATTAATTTATGCAGGCAACTGTTTTCCTTAACATTTATCAAAATGCTTATGAAAATAATACTGTAGAATATAGTGATCTATTAAAAGAATTGGTCAAGAGAATATGAAACTCATAAAGTTTTCCAATAGTAATGTAAATAAAGATTTATTCTAAGTTTTTATATTTTCTTTGATTATATCATAGTTGAAAAACTTCTGAAAGATTTTACTTAAGGATTTCTTATTGAGTTGTATTTGTTTGAAGTTTTAATATACCTCACAAAAATTTAACGTTACGCTTTCAATATTTGACAACAATATCTACCAACATCTCAAAAATTCCTTATTCTTAATTTAAGTGATAAAGTAGATCTATTTACTTTAAAATATTTAACATTTTAAATTACAAGCCGATTTTTTTTTTGTTAAAATAGCTGCATCTAAAAACTCCTTTAAATTTAAAAAATAACATTAGAAAATTTTAAAATTGAATTTATTAAAAATATTTAAGGAAAATATTTATAGATTTAATCAATTTTGAGTATCAATGAAGAAACTCTTTATTTAAATAATATTTTACGAAAAAAGTGTCAATTAAAATAATTACAAGTTGATAAAACCAAAAATTTACTTTTGTTTAAGAACGTTTAATTGATAAATTTTCTGCTCTCATTTGAAAATATGAAAACCATTAAATGATGGAATTGAGATTGGAGAATATAAAACAGAAAAAAATTATTAGAAATATTAATTACTGATAAGATACTATTGTATGAGAAAATTAAATGTGATATCTAGTTAATTTAAATGTTTTGTAATAAAATATTTTTATTCTTGAGAACGAAGTTATTATTCAAAATTATTTTACATTGAGAATATGTTATTTGTAAGATATAAAGAAGTAATGATATTATCTTAATAAATATCATATTATATAGAAGAATTATAAAAAAAACTAATATTTTCGCAAGTTTAAATGAAAAATTCAATTTCTATTCAAAAAAATCAGTTGTGTAACTACAAAAGTTAATACCGAAAGTTTGCAATTTGAAAAAAAATATTTAAAAAAATTGTCCAACAATTTTAAAATGAAATATATTTTTAAGTATGAGAAGCCATTTATTAAAATTGTACTAAAGTTAAAGAAAATATTAATTGGACAATATAACTTCAATTATTAATTCAAATACTAACTAGAAAATTAATTCCATAATTAATATTTGAATAAATAAAAATCAATTTCAAAATCCTCAATACTATTAAAAATGAAAATTTTATTACATAAAATATCAGTATAAGAAAATTCGATTTGTTTTGTCAATAAATTTTGAAGTATGCAAAATTTAATTTTTTTATGTTAAACGGAAAAGGAATTTTAAATTTATTTAAATATAGAATAGAAATTTGTAAAATATTGAAAAATAAAATATATGAATAATAAAAATTTTCAAAAATGCACAGTACATTTCTTAAAATTACAGGGGAACGTTTTACAAAATGAAATAAATAAATGAGTAATCCAATATATGTAGCAAGAGCTATATAAATTGAATAAAATACGAAGAAAATATTAAGTTTTTGGAACAGAATTGTTAAATTAAAAAAATAAACGTTAATTCCTCGATAATTATCGCTAGGGGTAGAAACGGGGGTTAAATTGCATAACAGTGACTGCGTTAGTCATCTCTTACTGAAGACTGGGGTAACTTACTAAGCTAGTTTTCTTCGCTTCACTGAGAAGTAACATATGAGTGACAGGGCATGATCCTAAAGACCCCTCACTATGAAATAAGCTCGCTTGGCTGAGGTCACGAGGTCTTTTACTTCACACTAGCTGCCTGTCGTCGGCTCATTTAGAGGCTCCTACCTGACAACCAGACATTTCTATGGATCTCTTGTTTGTATTGTACATGTTCCTACCACTCCCCCCTGCTTCCTTCAGATCTGAAGCCACACGTGTGTGGAGGTACTGCTTTCTTTCCGAAAGAGATATTAGGATCTCAACTATTATGTCTTCGATCATCTTAGTTTATTAGGTTGTATATTTCCGTGAATGAACGACACGGAAAATAAAATGGATTATTTATCGTATCTGGAAATGGGTAATTGGTTTAAAGAATTATTGAGAAAAATCTATTGGAAGTATAAAGTCTTCTTATTAATTTAGGACATTTTCAAACATAAAAAGAATATAGTACAATAGACGCTCGTTTTCATTAACTCGCAGGGACCAGTAAAATTATTCGTAAAAAGAAAAATTCATAAAATAGAAAAATAATGTATTAGATTATTAAGATCTGATTTTTTTTATCTAACTACTTATCCTTTATAAATAAAATACTTATGCAAAAAAATCATTTAAAATTACTATAAGAAACACGCGCGAAATAAGATTCATTCTTAAAACAACATTTACTTCCATTTTACTGACTGCACTTCGCACAATTTTTAAGGCCTTTACAGCAAAGCAGTTGGATTTCTCTTTAATGACTTTACCATCAACAGAATGTTCATTTTTCTCATTCAAGCAAGGAATGCTTTTTCCAGTTTAGGATGTTTTGCTTCTCTATAATATTTTCGATGAAGAGCACTTTCGCCGGTACTATTTCATTTTTTCAGAATTGTTTCCGAGGTTTCAAAATTGCCAAGAGACTCTTTCTTGGAATTCTACATATTTTAGCAATTTTTGTCTTTTAATATTTCCAGTTAGCTTTAAGAACTTTTCTTTTTACTTTTACTGATAAGCATGTTTGTTTCTTCAATTGCTACGAAACCGCAATGAAATCGGCTCAATCCTTCTCAACAAGCAAAACATAAATTGAATTGTTGAAATGAAATGAAAACTACCACAGAACAAGAGTGTGCAAAATTTTTAATAAGAGTTTTTACCCCCTTCTATATGTTCTAACGTGAGGGAGGGAAGAAGAATTTTCCCCTTTTTTGAGTCTTTATATAGGTACGGGAAACACAGAAGTTCAATTCAACTTCACAGCTCTTTCCCATGAAATATCTAATATCCATATACCTTCGACTATTGCTCCCACAGTGCTTAGAATGACATTGTGATGATGCACTTGTCATTTCGTTATTCAAGCATAAATCAAGCTCTCAGAAATTTAAAAAAAAGGAACCAAATAAAAAATGGAGAAAAAAATTCAGATCATTAGAAATAAAAATAAGATAAACAAAAAAGGAAACTATTTGTCAGGGACAAAAGTTCGGAAAAAAGAAATTTTTTAAATTTTAGTTCGTAAATTTGAGTTAAATTTATCATTGTATCTATGATGTAAGGTAAGGGACTTGTCGCTAGTTCGTAAAAACGTGATTATTCGCAAATTAGAGGTTCGTAAAAACGTTTACTGTATATTGAGAAAAAATCGTCATATCTGTAATTTATTCACAATCACGATGTTGGTCGCAATTTAAAATAATGTGTAAGTACCAATAAAAAAATAAATCAAAACTTTTATTAATGTAAGATGAAATCCCAAAGTATGTTTATCTTTTAAACAAATATCAATTTAAGTAATCTGCAACTTGTTTTTTAAAATTATTTATATTTTGATTTTTTTTCTTTTATTTATTTTCTAAAACTAACCATATAGCTCGATATCTACCATTGTGCTCTCATTTTTGTATATCCAGTATAGTTGTGACTATATTTTGACGAATATAATTAGCCCTAAAATTGTTTCTTCATTGCTTTCATATATTCTTCTTCACTAATATCGACTGAGGCACGTAAAATATATCATGGTTACAATGTTCTGCATGTGAAATAATACCTTTCGGAATGGCAGGCCAAGTCTGGGGTCTTCTACTTGGTCCCTGCTTCTATATTACGATGACATCCACGCTTTCGATCATGATGGCATATCCATTGGGGAACCCCACTATATACTAGTGCTATCACTTCCACTCCTCGTGCCAAAATTAAGGATCATAATGACGTCACAGTCAATTGTCTGGGCATTTTAAAAAATTAATTAACTAAGCTTTTATATATGGATGATTAGGATTTCAATATTATCAAACAAATTAAGAATTTTGTTGTTTTTCTTAACAATTCTGCCTCAAAATCTTCTAATTCTATCTCATAGAATTAATTGTCCTGCTTAATAACATTAATATTTACCAATGATATTTTCTTAGAAGCAAAATATATCATATAATCCAGATTATGATTGTTCAAGATATCAAATTTTCAAAAAAACCTATACTAAATTTGATTTTTAAAATTTATTTTTAAAGCTATCTTATTTTAATTTTTTTAAATGTTAGTTTTGACATATTTAAATTATTATAAATTGCTATGTCATCCGAATTATGGACAATGTAATCTATAAATTTAGAGCTAAATTCATTTATAGATAATTTTGATTAATAAAAAATGGAATATTTTATATTATAAATATTCATCTGATTTATCGTTCCTTGAATTCACAAATAAAAGAACTGATTAAAAAGGAAAATACACTGCTGGCCACCCAAATTGCAACACCAAGGAAGACAAGAGATATTACAGTAAAATTTATTTTGAAGATAACATGTTGACCAAGTATCAAATGATTAAATTTATACACTTCTGTGAAGTGTGGTTCCTACCAAAATCAGTAACCAGAGTAGCCACCATTGTTGGAGATCACCACTGTCATACGCCTTGGCATTGATTCAAAGAAACTTTGGATGTGTTCTTAGAGTAAAACAGACCAAGCAACTTCCACACGTTGCAAAAGATGATCTGGTGTAGCAGCTGGGGATTTAATCTGGAGCAATCATTGAGCAACCATTGACCACATGTTTTCTATCAGCGAAAGATCCGGAGAGTGAGCCGGCCAGGGAAGCAATTCAATCTGGCGATTGACGAAGAGCCCTTGGACAATGCATGCCACGCGTGTACGTGCATTATTCTGTTGAAATATGGCTGTGGGCAAGGCCTGAAGGTAAGGAAGGACATCTGGCTCTAACACTTCGGAGATGTAGTTCTGGCTGTTTAAAGTACCAGCAATGCGTACTAGAAGAGTGCGAGAGTGATATACAATACCACCATTCACCATAATACTCGGTGCAGGTCCTACCTGGCGGTGCATAACGCAGCTGTTCATGCTTTCTCCATGGAGTCTCCAGACTCGAATGCGACCGTCGTGGCGTTGCAGACAGAAGCGTGACGTCAGATTATCAAGATTGATAACTAGTATTAGCCTTTTCATTTGACAACCACTGAACTGTGAAATATAAGCTATAAGTTGAACAGTGAAAATATCAATCTTGATGATGGGAGACAAGAAACGTGATAAGTCAGTAAAGACAATTTCATTCCAGTCGGCCGTCCACATCTTTCTTTCATCGCACCATTGGCCGCGGAGACGTCTGGTTCTGCGTCAAGGGTAGACGAAACAAGGACGCCTTGCGGACAGACTACTCTGCTGTAAGCTGTGTCGAATGGTACGCGCAGACATTGGATGATACGTCATACGGATCAATCAGTAGACTGATTGTGCTGTGCTATGGTTCGTGATGTGGATGAGCAAAACTAATGCTATATCCTTTTCTGTGATATGCTGTACTTTAAACAAAGCCATCTTTGACGATCTTTCTGCTAAAGGAATTACTAAGGATACTAACATCATTCGAATATTTAAGTAATTTAATAATTTGGTTTGTCAGAGTCCTTTCATTATAAAGGATCAATCTTAATGGATGTATACCCTTTTCACTTTTTCCACAGGGACACTAATAGCACATTGTTATCAGAAGGAAAGTTATTCAGATATAAATATTTTTGTAACTATTCCGAAAATAAATCAGTATTTTATTGACTTTTGTTGACGAAAAGGCCTATTAGGCAGCATTTGTTAACAATTATCCAAAAAAATCGATTGTGGTTGAATTATATCCGCACGTATGGAATGCTTAAGTGCACAATTGCTTACCACCAAATCCCTTCCAAAAACCGCAAACAGTTATTATCGCTGCTTGTGGAAGTATGAAAATTGTTACCGCAATTGCTGATTAAAACTCTTTAAGGTTTCATTCTCAATAATCAATTAATTACGTTATTAACAATTAATTACATGCGCAACTTATTTTGTATATTTTATTTATTATTGTAGTTTTTTTATATTATTAAATATATTAAAACAAAAAATTCTTAGATTAAACTCACGTATTTAATTGTGATGTATTAAATAATTATTGTTTTTGTTGTTGTTATTTATGACACTTAAACAAGCCAAGGTCACTATGCCGGTTAAATAATTAATTTTGGATACAAATATATTGTTTATATGCTTACTTATGCAAATATATTACAACTTTTTTACCTTACTTTCAATTGATTATAGGTTATCTCAATTTGAAATTAACAATGTATTCTTTCCCATCGTTCAATCAAGTGTTTATTATGGGCTTTTCTAGAGGACATTTTCAAAGGTAAGCGTTACTTTAAATGATTATCAAACAGAGAAAGTTTACTGAAAGAAGTGAATATGACATTTTAATATTGTTCATCGTGAAATTTTCGGAAATAACCAATTTAATCATGTTTTTTATGCACTTGACATTTCCTGCATTTTTAATTTTATGAAAAAAAAAGCAATTTTAATAAAATTCATTATACCTATGAAGAGAAACATAAATAAGAACAGAAGTATGATAATTGTCTAATCCAAATATATTAATTATTATAAATCAAAATTAACTATAACGAATCTTGATTTTTCCACTCATTTTTATGATTATTACGTATAAATATATAATAACTCATAATAACTGCATATTTATATAGATATATAATAGTTACATATATATAGTATGTTATTATGAAAATTAAGAGGCTAACTTTGATTATTGCATTCATCATTTTTATAATATTTGAACTTAACGGAAAAATAAATGCTAACCATTTTAAAAATCAAATCTAAAAGATTTATGTTATCCACAAATGTTTCTCTCAAAATGATGCCACACAAATTTAGATATTTCCCTTCTCTGTACTGCAAGCAATTAGACAAGTTTCAAGTATTAAGAGAAGAGCCATGCATTTATGTAGATACATTTCGCGAAGAGTAAGTAAACTCGATTCAAGAAGAATCACGCGACTCCCCTTCGGTAATTTAGGAAGTACAGTTTTGCAAATTTACCACCATCTTTCACTAATAATTTTTTTCTAGTTTCATTGTGATACAACATTTAAAATTCCTTTTTTTTACTTCTGAGTGTGAAAAATAGTGAGCTATTTTCTTTCTTGTTTCGAGCAATTAGTAGTTTATAAAGATGTTATTATCTTACACAAAAAATACTTTTTTTATTTTTAATAAGTTATTCAGGTTAACGTGTAATAAATTGAAATAATTTCGTCTATTAATTTACTTAAACGTCTACTTGATATATGCGATAGAAACTTAAGAATGAAAGTTATTGTTTTTATTTTCTCTATTAAAAATTACGCGAAAAATATTATATCAAATGAAGAAGAATTTTTAAAATTTTATCACTCTTTACGTAAATGATCATATTCTCTTAAGAAAATCACTTTTTATATAATCCAAAAAAATTTCTGTAAAATCCATAGAGCAATTAATTACCTCTTAACATGCAACTAAAATGAGTTATTAAATTTCAATTTTTTTTTATATTTCAAATAATCATTTGTTTTAGCTGAAAAATATTTATTATGTAACTCTACTTTTATTTAAAGGGAAAAAAAAAAGAAAATACATGAGTGATAAAAATTACCTAAGAAAATATTACAAATGAGAAAGTTTGGTTTATAACAGGTTTTGTCTGCTAATAAATAACTAATTAGGTCAATTCTTTTGAAATTTTTCCCTTTAGAGTAATTCAATATTTCATGTTTAGATGCTTACCTCAATTATACAAATTAAGATTTTTTTATTTTATTTTATAAAATCGAGTTAAAGAATAGAAGAGATGAAAATTAAAATAAATTAAAATTAATTAAAACATTATTTCTTTTGGTGTGAAGTATTTTTTGAAAAAAGTTTTTATGTTGGAGCTTAATCTACAATTAATAGAGTCAAAAAGTCATATTTTCTAAATCATGGATATAGTTATGTATTTATCAAATAATTTATTTTACTCAGCATATTTAATTTTTAAACTTTTATTTTATAGTTGCTTTTATATTTAAAATAGGTATTAAATATATATTTTCTTTACGTTTGTTCAATTATGCTTGTCAAAAAAAATTTGAAATTTAAATTATAAATTTACAAATTTGTTTAAAATTTTAAACTTTATAACATTGTTATCAAGTAAAATAAATTTCTATTATTCTATGAGTACTAAAAATCTAATAATAATAAGTAAAACTATTTTGTTTTAAATATTATAAATTTAAACTTAAGTTTAACTATTATGTAAAGAATATTTTGATTATGTTTTTTCTTTATGAAGTTTCAATTGTATAATAAATAGGATTATTTTTGATGTAAGTTCTTATACATAAAAACATAATTTTATATCATGCTTATGAGAAACAAAGAAATAGTCGTAAATAGATCCTTTTTGATTAAAATTTCGTTTATGTTTTCACTGTTTAAGAAAGTAAATCAAAATATCACCGAGATTTATTGAATGGGAATTTCATTTTATTAATGGATATGACAATCAAATGAAGATGATCAAAAGGGAAAAATGAAATATTTTGTTACTTCGATCTATTCACTATGGCTTATATAGCTTCTATGAGTGAAACTTTGTACCTAGGTATGACATGGCATGCTATTAGTATAGGTTTAATGCCTGGCGAATGTTTCTTCCAACTGTAACCACTTGCCCATGTAAATTATCAAGATTGATAACTAGTATTAACCTTTTCATTCGACAACCACTGAACTATGAAATATAAGCTATAAGTTGAACAGTGAAAATATCAATCTTGATGATGGGAGACAAGAAACGTGATAATTCGCAATAAGAAACGTGGCACGCAGTCAATTCGCAATAATTTCAAAAATATGGAGTTAAGCATTCTCTTGTTGAGAAATATTTCCTGAAAAATTTTAGAACATCTGGATTTTAGAACATCAAATTAAACAAAATCTACCTGAAATTCTCTTAAACTGAATGACTTATTTCTCCTATTAAAAGAATAATTTTTTCTGGAAATTGACTACCTACCATTAGTGAAGTCATCTCATCGAAATTGAATAAGAATTTTAACATAACCATTGATAATGTATACGCCTCAAAGTCGGTCCAGTATTATATATATTTATGAAATTCCCTTAAATTTCACAGATACCATTTGAAATTAAAGGTGTATTTTACTTTAAAAAAAAAATTAACTTTTTTCCATCGACTGATATGCAACTCTCTCTCACTCTCTGTGTGTATGTATATATATGTATATATATATATATATATATATATATATATATATATATATATATATATATATATATATATATATATATTATATATATATATATATATATATATATATTATATATATATATATATATATATATACTGGTGTGCAAAAATTAAGAACGAAACGATTTTTCTAGTACAGCGTCGGTTAGCAGGGTTTCAAATGGATAAAAATCGTACCAGAACATCCTCCAGATGTAAGAATATGGAAAAAGTAAAAAGAAACTGTCCAAAAAAAATTTCAAATGATTAAAAAGGAATTTTTTTGAAAAATGAGCATGGAGCAGAATGACAGAGACTGCCAAAACATCCATGTGACAGCTCTCTAGCAAGAAACATCCAGCTTTTAGTAGAGGATATGATCTCCCTTGACTGCTGTGCAGGATTGATATCGTCTGTCCATACTGAGTATGAAATTGTCAATAAGTTGTTGAGGTACTGCTGCCCACATTCTTCTTGTAGTGCCAATTGCAGCTCCGGAATCGTTACTGGTGGTTGGTGACTTGCCACCAAGCGTCTCCCTAGAAAGCCCCACACGTGTTCGATTGGATTTAGATCCAGGGACCTTGTCGGCCAATCCATGCGTTCAATATCCTCACTTTCCAACAGCTCTTCGACAGCCTCTGTACGATGAGGTGGAGCATTGTCGTACATGAAGAGGAACTGGGGACCCATAATACCTCTAAAAAGACGCACATGAGGAAGGAGAATATCATTACAATAACGGGACCCGGTAACTGAACCTTCTTGGACGACATGAAAGTCAGTACGGGTACCAAGCTTGATGCCTCCCCAAACGAGAACACCGCGACCTCGAAACCGGTCCCTTTCGACGATGTTGGAGGGGTTATTGCGTGTTCCTCGCTCTCTTTAGATGTGTATGAGTCCAGAATCGATAATCAGACTAAATCTGCTCTCGTCCGTAAAGAGTACTCGACCCCATTGTTGATCCGTCCATTTCTGGTGTTCCCAGCACCACACAAAGCACCTTCTCTGGTGGGTATATGTTAATGGTATACAACGTACAGGTAGTCGTGTGAATAGGCCACCATTGTGCAGCCTCCTGACGACTGTAAACCATGATATCGGTCGTCCAGTCGTCTGTCGTAGGTGTCTCGCGATTTCTCCAGTCATCTGCAGCCTGTAGGACCATATACTTGTCGTTGACTACCGTGGTTGCTAGTGGACAGCCACTGCTGA
Source organism: Latrodectus hesperus (assembly GCA_037975125.1). NCBI lineage: Eukaryota > Metazoa > Arthropoda > Arachnida > Araneae > Theridiidae > Latrodectus > Latrodectus hesperus. Next base: position 95,099,160 of record CM075852.1, on the reverse strand, counting down.
ACCTTCGGACAGCTGTTCCTGTTGTTTGAAATGCTCTCCAGATTCGTTAAACGATACTGTGAACGATTCCAAACTCTGCAGCCACACTTGTCATACTTCGACCTTCCTCAATCTTCCCAACGATTCGACCTCGCTTAAGGTCCTCTAGATGTCGTCTACGAGATTGTCTGTTCATTATTTCACACTGATTAAGCAATTCTAAATCGTTTAAACTGATATATACTGTGAAAAAGCTTTCACAGAAACACTGAGCGTACACTGCCAGCCTGCTTTATACCCCTCCGACATACCCCCTTTACGTCATGTTGCGTAATTTGAGTATGCCCTTGCGTACCTGATCGTAGTCGATCATCTGATTGGTCTTTCAGTCCGATCTACCTGTTTGTTCCGCTGTTATGCTATTGTTTCCATTTCGTCCTTGATTTTAGCACACCAATGTATATTATATACATAAGAGGACAAAAAATTAAATATGGTCTAATATTTTATATCAAGTGAACATAAAAACAAGAGCAGAATTAAGTAGCAACAATGCAAGAAATATAGATATTATTTTTATTCGAATTAAGAATACAATTCAAGTATTAGATATATCAGTGTTTCTCAACCGCTGGTCCGTGGACCGGTACCGGTCCGCGAAATATCCAGCTTTTATAGGCCGACTATATCGAAAAAAAAATTAATATATCATTCACGTTGGAATTTTCTTGGAGTTTTAATTAAGTTTTGGTGCTTTTATTCTCGATGCAATATTATATAAGTAAGTTGAATATTCAAATGTAAATTATAACAAACAAAATGCTTTAAAAATTATGTATATCTTCATGATTTATCTTCGTGAAAAATTGTGCATTGGGTCAAATTATTAATATTACCGGTCCGCGCGAACGTGCCGAAATATTTTACCGGTCCTTGGAGTAAATTCAGTTGAGAAACACTGGGATATATCATTGATTTTCTTCAGCTTGGAAATGAGATGTAACATTATTAGGAAAATAAATTTATTAAAGAACATTATCAAGTGATCTGTGGCAGCATTTTAATTTGAATAAGGTTGGATATTCGATATTTCATTGATCTTAAAAATCTATGAAAGTAATTAATATATCCTTTAGATCACATATCAACAAATGCTCTTTTACAATTAGTTAACTACATATGTTAAGCAATGGGGCACATTACTCTATCATTACATAAATATTACATTCTTTGTAAAATTTAAATTAGGATTTTTTTGCAGGAATATCTGATTCTGAAGTTTATGTAAAGCTTTTATCACGAAACATGCTTAGTAAATGGGGGAACATGGACAGGAGCACTGTTTTTGAAAACATTTTTTTTCTACTTCGGAAAGAAGTTACATGCAAAATTTTAAATGAAGCTTCAAATTCTCTTGGTTGGATTTTCATTTTATATTGCATAAAATGAAAACAAGATGAACAACTCTGAGTAAAGTGAAGCTAATCTGAACTTTAATAATGATGTTATTTGATAAGTTAGTAATATACTTTGCATGAACAATGTAAGTAACTCTGCCATTTTATCTATCCACGCTGAATTTTATGTTGTAATAAGATTTTAATTTTGACTCATTGGCTTGCATATTTTTATTTCCTGTAATTGGTGCTACATTACCTGGAATTTTCTTTGCTTATTTTTATATCTAATGGATTTGACATTTCCGAGGGTTGAAAATATTGAAGGAATCTTTAGTACTGTCACAATCTGTTTACATTTACAATTCTAATTAGAAACGTATAGCGTATTTTGTAAGCTATAATTTCCAACTATTCTACTTTTTTAGGTTTAAAAATGTTTATTATTCAGAAATTTTAATATAATATATCTGTAGGTTAATTATGACATCTATTTTTGGTAGAATTTACCCTGAATTCATGATATTTGGTAATAATGGTCCCAGGCAAACGATTTAGAATTAGTTCCATTGTTTTCTGACTATTAACAAAAATATCTAATCATAATTTGATAAATTCAAAAAAATATTATTTGAGAAGTTTTCTCAAATGAGGATTAGATTTCTTTAAGGAATCTTTTGATTGTTAAGTTATCATCCATGTGATAATAATTCAATTTCAACAATGCGTAATCCATTTCAAGAAACTGCCAGATTTTAAAAGAATTAAGATTAGAGAATTTACTTATGTTTTCGTCAGCAAACGGTAATTAGAAAAAAAGTTATGAAACGAATTAGAAAAGTTAAAATGAAAACACACACACATATTTTATGTTTTCAAATTTTCATAAAAATGCTTTATTTTCTAGTTGCTGAAAACAAAATTTAAAATAATACTAATATTTTATACTTTATTTGACTTAACAGTTACCGCATGCATTACATCACTTACAGGAATACATATTTGTAGGGAAATTACTCAATTACGTACTACTAACTAACTTCAAATAAACTAATCATCATTCTAAGCTTAACAGAAAAAAGAAATTTCATATACGAATAACATTCATGATATCAAAAATATAAAATGATATAAGGAACAAAAAATGAAAATAATATGAAAAATAAAAAAATGATACATGATTTCACGGAATATTTTTTACTGCCGCATTTGTAAACTTCGTAGTCTGGTTTGTAAAATTCTTATTCAATAGTTTTCTGAAAGAACGTTGGATAAAAGTGACAACTACAAAGTGATTTGCTGAAATTCATTGCTTGGGGCAACATCGTTAGCCTTAAATAGCCTGCCAAACATAAGCAAATTTAGAAAATCTGAATATCAACCAGAAGGGATATTTTAACGATGTGAAATCGATTCCAAGAAATAGAACATATTAGATGGAAAACCGCTCATGAGCTACCCAGTTACTAATGATCGATCTGCTCTGTTCAAAGTGATTACATGTAATATTAAATATTTTGAATCTTTTCTTAAAAATATTCTCTTGTCATTTCACATAGAATCAAATTGTTCCCCTGAAGCTTTCTTGTCATGTTTTATAGTTTCAAAATTTTAAACTTCCTGCAAATTTTTTTGTGTATTTTTGTTTTAAATTTGTTTGCACGTGGTACTCTTCAGTTTAAGCAAATTCATTTTTGTCATCAACTTTTTCTACGCATTTTACTTGATCCTTTAATTTTTGGAGCAGTTAATTAATTACAAAAATCACTTTTCTGACAGAAGTTTTGATCTTAACGAGAAATCATAATTTCTACAGTTGAACACATAAAAATGATCACATGACAAAACATGTTTTAAATTCTAATCTAGTTATTCAAGTAAAAAAAGCATGCAATAAATAATGCAATGGAAAGAGAACTTACATCAGTTCTTTTTCTATACAGCACACCAAAATAAGAAAAAACGCCAGGAATTTAAAATAATCATTTCTGAGTGAATTTTCAAATTAAGAATGAATACATGAAGCTCTGTAGTTTAACACATACAAGAGTATACATTACAAAATAATATAATAATGTCTCAAAATCATGTTTATTATTCATATTTATTTATTAATCATTTTTATTACGAAATATAGTCTAATATATAGATTATTTGAAATCAAATCACATGAAGTGTAGAATGCCAGGGAACTCCTTTTATTCACCAAACTACGATTCATAATTTTGTTCATTCACTTTTGAATGCATTTCCGACTGGCAACATGTTGGGAAAGGTAAAATCACATTAGGTACAGAGAGCTAAAACAATACTTAATCTAAAACAGAAATAGTAAATATTATTTATCAGAAAATTTACTCTCTGGGAATGCTGACCAGGGTAGCAGTCGAACCTGTTCTGTATCATGGAAGATCAAAACAGTACGGGCAACATGCGGTCGTGCATTATCCTGTTGAAACAAAGCATTAAGGAGACCTTGAAGACAGGGTAGAGCCACAGGCCTTAACACATCGGAAATGTAACGGTTGCTGTTCAAAGTGCCGGTAATACGAACAAGAGGTGATCGAGAGGTGTATCCAATGGCACCCCATACCATCACTCCAGCAGATAAGCCAGTATGGCAATGTCCAATGCAAGCTGGCAATGCGCGTTCTCCACGATGCCTCCAAACACGGATGCGGCCATCATGGTCCTGTATACAGAACCGAGATTCATCTGTAAAAATGACGTGATGCCATTCCCGCGTCCAGGTTCATCGTTGATCACACCATTGAAGGCGCTCCTGTCTGTAACGCAGCGTCAATGGTAGCCGAAGCCATGGTCGCCGTGCAGCCAATCCATGCTGCTGCAAATGTCGTCGAACTGTTCCAGCAGAAACTTGTTGCCTTGCAAATGACTCCATTTCTCGACTCAGGGTTCGTGACGTGGCTGTACGATCCCTTGTGACCATGCGGTTAAGATGTCTGTCTTCGTTGCTGTTAGTGAGGGTGGGGGTCGCTGAGATCCTGCATGACGTTCCGTATGATTGTCCTGAACCCATCGATTCCATATTCTGCTAACAGTCATGGGGTCTCGACCGACGCGAGCAGCAATATTGCGGTACGATAAACCGTAATCCCGGTAGGCTATAATCCTTCCTCGATCAATGTCAGACACGTGCTGATAGGCATTTCTTCTTCTTACATGAGGCATTACAACAACTTTCTTTGCCGAAAACAACGTTGAAACGGAAATTGAGTATGATAAAACTGCTTTCAAATCTCTGGTTTTATACACATTGTAGATGTCGCTACTGTCGCCTGCTTTGTATGAATGCGCTAAAAATCTAATCATTTGCATATCGCAGCAAGTTCTACCTGTCATGCAAATTTCACGTGTGTGGTGTGCCGCTTTCCTGGTGCAGCAATTTTAATGGCCAGCAGTGTAAATAACAAACAGTGCATTACATTACAGAGTCCAAATCAGCGTTAGTTATATTTCAAATTAATTACAAACTTACAGTTAAAATTCCGAAATGAAACATAGTTTTTTATTTTAAGTTCACCAGAAACGACATCCTGATATAAGTTCCCCCCCCATTTCATGCAGCCATGAAGATTCAGTCAACTTGTGGATTTTGTTACTATAATTTTGCATTATTATTTATATCAAAGTTCTTTTTTTATCATGCTTTGTTACAACCAAGATACTTAATTTCTAATAATAAAAATGGGAAAAGTATTAATATAAAAGCATGACAATAACTTTTTAAAAGTTATATGTTAAATACCTTAATAATAATATGCAAGATAGAAAATGAATTATAAGATAAGATTTTTAAAAAGGAGTGAATAAGTGCCTTAAACTAAATTAATTAAAAAAATTAATTTTTATATTATCAAATTTATATTCATAAAATTTATTTAAAAATACAAATATTATTATGGAAAATTTAAAAAGCTATTTAAAAAATAAAATTCTATAGTTATTTCTTAAGTGAAGATCTAAGTAAAAATGCATCGTTTTGTAGGTATTGTGAAAAGCACAAATGATAAACTTTTAATCATTATTTTATTTAACAGCTTTAGAAATTAATTAAATATATTTGGAATTTAAAATAGTTATAAATGTTTATGAAATTATATAATTTACGCAACAGAAAAAATATATCAGTTAAAATTCTATTACGTTATCTTGAACATAAGTAATTGAGCAATTTTTTCAACAAGCTCTTAAAAGAATGATTCCATAATGATAATAAATTTTACTTCAAACATAATAACTTTATAACGTTTGACAAATATCATATCATAACAATTGCAATAAAATTCGATTTCATCATTTTCCTTTTCTTTTTTAAGCACCAACGTAAGAAATGTATTGAAGTTATGTTAGAGTTAATAGAAATCAGTCAGAAGAATGAAAATTTAAAAATGATAATTACGTACTACTTTCCTTATAGTAACCTTTTAGATCACCTTTTCTATAAAGACGACGAGTGCCAAATGAATTTATAAACATAACATTTTTTGAATTTACTTTCTCAATATGTTCTGCTTGAGCAACTTCAGTTAAATATAATAGAAAGATATATCAAGCGGAAGCTCTCTTTTCAACTCATTCTTCAATGTTATATATAAGCAAATTTAAAACACAGATTTTACTGAATTTAAAAATTGTCATCGAGGATACTAAACAGGAGCTTTTACTAAACGAATAAGTTTCGTAACTGAACACTTTCAATAGTTTTAATGTTGCATTTTTCCTTATCTCCAATCCTTTGACAGCAAAATATCATTTCGCTTAGATTTCAAATGTGATCTTGATTTTTTTATTGATTTAATTTAACGTGATTTATTTGTGAAAATAGAATCATGTTTGCTCTATGAATTTTGTAAACAGACTAATTGTTGAAAATTCATTATATACTATTTAAAGTATTATCTATCTCAATTTCTTCAAAATTATACTCATTCAGGTTCACATAAATGAGGAAATCAATTTATTTTTAATTTCCGATCTTTTTTAATTTTCAATTATTTGCAAATATATTGTGTTTTAAATTATTTATAACATACTTACAGCGCATAATATCGTGTAATTTTTTTATACAATTGATTAGATGATCTGAATCATTATAAACTCTAAACTTAGCATGTGGACAGTGAATTTACTTAACAATAAGATCTACTTTTTTTAAAGAAATATTTATATTTAATGATTTTTTAAAATTATACTACCTTTATTTTTTTCAAATAATTATATGACACTATATTTATAAGCTTTTTTAGCTGAATACATATTTTGCCACAGCTAATAAAAAATATACAGCCTATATGTAGTTTTAAACATACAACAAACTTTTATAGGTTGCAAGAAAATTAACGTTGTAAGATTATCCTTGTTAATATTGAGATATTGTTGCTTTTGCCAACTATTTTCTTCTGTATTTTATCATTAGTGTCTTAAGTTGGTAATTTTTTAAGAATTCCCCAAAAATAAGAACTATTTTGTATTAATAATTCCGAATTGATTAACACCATTTCTTGGAAAGAAAACATATTTTTCGTGGAATCAAATAAACGTTCCCTTATTTTTCGGGGAAGCCATATGATATAAAAAACAAGCTAAGAATCTATCCCATTAATCATTTTCAAAGATTTCTCTAGTTGTTTTTCTAGCTTTCATCGGTCTGTTCTATTAACGAGTACCTAAATGAAAAGAATGACTGTTTCCTTGATTCAGGAATTATGTCCCTGTAGAACACCGCCATTTTTTTTCCTTCTGTGACAATCTCATCGTTTTGGTTTCCCTCGCCATTCACAGAAGGGGCGTTAAGAACATGAGCTTACTAGTCTTATATGACAAGGTGAAAAGGTTAGCAACCACTATATCAGGTTTTTTAGCAGATGCGAACAGGAAACTTTTGTGCCTAATTTGGTAGTTGGGGTCCTTATTTACGGAATAGCTTAACGCAATAAAAAAAGTAAGTTATTGAAATGTTTTTTCCCTAAGTGAGAGTGAGATTCTTTTGCAAACCAAACTCAAGTCTTAATTATTTGGTTTCCTAATTACTTCTTTCAAGGTAGTTTTCTTTTTAAATAAATTTAGCTAATACACCATATTTATTTCTAATGAGTAAGGTATGTTATGGAATTTATTACAAGTTGCAGTTATTACATTGTTTAAAGACAACCCATTAAATAGTAGTTTTGGAAAATGTACATTAATTTTTTCACTTGCAAGCCAATTTGGCCATGCCTTAGAGTGTAAAGTCGAATTTCAAACATAACAAACTTACACCAAGGTTGGGAATAAAATTTGAAAGCTATTAAAAATTAAACCACGAATTTATTTTGGAGAAATTTAAAGTTAAATATTTTCCTATACATACATTTTTTAATTCATCTCGATGACTGGTAGCACAAAATTAAATTTAGTGGCTTAGACTGAAAAAAAATTCCTCTATGAACGAAATTGCTAAAATAATGCATTGCGTGTTTTGTTTCGACTTTTAAAATAAATTTTTGATTTTGCCTTAACATCGCCTCCTGACTTCAGCTTGAGATAACAATCGTCTTTCGAATTCGCAATTTATTTCCAAATCATTATATTATTTTTGAAAATTTGCAACAGTCTTCTGCAGGATATTTTAATTATAACAAAATACCTGGACATTTTTTAATAATTTTCTCTACTTAGTTACACACAGATTTGCTTCATTTAAAAAAAAATGATAGAAAATCCCTTAATTTAGTGAGGCTTTAAAAACCAAGAACAGTTTAAGTAGTTTTTTCTTAAGTTTTTCATTGTCTATACAACATAAAAAAATGAACAAATTTTTTAGCTAAAGTATATTCTTTTTTCAATAAAACCGAAAATAAATTTTTCCGTTTAATGCTACTTTTTGCTGATAATTTGAAAGCATGCTTAGTAAAAATTTAAATTTTAATATCAAGAAACGTTGATAAAGTTTTACTTGTAACTTCTTTGAAAATTTCGGAAAATTGAATACAATTTACTAAATTTCATAATCAATAAAACGATAAAATAAAAAAGTCTAAATAAATCAAAAATATGGACACAAATGAAACTTTTTGCTCTTGCTATTGTTTAAACAACAATGTGTGGACTAACTGGAAAAGGCGCTGGTTTTGTTATCAGAAAGTAACGAGTTCTATACCTGACATAAGTCTTTCGTAATCACTTATAGCGGCTGGGATACTTAAAATAAGGCTTGCTCCCACTGTGCTTTAAGTGAAATGATACCTTTGGGGGAAGTATGCTAATTAAAGAAAGTCTTATATTTGGACTCTGCTTTTAAATTACGAAAGCCATCCACTTTTGAGAAGTTTCATTGTAAGTCCCATGAATAACATGCCATCAAATTCTTTTATTTATATTGCAAAAAGATTAAATTACCTTAGTGTTTTGTTATTGAAAAAAAGGAGATTTAAATCAGCTCAAAATGTCCCATTTACTATTTTAAATTATTTTAGTTTCTCATGGTGCTTTTGTTATTTAAATAAAATATATTCTAAAATAAATATTATTTTTAATAAAAAAAGAATTTCTATGAGAAACAACATGAAGAGTGTGTTACAAAGTTTATTTATTTCAATTTTTTTAACTGCTGCTGCATGTTCATTTTAGCATGTCTCTTATGAAATCTATAGGAACTACAATTTGACCCATTTGGGGAGAATATATATAAGAACTAAACAGTTTCCTATCTACTGGTATTTAAAAAGAGTTATGAGGAATTAATCTATTTTAGTTTAAATAAATTAGATAACAAAGGCAAATAATTGTTTGACTTTTCAATTTTTTAGTGCATTAACTTCAATAGTTGAAATTTAAAGTGAGAGAGAATAATCAATCATTTGTCTTTTTACATTAAATGTAATTCAAATAAATTTATTTAAAATGTAGAATTAAGAATTTGTTTATATACACATTTTACAATTCTACATTACTGTAATTGTAGTATCATTGGCTTTAAAAGCAATTATGAAGGAAATAAAGATATTGTATTATGAAAAAATTAAATCCGTAACTGTGCCTATATATACACACTGATATATATATATATATATATATATATATATATATATATATATATATATATATATATATATATATATATATATATATATATATATATATGTTGAATTTTATCAATAGTTTTGCTTTCAGTCATGCCGGAGAATTCTCTGAGAATATTCAAATTTTTTTATAATTTAATTTATATTTTCTAAAATAATTATCTATTGTGTAGTTGTAGAATTCTAGAATCATGGCTTTTGTGACTTAATTATAGCACAGCATAATCTATAACCTTAGCAACTCTTGCGCAGTCCTTGTCAAGCGTAAGGTATGAGAATCTATTGCATAAATAGTGTAAACGTTTTATTCATGGACCATATACACTTATTGCAGCCTAATATTGTTCTGATTGTGCACTAAGTAAGTTTGATAGAAAAATTCCCAATTTAAAAATTAAATTAATAACTTGACTATGACTTAAAAATAATATTTGGTAGCATTGGTCATTTTTTTAAGAAAGCAATTGATTCTAATATACACACACAACCCCATTATTTTATTTATTTTCAATTTTTATTTCTTCCTTTATTGATTTTATTTATTGTTATGCATGTGAGATTATTTTGCGATTATGTCTACATGAAGTTCCATATACTTACTTTAAATATTTCAAGTAAGATTAAAAAAACAGTTTTTGATGTGACCAAATGTATAAAAAATTTTAGTACATCTTAGCTCAGATTTAATGTAACTTTATTAGTTTTAAGAATATATTTGTACTTAATTATAACCACCTACTTTGATTTTAAACTAAGTGTGTAAGAATATACCAACGTGTTATTAATATAGAATATATTTTTAATCTATTTTAAGTCTTTAAATTTTGCTTTTATAATTGTTTAATTAAATTAAATTTATTTTATTTTATATTAAGGGCAAATAAGAAATGAAAATGATGTTATCTTCTTAAATTTTATCCCTTTAAATATATTTAGAATATAATACTTTTAAATATAATAGAATATGTCTCCTTTTTAAAAATTCAATTAAGTTAATTGGATTCACTGAAATGTTATATGAATAAAGATACAAATACCTACTAATTGTAATACAATTATTTACATTATGATATTTGATTTCTCTAAGCTTAAAAATAATTGAGAATAGTTATTTTTGTACATAAAAGCTGATAAAAATGCATTGTTAGTAAATCGATAAAATCTTACGGTTTGGATACCATCTAAAATGGTCGATTTGTCACGAAATCAATTAAACCAACCCAAAAAAATGCATTTCATTTCCTTCAGGGGTACCATTACAGGACTTTAATCTCTAAAAAAGATATCCGGCCAAGACCGTTATGAAGCATCGCTGTGAAAATAAAGTTAATACACTTCATATACCTTCACTATGCTTAGCACGTATTTTCATCAAAAGCGGCACCCATAAAAAGCCTTCAAATTTAGTGTTTACATTTATGGGTGTAATATACAGACCCATTGATCTGAAACATCTTCCTCAGTGATGCCAGTGGCGAAAGAGAAACAGTTCTAAATCTTATCACCGAAATGGAGGACAGCTTGTAAGAGTTTTAGCAGGGGAAGACATCTCGTAATGATCTTTTGTTTTCACTTCTTGCTGCACGCCTACGTGAGCAACTTCCAGAAGGTACCCTGCCTCAGTAAGGGTTATCACAAAGAACTAGTATTTTTTTTCTTCTAATCCAGTACCTTAGATAGCCCTTTACTTTATCATGGGGATGCTTTTATAGCTGAAAAAAATGGCATGATCGATATTTATTTCAGTTATTTTTTTTTTCTTCTAAATTTTAGAATACCTTTACAGGTTCATATTAAATCCTTTCTTCTAGATTTTAATAATGCTTAATGGCATGATTCCTTGATTTATTCATTCATTTTATTGAGTATCATTTTTATTATTTCAAGCACACTTAAAAGAAACAAAATAGCTGTGAGGATATATTTGCAGGCATCAGTGATGAGCTTTTATAGTATTTTCATTTTAGATTTTTTTTCAGTACATGTAAGTGGAAACATACTGGAAACTTATCGTTAGGTATAATAAATAAAACTAAATGAAAAACAAATTTTATAAAAAAAACTCTATTTTTTAAAATTTATTTTTAATTAAATTTTTCGCCCTGAAGCTCATTTTTTATTTAATATATACTTCAATGAGAGGTACTGTAACATCTATCTTAAGAAATTTTATAACAAGTTATAATTATTTTAATTTCTCTCATTGATCCTACCATTGAAATATCCTGATTTCAAGAACCTATTTTAAGATTTTAAAGAAGGAAATATATTTAGGTATAATCTGAAGGTGAAACTAAAAATGTCTAATATTTTACTTCTTAAAGAAGTTTTCTACACTCGAAAATCTGCAAACCAAAAACAATAAATCTAGTTCATGATAGCAGTTCTTTACTGTTTTTCACAATTTTAGAGAATTCAAAAATCAAAGCACTTTTTAATTCTGTCAATAGTTACTACATTTCACCAGAAAATAAAAAATCTGTATAGTCGTTTATTTTAAAGCCATGGAATGTATAAAATAGACACCACACGTAAACCTTACATAAGTAAATTTAACATATTATAGAAAAAATAATATGTTTTTAGAAGAATAATCAAACTTATTAAATCAACAGAAACTATTATTTGACGCACAGTTAAATAGATATTTCTTTTTTTATATAAATAAAAGCAGAAGGAATCAAATTATGGGATAAACAAAACTTGAAAACCACAGTACAGCAAAGAGAAGATCAAATTTTCGTTTTATCTTTGTAAATTTGTAGCTTTTTAAGGTGTTTTGAAAATAATTGAATAATAATATCTTTTGAAACTATCAAGGCAATTATAGTATTGCGACTATCGATGCAGTTAACAGTTTAATAATTAGAATATTGAACGTTATCACAAAAATCATACAAGATCAGATGTTATATAGCCTTCAGCAATTAGTTCTTCAATTTTCTTTTTCAAAAATATTCGACTAAACACTGACTAGGTATAGCAAAATATTCAGCTTTATTAAAGTATTCATACAAAAAATTTTATGCCATGTACCTATAGTATCAGTTCTTTCAAAACATTTTTATGGTTGCTCAAAGTCGAGAAATAAAAAATTATAATTGAAAACATTTATGGGGTTAAAAATATTTCAGTTACTAAAATTGGTTTGTACATTAAAAAAACTATATTTTACACACATAATGAAAACAAAAGATGTATACATTTATTCTAACATTAATATGTTAAAAATATTCAAAATTTAAAACATTTACAATAAGTAGCTTTTGATTGAATGTAAATAGTGTATCATTCAGAGTTTTTAGTAAACTCTGATAATATCACAGTAAAATGAGGTTTTGTATAATATGACTCCCATTATATTTTTCTACTAATAAAATATAACTAAAAACAAATACCTTCAACATAAAACTAGAATAAAATTTAAAAAATATCTATATCGTGAAATAATACACATTAATATTTAAAATGAGCTGACCATTGGCGAGTGATTAGAGTCCTTAACTTCGAAGCAGTAGCTCCTGAGTTCAAATCCATGCATGTTTATTTCTTTCTCTATGTGTGTATTTCTTTATCCCTTCACTTTCAGGGCAAAGACGACGCACACACTGTATAAGATGCCATCATATTCGCGACTTGCAGCGCTAAATGGGTATATCTTAAATGCAGCGGGGCATTAGAAAAAAACAAAAAGATTGAAAATGAGATAGAAATAATATTCTTCAGTACTGAACAGATCAAGGAAAAACTTTAAGATGTATAAGGTTATACTTTAAAACTTCATAATTTGTAAGGAACAAAGGAAATAAATCACTAAAAATCAAATATTATTTAAATAGGTGTGAGAAATTCTCTATCTTTGAGCATATTTTAAAATAACATCATTTTATATAAGACTATTTTTTACAGGAACGCTTAATAAATATATCTTAAGAACTCACAATAAAATTATGAATGATGTAGGAAACGTATTTTTATAAGAAAAATATGTTACTGCTTTTAGTTTCGTTTTCCATTAGAGTATCTTTCCAATATTGATTGCATTTGGAACATAAATAAAAAATAATTCTACTGTATATACATTGTTTGCGTGTGTATTAAAATTATATAATAATTAAAATATTTTTATTACTATTTTATTTTGAAAAATTAATAAGAATTTTTGAACCAAACAAGTTTTATATAATAATTTTACTATGTGTTTTATATTGTAATTATATATAATAATGTTACTTTCTCATTACATAGATATGTGTGATATAATAACGATGTACTTAATAATAAAATCAAGCTAAATATTATGAAGCATAAATCACAAATAACAATCTATTACAATCCCTTGTGTTAATTTATCTCATCATCACAAAAAAAGTTACTGAATATTAAAGCAGTTCATAAGCCTGAAACTATAATTTCTAGTAATGGAGATAAGAAAATTAATATGTAGGCGGTGGTATAAGTGAAAAGATATCCAAACATTTTCTATTGCGCCCAACCCATGTATGATTCCTTCACTGCCATTGGAATCACTGGATAGTCTTAAGTATGAAAATATTTCCATTAAAATGAAAGGCACAATCTGTCTTAACTCAATTGCTCAGAATTGCCTATTAACCTATACTTATGCGTAGGAAGTGGAATTTAAGGAAACCATAATAATCTTAAAAAAAATGCTTTTTTGCGGTATGGCACTTTTGGGTAATGATGGATTGTTTCCTGAAATAAAGTGTAGAATCATAGTGATCAGGTAATCAGATTTTAGTTGAAAGGATTTCGTATTTTGCATTCTTTTTCAACTAGTTCAATTTTTAATTTTCATTCTAGTCTTATAATCTTTACTAATACTGAGAGTAGATTTTGATATATCTTGTAGAAAATGAAACAGGTTTACCTACATATTTACAACTGTATTTATTGCCGGTGAAATGAGCTTAGCAAAATTGTGACTAACTTTACATTAAGATTTAATAAAATGTTAAGTTCTGTTTAAATAATATTGAATAATGTATTTAAATATTAAAGATTTAGTTTGTTCTCTTTGGCAACATTTTTTTTACATTGAGACTAATAATTACATTAGAAAATTATAAAGTACAATTATACATAAGAAATAAGGTATTAAATATTTTAGGTAAAATTTAAACAAAAGAATAAATACTTACTGATATAAAAATATTCAAGTATTGAACAATGAAATAAACATTAAAAAATAATGTATACAATTTAAACGATTAACATTTTAAAACTTAACACAATAATGAGCATTTTGTTTCGTCTTTGGAATAATTTATGTTTAATTAATCTGAATGAAAAGGGAAATGTCAAATATACAAATAATTTGAAGTAAATTAAATAACATATTAAAAATGCATTTAAGCCAAAATATTCTCCAGCAAATAATAGACTAAGTTTAGTAGTCTAATTTTATACTATTAAATAACTTTTGAAATGGGAAAGAATTTGGTATCACTTGAAAAATTTATAGATATCTGCATATTAGATTACGTATTTCTTGATAGAAAGTTTTTTTATAAAGCAAAAAGTAATAATTCATTAATAAATAATGAAGTAAATTTCTTGTAACTTTGTTTTTCTAAAACCGCGAATAAATTTAACAATTCTTATAATGTAATTACATTTTTAAATTTTAATACATCATTATACTACTTTATAGTCAAGATATTTTATAATTATCTAGTATTTATAAAAAATAACAATTTATTTTTCAATAATCTGTGATTAATGCTTAATATTCACCTTCAATATTATAGTTCCAATACGCTTTTCCAACATACTGATTTAATTTGACATTGGAGAATGAATATTATTTTATATTCATTCTCCAATGTCAAATTGAATTATTATTTTTCTACAAACACATTGATATTTATTCAATCTTCAAATAGAAATAATTTTTAGCTTATATACTTTAAATTGGTTCTTAGTTCAATCCATTTAATACTTGAGAAATATTAAAGTACAATAATTAATTACTGAAGAATTTTTTATAAACTTTACAAAAGAAGTTGATTCAGAATAATTAATGCGCACTTATTAATACACTCTTATTGATTCTTATTTTACATTTTTTATTTTTTAATTCTTCAAATTATTAATTTGTTGCTGTGTGGTGTAACTTTCCAAAATTTCCCATATTAATCCCTGAAAATTTTCATTGATATTAATCTAAAACATTCCTTTATTTTGAGTTTGTGGCCCATTTAAATTTGCAAAATATTTATTTTTATCATTTAACTGCATCAATTGTAATTGTATACTGCTATTATTTTTCTTGTACAATTTATGAAAAATCTTTTCTGAAGAAATGTTATTAAAATTAGCTATCAACGTTTTATGTTAAATATTACCAAAGATCATTGGCGTTTCCATCAATTTCTTATTTATTTATTATTGATAATTCTAATGGATTCTCTCTAACTATAATTTTTCAATGGTTTTATACATTAGAAAAATCTTTGAAACTTAGTTTTAATAAAAAATATTTTTTGCTCAAAAAATAAATGTAGGAAAGTTCGCAGCAAGGTGGTACCTTTTTTTTAAAAAAAACTCCAGAATACATTGTATGTTTAGGCAGATCATAAAGTATGATAAGCAGTTTAATTGTAATTATTTGGTTCTCTCATATTGGGAAGATAATTTCATTTTTATTGTTTTTGTGAGTATTTGTGAAAGGAAAAATAGTCGCTTTATCTACATTTCACTAGTTTTAGTTTTAAAAACATTGTTGTTATTGTCTTCTGTGAACTATTCTGATTAAGTAAGACTTCATTTTTATAAATGACACGTACACATACTTATTTGGCTCTTAAAATTGTAAAAAATGTAAAAAAAAAAATATGTCTATTATGCAAACATGTAATATTAAAGTTCCACGATTCTTACAAATAAATGTTAGCATTTGGATAAAGATCCTTAGCGCATTACACAATTTTGTTATTACTTCAAATAAATCAGTGGTAGCAAAGGACATCTGCTCTGGTTTTTAAAAAAATATCATCAAATTTCTATAATTCTGTTATGTCGCTGATTAGAGGAATCGTATAACGATTGGAATACTAAAAAAACCTTAAATCTATTAATATCATAAATAACGTTCTCAGACGATGGTTCTTGTGTCGTGATTATCATGTCTCTTAAAAATCCGTACGATGCTTACCAGGAATTTATTACTTTTATGGCAATTCCTAGCTCATCAGGTACGTGACGCTCCCTTACGGCAGATGGAACAAATTTACTGTGCTAGACTTTCATCTTACAGATGACAGCGGGAACATATGCATTAAAGATGGGCGTCGACAAGGTCATGGTGGGGATTCTTCGGGTTATATGGAGATATTTAGTGTTCTCTGAGTAGTTTTATGTTTCCGAATCCCCAATTTTCCCCATTTAGATTTGTTTCCGTTTTCTAATGATGATCCCCCGTAAATGGAGGCTACAAAATATGTCTGGTTACATACTGGCTTTTTGTGTTAAATGTTTTTTTTTCCTTCTATAGTAATTTGTAACTGTAAAACAAACAAAAAAAAAAGACATTAGTATTTTCAATAGTTAAGGTGTCTCAATTTTCCTTAATACTTTGCAGTGATTGATAAATTTCCAACTGTATGCCATTTATTTTGTTATTATCAATACGTTTGCTTGTCGGTATTTACAATATTAAAAGAACTTACTAATAAAAATATATTTTATATTATCAAATCATGATTACAGGATATAAATATTGTACAATTGTTATTCTGGAAAGTTTATCTTAAGTAAATAATAAAAAAAATATGTATATTCTTAAAACTTCTGTAAGAAATTATATAATCAAGCACAATATCAAATTATTAAACATTTTGAAATTAACTGAAGAATATTATTTACAAAAACATTAATAAATTGAATTATTTAACAAGTAGAAATAATAAAATATAATTATTTTTTGACAAAAAAATTCAGCAGTTTTTCTCTTTATAATATTTACGCATTGACTCTTATTATTACAAATTATTACAAATTTATTCTTTAAAATTTCTTATTAGCTAACACTATATAAAAATGTAAGAAAGGAAGTTAAAAATTTATAAATAAGACCTATTTTTTTAAAAAAAAAGAATAATGTACTTTTTGAAATAATTTTTCAAAACGTTCATTATTTTCTGTACTTAAAGTTTCATATCAAACATTGAAGATAATTTTTTTTTAATATTGATAACATTTTTATACATGTTAAACGATCACTTTCATTCATCCAAAAGAGTAAATGTGAAATTATTATTGTATAACTTATATAATAATAAATTATTCTTTTTTATCGTTTTAGTTTATCATTCTTTCATTTATCATTCATACCTCTTACTTTCATTATCATTTTAAGTTTAGTTAAGATTGTGACCAAAAACAGAAATAACATTTGCTTTATATTTATTACACAATTTAATGTTTTTCTTAGTGAATAAAGTAAAATGTAGGTACTTATATAAATGTATAAATCATCTTAATCCCATCCATACCACAGATATTTAAAAAAACAAAGTTTTAAAATAAAACAATTAAAAAAATGTTTTAGATGCATTTGCTTAATCTTATACAAAACTTGTTTTTAAATAATATTCAAATCATCAAATCATAAGAAACTATCAAATTATTTTCATTCATTTTTGTAACAATGATTAACAGAGCTCATTAATCACTTTTTAAACTTTTTTTTATATAATCGCAGTTATAGATAAATATGTGTTTTGATAAAAAAGAAAAAATTAAGAAATATAACTAATTATATGGCAGCAACAGCCTCAAGATTATTGTTTTTGTTATTATTACAAAATTAGTTATTGGCATACTATTCCTTTTTAAATTGATTATCAGCAATTCAGATAGAGTTGTAGACTCTAAATCCAACTTTAAATTTCATTTTTAATTCCATACATATGGTAGTTTAATTTTCTTCAAAATAAGTATACAAAAGTTTAAAAATCTCTTAGAAAATTTTCGAGAATTTCTGACATTGGTTCATTTGTATCTTCGAAATATCCAAACTAAACCACTCATTTTTTTTAATTTTTAATAACTGTAACTTAAAACACGTTAGTTGTCAGAAATTATAATTTTACTACTATTACACTGAATGATGCTTGAACGAAAAGTTTAATGAGAAAACAATAACTTAACAAATCACATTTTCATTATTCCCACAATTTAACGTGAGAAACAAATATGGTGACCTATAAATTTACATTTCGCATCTTCTGTTGCCCCGATTGCAAGACGGGGTTGGGGGATCTGAAAGGGAAACAACAGCAAGGTAGCGAAATTCGAATCCGCAATTTATTGTGTCGTAGCAAAAGCAAATGCAATAATTGAACTCTTCTTTCGCCGCACGAAAACACAGAGATTCTGCAGAAAGATAACACGAAGAAGAATAAGAAAAAAGAAGAGTAAGAAATGGGAAGGTAAAAAAAAAATAACAAAGAGCAGATAGAATATGATGAAGAAGGCAAGGTTTCTATTTCCTGCAAACGACGCTCCCAAAACAATACAAAGATACCGATAATTTAACGAAGCAGAAACAGAGTAATATGACTCTAATTTCTTTCTTAAAAATCCGTTGTTGACTGGGAACCGTTGAGGAAAGACCGATGAGAAAATAGATTTTGTCATTTGTGTTTTGTTCCCAACGTTGTTGCCATTTGGAATTTTTGTAGTTTTTGTATCCGAAATTAGTGATGAAACCAAAAGGAAGACAAAGCTTCTGCTAAATTAGGCGGTTTTGTTGGGTAAAACTCCGAGTGATATGCTATCTAAGCATTTGTATCGTTTTTCGAGTAACAAGCCAATTCTTTATCCGTAGTTTCAATATGCTTTAAATGTAAATGCAATTATTTCTGTAAGATAAATATTTAAAAGTAATTTTATTTCGCTTAATTTATTTTGTGTTAATAGCTTTTAAATTCTCAACGGGAGAAGCTATTTTACGATTAATGAATTAAAAAGTAATTGTAGGGATAAAATTAATAAATAATAATTTTTTATGACTTGGACAAGTTTTTAACATAAATTCTGTTAAAGCTTGAATAAATATTTCAATAATTGTTGGAAAAAATAGAGTTGATTTGTTAAGTACCCATGACATTTCATAAATATTGATTAGCTTTTTATTTTGTTTATTTTGCATAATTCTTAATTCTGCATAAAATATTTGTGAAGCTAGTGGTTCAGGGCTGAAATTACAGAACAGAACGTCCCTACAAAAGTTTTAAATATATTTACAAAGTGTTATTTTCGAGTCAAATTAAAGTTTCCTTTATGTTGTTATGGCAATGTAAATATGTTTCCAAAATATTTCTTTCTATTTGTTGAAGGTAAGGTTACTGTAGACAAAATTTTCATCAAATACTATATAAAGCTCTTCATACTTATTTTAATTTTCAATACCTCTTTTCTTTATTGGATTGCATTGAAATTTTCATTTCAGATTAAGTATAGTAACAAGATTTTAGAGTGATGTTTATATTTTCAGAACAAATCACTTATTCAGATTTCTTAACATAAATGTATAATGGATTTAGAACTTCATTAAAATTTCTCAATA
The DNA here is from genome assembly GCA_037975125.1 of Latrodectus hesperus. NCBI lineage: Eukaryota > Metazoa > Arthropoda > Arachnida > Araneae > Theridiidae > Latrodectus > Latrodectus hesperus. The sequence continues at coordinate 95,079,106 of CM075852.1, read as the reverse complement.
AAATCTTTTAGACCAGCTGTAAACGGTTTCTGTTCATGGTAGCTAATCTTTATTTTACAAGCCATTATTTGTATTTAAAAGTATCTTGATTTTAAAAGTCAAATTATTTAAATTGAAAATTATAAAACAAACGTTTTACCCAAAATTTATAAAAATCAATTAGATGTAATTACATTTTTAAATAAGGGTTTCAATTTACCAATCTTCCCCAGAACAATTATAACCACGGAAATTAAGATTGTCAATTTATTTTTCTTTCACTCTTGAATTTCTCACAATAGTTGTAAATATTTATTGGAAAGCACAATGTAAACACGATAGAAAATGTAACAAGTAAAATAAATCGGAGTTTGTATCAGTCAAATATGAATTTAAAAATTGAAAATTGTATCAAATTTCTGAGAATATTTCATTGAATTATAACATCATTGATTTTAGTTAATTTTTTACCTTATAATTTAATCTGATTTAAAATATTTTCATGTTTATAAATTTCAAAAAATTCATCAATACTAACTTTCAAGAACTTGATCAATAAAGATGAAATACATTTTGCAAATTTAAATTTTATCTGCGTTTGTTCCCAAATAATTAAAAGTATGTGTTCTTGAATATAATATATTCTAAGAGGACAGTTGCTTTTTATCTTAATACTATACAGATAAATGTAAAAGCTTCTCAATTTCAGTTAATTTTGATGATTACATTCAAATGTCAGTTAAATTGAAAATTACATTGCACCACTCTTCTATATATGAAAATACCACGTTTTTTTATTTTCCTTTTATATATCCATTTCCCTTTTCAATTGCATCAACCTAATCCAATTTATCCAACCTGGTCATCATCACTAACATTCAGATCGCTCATAAACTGTCACAGCGAATCCTCCAGTTGATGAGACTTCATTCTTTTGGGTCCATCCTAACATTCCTATTTTTTCTCTCCTATCTTTTCCATTTTCTTCTTTCCGAAAGAGTAGTTGAAAACCTAAATTCCTAATTAGGTCTAGACTCAGCCTTCCTGTCTTTTCTCCGGAACTGGAGAGGAGCCAGCCTGAATCCTGGACTATGTCTTGGCGAACGTTGTCGTATCTTTTTGGCGCGGATGGAAGGAGAGGAGAGGTTGATAGGAAGGGTTTTTTGGGAAGGTTGATATGGAACAGCAGGTCTCTAAATGTCACAAAAGAAGACTGATGGGGAAATAATAAGAGGCAATAATCGCTGGTAATGTGACGGACGGTGTGTTTGTTGTCTGCGTTCGAGGATCTTAAAATCTCAACATAAGGACGTTCACTCGAGAACTACTTCCCTCAAGGTAACTTTCAAAAGGGAAGAAATAGTTATGGAAAAGAAATTCTGAAAGGTCATTAATAATGGAAAGTGATCATTCTAGTTGTTAAGAAGCTATGTTCTTTTGATGCTGATCTTATAGAAAGGTTTAGGAATTGTTTGCTTCAGAGGAGAGTTTTTATAAAAAGATAATTTATTATGAATCATTTCTTTAATAAAAACCATCGAGTTCACATCGATTTATTAATTTTCTATTATTAAATAACAATACGAATTGCCAATTTTAATCCCAGAAATACAGCTTATTGAGTTTTTTATACAATGTTTTAAGGAAATAATGCATTCTTTTCATAATGATATAATGTTATTTGTTAACAAATTGATATATTTCAGTTATTAATATCTATAATTTATAAATTCATTTTTCGAATAAAGAAATATAATAAACTGTTTTTTACATATTTAGTCATACACTTTTCATATATATTCATTAATGTAACTGAACTTTGTAATAAAATCTTAATACAGTTACTAATTTTTCTCTTCCCATAAAAGTCAAATCATCATTATATTCCAGCTATTTCAGTCTATTTGGGAGGTTGCAAGTATATCTGAATCATTATAGATAGGTAATGTGCCATATAATGAAAAAGGTTCTCACGTAAGTTTCATTCTTAATCTTTTGCACAACTGGAGAAAGGTGATACGTTATATACATAAACATACGCCATACGTTATACACACACAGATATATATATATATATATATATATATATATATATATATATATATATATATATATATATATATATATATATATATATATATACACACACACACACATATATATATATATATATATATATATATATATATATATATATATATACACACACACACACACATATATATATATATATATATATATATATATATATATATATATATATATATATATATATATATATATATATATATATATATATATATATATATATATATATATATATATATATATATAATTCTGTTAGCAGTAAAATCTATCTTCATGTTCATTTGTTGCGGGTTTGTTCCCATAAAAGAAATTTTCAAGTTCGCTGTTAAGATTTAAAGAATCCTAACATTCTTCGGGATGAAAAAAAAAGGATCTCCACTGAAAAGGAGTAAAAAGGATCCATATAACTGAGTACGATTATTCTAATATTACTTAAATCAAAATATATTGGTTATTTTATTATGACTTCAATTAGATCTGTTTTTATAACCACTCAGATCATAAGTCTGATACCTAAAGTTGGAACCGATATAAAATATTATGATATTTTAACTTATATATGATTAGAGCAATTGTTTATAATTTAAAATGAGTGGGTAATTAATCATAAACTATCCAAGTTTTTTTTTTAATTTATATTTTACTGACAACGCTACTAAACCATAGATGGCTCTCTCAATATAAGGACTGCAGTTTGATCGAATGCCTTTGTAATTATCATGAAAAATAGACGCTTTTTGTTCTGAACATTCAAATCTTTTCAAGCATAGATCAAAAACATTTTAATGTGAGGTCAAGAATCTAGTGGTAACTGAAAGAAATATTTCTAACTGGAAACTGCTTATATTATTTCCTTTTTAAATTATTGTACTATCTAAAAGCGACTGCTTAAGCAGTCGCTTTTAGATAGTACAATAATTTAAAATTGTAATAGTAAGAGTTTTAAAATTTTTCAATTTTATGTGTGACTTGTAAAATATTTTTTTTAAAAAGTATAGGAGTATAATTATATGTTTTTATATTAAAGGCAAGCCTTAAGTTTAATTCATATTAAACCAATAGTATCATAAGATTTGGAGATGAAAGTTACTCACAGAATTAAGTAAAAATTATATTACATGCTATCTGTTCAAAATTTCTATTTATAATGAGTTTTCTTTAACTTATGAAATTGCATTTACATTCATATTGCTTTTATGTAACTCAATAATTTAAAGCCTTTGAATTGCTTATTTCCCTTTGATGTGTGTGTGGTTTTTAGTCTAAAATTCAAATTTCAATCATATTTTGAAATATTTTTAAGAACTTATTTTTAAGAAAATTGCTAATTTATATACTATTTTTATGCTAAGACAACAATGATTCAAACATTTATTGAAATAAAATAATATTATTAAGCTTTAGCAACAATGTATACTAACCTAAATTTAATGATTAAAGTGTTTCAACTCCATAGTAAATTTTTTTCTGCCTCAGTTATATTATTCTTATTTTTTTTTGATGATTTTAAGATTATATTTTTATAAACTTATTGCTTGTGTGTGTATGATATTCTTCATTAATTTGCAGTATTTTTCTTTTAAAATAATAAAATATTTTGAACAATTATAAATTAGAAAATTTAAGTTTATAAGTTTATATGCTCAGGATTTGTATACATATATAATTTTTAATTTTAACATAAATATTTTACTTTTAATGTTTATTTTAGTATTTTTATGAGCATCTTATAATCAAAAGTAAATGTAAATTTAGCTTAATATATTATTTCAGAGATATTTCTTTATAATATACTTTATTTTAAATACGATATTTTATTTGTGGAAAACCTAACAAATATTAAAAACTGCTAGGGATAAAGATAGTTTCCAGAGATTATTCACAAGCAATACAGATTTGGACTCTCTGGGGTCAAGTGTAGGATATCACTTTTCAAAGCATAAGGTTTTGCGTTCAATGCTAGCCACTACTAAGCTACGGAAAATGGATCTTGCTCTTCTATGTTCTGTATGACGTCTGCGGGTGTGGGTGCTTGGGAGTTCTCCGAGTTTCTGAGAATAGAGTTCAATATCTGTGAAAATTCTTCTCGGAAGCAATTTACGGATATTAAACTGCATTACAACGGCATTCACCCATTGTTTCCCTCTACGAGGAATCAAAACAATGCTCACCGGGATTTCAGGAGTAGTTTGGAGCTACGAGTCCAGTGTTCAATTCCAGTGATGATTTAAAATGGTAGCTAAATATTGCACTTTTGTTAGAGAAATTAAATATTATACTTCTGTAGAGATGAGCTGGTGCACTTTTGTGAGAGAGTAGGTATATTTGGAATTTTCCGGGTTATCCTCCCTTGCAACACGTGAATTCGGTCATTCTTCCGGGAAACAAATGCACAATTGCTTCGTAAAGAATCCTCTCAACAGTTTTCACCTGTCAGACTGTTCAATATATGGTTTTAAATCATTAAGGGTAAATCAGACCCATGATCTGGCTCAGCAAACATTTTTCAAGTATTTATTTCAATAAGCTATTCATTAATTTCTCCAATGCAGATATTAATAAATATTTTTATTCAAATCAGGGAGTCATTATGATATTTTTGAGATACTCATAATTTTTTTAAAGTTATGATGACGAAATTTTGCGAGGAGTTCCAAGTAGTAGAGTCATTCTCATTTTGGAACATTAAGTCCCCTACAGCTCATTTGTTAACTATAACAGAACTTTTTCTGTTTGTTTCCGTTCAAAACAAGGAATACCACAGGGAACTGTTTTACGTCCTATACTCTTTTAGCCTGCACATTTCTGGTATAGAATCAGTGATTACTGAGAATTGTGGGATTTGTCTATTTGCTGATGACATAGTTCTGTGGAATAGTGGGTCTGATATTAATATAGTAGAATCCAGAGTAAATATATCACGACAAAATATTCAGAACTTTGCTGTGGATCACAAACTTTGTTTCAATCCTCATAAATCTATAACCGGATTCTTTACTACCAACAAACACTTGTCTAGCTATAAACCTAATATCTTTCTCAATGGACATCCTTTGGAGTGTGAGAGAAATCCCAAATATCTTGGGTTCGTGCTTGACTCTGAAATTACATGTAACAAGCACATCGATTCGCTAGTAAACAAGGCCAGAAAGATAATTAATATTTTGAAATTTATCTCCGGATGTGATTGGGGCGATGACACCAGAATATTTAGGACAAATTACATTACATTAATCAGACCTATTCTTGAATACGGGTACCAGATATATCAAGTCGTTTCGGATACAATTCTCCAAAAGTTAGAACGAGTGCAATTGGGTGCAGCACGCTTAATTTCTGGACTTCATAAAAGTACACCTATTGATATTGTCCTTTATGAGGCTGATTTGAAGCCTCAGTGGCTTAGATGTAACCCAAATCTTACAAAATACTTCAGCAAGTTCTTGAGCTATAGAAAACAAATCCGTACAGCAAGTTTTGTCTGTGAAGGGCAAAATAATCAAAGACAAAAATAAATATTTCCCTTAGTCAAGCAGAAAAACTTGGATCTGTTGAATTTAATTCGCTAAGGCCTGTTGCGTCTCCTATAGTTTCTTTGTCGGGAGTATATTTCTATGCTGAATTATTCACTCATACCAATAAGTCTTCCCATTACCAGAATACTATTGAAGTAATTGACAGTATCACTGTTGAAGCAGCCCAGATTTATACAGATGGCAGTAAGAGGGATGGTTGCACTGGAAGTGGGGCTGTTGTCAGATTGGATGTAATTCTTCTTAAACGCAGGAATTCTGACAACTGCTCAATTTTTGCCTCTGAACTGATCGCCACTGACATCGCTCTAGACTTCGTTTCTAGGCGACATTTAACGGGCGAGATCTGGATATTTTTGGACAGCCAAAGCACCATCCAATATCAAAAAAATGGGAGACTGATAATAGAACAGAAATGGATTGGAATTATTGAGAAGCTCGGGACCTTATCCTCATCTCCTAGCCTAATTTTCAATGGATACTGTCTCATGTCACTTTAAAATACAATGAAATGGCAGTTGGATTGGCAAAAGAGAGAAATGTCATGCCACTTACTAAGAGGGTTTCATTAACCTATCTTGAGAAGTACTCATTAAGCAAGGCCTCAATAACATTTCTTGGAGGCATCCACCAGAACACCCATGGTATGTAAGTAAGGGTCCTGGTACATAGATTGGCTTCGACAGGAGAGACCAAACTGCTTTGGCTCGACTGTGCAATGGATATTTAAAAATTCTTCGATTTTCCAATGGTGGCAAGACCTTCCTAGTTTGCACCAAATGCCACATTGAAGAGGTCAGTCCAACATTTTTAGACTGCGCTGGTCTACTTCGTGAGGATCTCCTAAAAGAGCCCGGTTTGGCTGCGTTGAAATTAAATGCGGATGACCTCATGGATCTGATCTCATTTCAGATCAGAAGGATTAGTAAGAATAAGAACGCTCATTTGTTGAATATTTCCTTGAAGACAAATGTATTAATATTTAATTGAATTAATGATTATGTATTAAAAATGTTTATTATATATAATTGAATTAATGAATAATTAGGAAGAAAATGTAATTAAAAATGATTAAAGTGCTTCGATTCCATGGTAAATGTTTTTCTTTCTCGGCTATTATCCTTATTCGTTTTTGAGTATTTTAAGATTATATTTTGATAAACTTATTGCCTGTAAAATTTTTCATTAATTTGTACTATTATTTTTTAAATTAAACCATATTTTATACATTTAAATTATGAAATTTAATATTGTTAATATGCTTCGGATTCGTAATTTTTGCGATTAACATCTAGTCTACCAACTTGATCGTTTTGACCAATCCTGTACTTCCGGAAGAAAAAAACCATTATACATTACTTTTTAATGGCATGTTGTTTTTTCTCCATTGTGGGCGTAAAAGTGTTTTTAAAGATATAGGATTTATTTCCGAATTAGATTATCAGAAATGGTATAAATTTTTTATCACCAATAACGATTTTATTAATACTGCTGCAACCATTAACTTCAATTAATTAAATGATTTCATTTCAGATTCTGATTCGTTTGTTTTGTGTGTTTGTGCGTGATTTGTGAAATTATAAGCAAACCAGAGCAAAAAAAAAAAAATCATGCCGAATTTTTGATGAATAGTTTTATGTAAGGTTAATTTATAATGTTAAATTCCTTCTTTATCAGTTAATAGATTCTACAATTATCATTGATTGATATTTTCTATATGATAGACACATTATCCAAGATTAAAATTGACAACAATATCCCTTTCATTATATCCCTTAATAGAGTTACGATTTCCATGAAATTTTGTATGCCTTTATTATACAGCAGATCGAGATAGGTTAGTAACCAAATACTAGTTACAAATGCAAACTTCTTGATTTAATTCTAATTTAAAAATCGTTGCTCAATAACGTTTAGTGACTCCATTTTTTTCTTTTGTTTAAAATGTATTCTACGCTAAAATGCTTACAATTCATTAGTAAATAAATCATTTGCTAGAATAATCCTTGAATATATTTTGAAATAAGGAAAATTTTAGAAATATCTAACATTAGTTCTTATAGTAACTTTATTTATAAATTTAAATATTCAATAATGAATCCTTTTTGCTTTAATTTCATTCTATAAGTTCTATTACGCCTATTATTTATTTTTCCCCTTTTGAAACTATAATTTTTTAATCAGCAATTGATGTAACAAGAAAGATTTGCATTTTTATAAATACAATGCACCATTTTGTGAAAAATGTATTTGTATTTATACTATTTTATAAGTAAAGATATCGAAGTAAATTTATTGGGAAACATTTCCTGAGGTATGGCGATTTTGAATGTTACTTGATGGTGAAGTTTTCAGCGGTATCCTTTGAGAAATTATTGTTTTGAAAAAAATCTTGAGTGCAATTTTAATACAATGAATGTTGAAATAATGTTCATTAAATTAATAAATTAACAAATAAATAATATATAATCCTCGATTCTCCACAATTTTTCTATGAAATTCCCATTAAAAAAATTGAAAGTGCAGCAATTTTGTAGTTTTAAAAAATAAGGTTCTCTTTCTTCGGATCTTTTTGACCACACAACTTTAAGAACAATTTCTAATATTGACACCCAATTAAATAATATAGGAGCAATTAAGTCATTTTAAAAAATTGAAAAGGGTACAAATTGATATGGACAGATGACACCTCATAAGCTTAAAATTTCAATCGAAGATAACACATTCTTAACATTTATAGCGAAATCACTGAAACTAATTATTACTTATTAAAGTTTAATGGAAATTTCATGTTAGAACTGAACCGCAAAACCAAGTAATGAGGAAATGAATGAGGAGGAAAAGTTTGAAAATTAAGATCTATGAACTATAATCTTAATTTTCAAACTTTTTCTTTTGTTAGCAATTAAATAAAAATGTTTAAGCATTTTCTTATCCCTGTTTGCTATGTATCGGTAATAGTTTACAAAACATGTCAAGGGCCTCGGTGGCCTGGTTGCTTAGGGCGTCGTTCTCTTGAACAAAAGATAGTGAGTTTGAATCCCGGCTTAACTGAAGAACCGTCTGATCACTAAAGACGTCTGGGACACGTTAAATAGGTCGTAGTTGCAATGTCCTCCAAGTGAAATGATACTTCTGTTCCAAGTATTAGGAGTCCTTTGTTTGGTTCTTGCTTCAAAATCACTGAGACTATACCCGGCCGATAAGAATAATAAATACTTCGCTTAAAAAGAATAATAAATATTATATTTGTGATGCTGTATTTTTACACAACGTAAACTATTTTAGATTCAGCATCGAAAATCTAAGAAAATACAAAATGAATTTAGTTTTTGAAATAAAAACTAACAAATAATAATTGAATATGATACAACACCAAGAATAGATAATCAATTTATAATTTTGGAACGACTTTAAAAATTGAAAGCTAGTTATATATTAAAAAGCAATTCAGATTCATTATTAGAATATATTGACGCTTTTGAAACTATATATTAGCAAACATTGAGAAAAAAAGTAACTATCCAGTCATTGTGTGTGTATTTTCATCAAGAATGTTAAAATCTTCCATTAAGATAGCATTTACTTTGACATTTTTATATGTAAGCTACTTAAATAACAAACGTTAGTACTCAAAGGGTAAAAAACCTGCAGTGCTGGAAAGTGCGATAGCAAAGATAGCAATTAGAATCATTAAATCAATTCTGGAAACTTCGATAGCGATCATTTTAAGTTCTCCTTCCCCGAACCTCCCCCATACGGAATGAATTCTTTCGGACCTTCCTTGTCCACTTCACATACAATACATACGCGAAATGGATATTTAATAAGATAAATCGCAGGCGCTTTCGGAGAGTTGGAACGGGCTCGAGCAAATGGGAGAACAGAGGGAACATCATATGTCAAAGTAATTGTTCGTTTTGTGGTAAATTATTCCTGCTGCATTATGGAATAAAATAGCTCTCCACAGAGTGGGCATGGACCATGAATCAAATCCGTCCTATCAAAATAAGTGGTGAGAAAAACAAAAAGATTAGGGGACCCAATGAGAAATGTGGCTTTTGAAAAGAACGAAACTAGTAATTTCTGTGATGATGAATGCTCTCCGCGAGACGTACCCTCGAGGTAGAGATCGCTAACCTTGTCATTAGACCGCGCAAATGACCGCCTCACTATTGGCCCATTTCCATCGTGACGTCACGAATTACCTGCCTTCAGAATGGAAACGGGAAAGATCACCGATGCCAACACTGTGAAGAGAAATGGTGTAAGATGAAATCTTTTTCCATCCGTTTATGTTCTGCTATAAAACGAGTTTGGAATATTTGGTTCGAAAAGTAATGCCGACCGCTAGCGATAAATTTCTGTAATTGCACTGTAAATCATAGTAATTAATAGAAATAGTACAGCTGCTGTCGGGTTCACAGTAAATAGCTTTTATTATAATGAAAACCTCATACATTTTACGTGTAATTGTTACTTATGTTTTAAATTTTGCGGAAGGCATAACGGATATAAAAAAGGTGTTTAAATAAACTAAAATAACAGCAATTGTTGAATATTAGCAAATGTCATCCACGGTGATAACTCTTGATCTAGATTTTTATTTTTGTTCTCTACTGTTCCATATTCAAAAGTCATAATTTATAACATTTATATTCATGAAGCAATATAATGGGTAATATATTTAATTCATAACTCAATGTTATCAAAAGAAGGTGAAAGGACATGAAAGAAAATCGAAGCACGCAAGGCGCGTACAAGAGAAAAAATTTAATTTATTCAATAAAAAATAAATTTCTTGAAATAAAAAGTTCCATTGAAAGGTAGTAAATTGCTTTAATTCCAAAGTATATATTCTACTGAATCTATAACAAAAAAAAACTTATTTATGTTATTTTGACATCTAAATGTTTGAAAAAAATGAGTGAAGTATGTAATTAATGTCAGTAAATATTGTAGTCAAATTTATAATATTTGGCGTTTCAGTTTCGTTAAATATTTATGAAAAATCTTTGTCCTTTGTGGAAAATAATTTCTTTTTTATAAAAAGTAGCTTCCTTATTTCAATAACACCATATGATTACTTTAATTACAGAGGTTACTTTAGATTCATTGTTGCTAAATATTTAAATTGTATATGTTTTTAAAATAGGCATTTTTATAGCGAATTGGAGAAATATACTTTATAATCAAATAAAATTATATCAGAAATTAAAGGTAACATATTCATGTGATTCGTTCGATTTTATTATGAATCAGTATGATTTAATGTTCACTTCGAATTAAGCCCTTATTAAATTTAGTAAAAAGCCCTGTAATTTCAAATGAAAAATTTTATATGATTTTGTTATATCTGTAAAAACTCACCTAACCTCTATACATCGTTAAATGTTAAATTATATCAGGAGTTTAACTTACGCTATATATATAAACTATTCTCAAGATTCATACACAAATTATCAACAAACTAATTTGACAAATTTGTTTTTCATAATTTAAAAATTATCTATATATTAAAATTATTTTTTTTGTACTTAAAAATTTTATTTTTTATGAGTTTTATTAGGTTTTCTGCCTAGTAAAATTTCAAAGATGTTAGTTAATATTAATTTTTTTTCTTACTTAAAAATATTTTATGGTATATTTTAGATGTTAATAGGGCTTCAGGGTATTTTTCGATGTTAATAGAGTTTCAGGGTATAATTTTAGATGTTAATAGTGTTTCAGGGTATATTTTAGATGTCAATAGGATTTCAAGAAATGTTTTAGATATTTAAAAATGCCACTTATCATTCGTAGCACAAATATTCAAAATGTAAATATTTTCACAAAAAAATAATTTAATAATGGAATGAAGTAAATTTTTTTTATATTATACTGCATAAAATCATTAATTCATTAATGTAGCTCATTAAATTTCAAAAATTAATGTACATCTTACAATAATATTTTAATTATGATAATTTGGAATATAAACTTTTCATTATTACTCATCACAACGTAATCAATTAAAGTATTTTCTGCAATCAAATTTTTATACCTATATTTATAAATATATATGTAACACATAAAACTCTTACAAAACAATTTTATAATTTTACGAGTTTCTGTTCTTAATATAAGTTTAATGTATCACTACGGTGTAATTTAAGTCATGGAATAATTCCTACAGTGTAATTTATTCCACGACTTACACCACTTTTCTTGAAAAAAATGAATCGTTTTTGAAAGGGAGAGGAGAAAAAAAAAGCGTTCGGAAAGAAAGAAGAGCTATGCAGTGTGGGAGTGTAGCGGCCGGGAATGCATGGGAAATATAATAAGAATGGCTTTTCCCATAATGGTCCGTTCCGATTATGATTATGAAGATGGTTTGCTGCTCCATTATAGAAACGCTTTTAACCGCAACGTGTGATTAGCGTTCGTGATGGACCGACTCTTGGACCGACTCAAACTCCGAGACGGTTTCTCTTTCGAATTTTGTATAAGGCTCGGGCGTAGCTTCGGTAACCAGAGGAATTTTTTTATATTTTATTTATTTTTTGCTCGCAATCAAATAAAGCGATTATTATAAACGAATGAGAAATAAGGATCGGTCCGTGATGTTATCTTCCCTCCCTCTTCTCCTTATAATTTCACTCCCCCCCCAAGAGGTTTGCGCTGTTATTCGCTTCCATGGATTGTGTCAGTGACTTGATTTGATGTCCGAAACTGAACTCTGAATTTGATTTGGGTTATCTTTTGCGTTTGTATTTTTTTTGTTAGCATCAAGTATCTATAATGATTCCTTTAGGATGTATGAATTGGTAGGCGTTTTCGTATTTTAGAAATTATATGTTTATGAAGTGAAAGATAATAAAAAAATATTTCAACGTGATTTATAATTATTTCCTTAAGTATATCTTGTATTTATGCACTTTTATCGCACTAGGTATGAACAAATGACTTGTGAGCAACAATTAAAGAATTTATGTTAGGACACTATTAAAAAATGCTCATAATTTTTCAATTTTAAACCATAATTATAATTTTAACAACAGTAATCAGTGGATGGTTTGTTTGTTTATTATTTTTTTCTACACGAGAACTAAACAGACCGGGACCTATAGTTTTAAGTGGATTTTGATCTACCACAAACATCCATACCCAAGGTAGGATTTGAACCGATGAATTGTTGAACTGACTACCAAAGAGCTAAACCATTAATTGCTAGCCCATCTTAACATTAGAAGAGAACATTTTCCAGATACTAATAATTAGCTGCCGCAAGTCTTATTAACATAACAGCACAGTAACATAGCTTGATTTAACAAATATTAAACTCATTGAATTCTATTTTGCAACGTATACAAATATCAACATCATTATAGATAAGAAAGATTACGTAATTGATCCACAAATAAGTTTTAATTTCATGCTTATAAATAGAATTGACGAAATTTTTGGAAATAAAATATATCAAATATATCTCCAAATTGAAAAAAAAAATTCAGCCATCAGGGAGCAAAATTACCATATAATAAGAGATTTTATAGCAAAACAGTTAAGCATATAACAAACAGAAACACTTTAAGATTCAGAGTTTTATCATAGCATTTAACGATAAGACATCTTTTTATGTATATATTAAGGTTGTTGATTACATAGTGATTGATAAATGAACATTCTCAAACAGTAAATCATCCTTCAAACCTGGTAAAGGGTTTGAATATAAATGATGATCTACCATGCTTTAAATGAGTTCAATATATAATATTTCAGGTAGTATTATTGGATAGTGTCGCACTTGAATATAGCTTACAATCCTTGATGATTGGTGCATACCATGTATGGTATAATGCTACCTTAGTACTAAGTTTTTTGTGCATTCAATGAAAAAAGTCTATTTTCATCAGAATCAACAAGTCATCTACGAATTGTTAGGTAGTACATATATCAACAATATCAGCAAACAATAAAAAGCTGTCTTGATTTACAAAGGACTAGTGTCAAATTTGCATATTGGGAGTGAAATTATAAAAAATTGAGCCCGGTCGCTGTTAAATAACAAGAAAAGAGTGCTATATTAGCTTCCAGCTTTGGGTGGATGCTCGGATAAATTTCTAGTTTCTTCTCTTTGCAGCTTCGCCGTATCTTCGTCTTCTTTCTGCTATCCAGGATAAATCCTTCTGGTAGTCGAAAATGGAATGGTAATAATATCTCAACAGTTTTCATGTGCTAGGTTGTTTTTAAATCATATCATACTAGAGAGGAGCTATTGTACAAGCAATAGATTAGATGATGCGGTATTTTCTAATCATTGTCAGATTGAAACACCCTCTGCTGGGATAATTGAATCATATCTAGGATTGTCATCACTGAAAAAAATAAAAAATCATTGGAGAACAAAACCTAGCATTTCCAAACAGCTATGTGATTCTGAATTAGTTTTAAAGCAAGCTAAGAATTCATTAATTCAATGGTAAACTTTTCATTGAGTAAAATGGGTTCAATTCAATTTATAATTATTATGATCTATACGACATTTTAAGATATTTTTTGAACAATCCAACTATTTAATTAGATTGTGGAATCCTTAACATTTGTGGCTGTATGACCATTTGAATCCTTAGAAAGTGTATGCTATTATTTAAACCAATGCATCTGAATGAGTGCCTGCAAAATGTTCATTTTGATATGACCCGTAGACTTACCTCAATTTCTTAATTTGGTTACCCATTACTTCGTGCTTTTGCTTGTCTGATGAAGCAAGTAAATCTGCAAAAATATGTCACTTTTAATACTATAAAATTCCTTGATAAAATCACTGTTCCTCTGACATTTTATCCGTAATGAGCAAGTGCTTATGTTTATATATATATTTTCATTGTTAGCTGAAATTAATTAATTTTAAGTAATTACTTCCTTCGAATACACATTTGTCTTCATTGCACAACATTCAGTCTTTTTGAAAACAGAAAAGAAAACACAAATATCATGCTAAAAATTAATTTATAAAAAAAACAACAACATATAAAGCGTTTAAGTTTTTAATTAACTTCTTAAAATAAACGTCAACTAAATTTTCACGATAATAATTTTGAAGAGGAATAGTAGAGAGCATTATGACTCACTTTGTTTTATACTTTTTAGACGTCTTCTTTAAATTTCTTATCAAACATATCATGTTTGTATATTTATGAATTTTTTGTTCAGAATTAATTGTTATAATTCTGAATTGTATCAGAATTAAATTGTTATCTTTTTCAAAAATTTTGTTCCTTTAACTTACCTTGTTGCAAATGTCAAATTATGACAAAATCGCAAAAATTTCTCTGGTATATATATATACGCCATATTTTGTTTGAATTTTCAACTTTGAATGTTTTACAGCATTTATTAGCATCTATATTTTATTTTTGCATGCCATACCTAAACATTGAAATTTCTCCTTAATCGAAGGTTCTCTTCATTTTGAGGGATAAATTATCAGACGGTGTAACATTTGTAAAAATGTTTAAAAAAACAATGACTGTTTAAGAATTATATAAAAATAAATATCTGTTCAGAACATCATATTAACATCATTACTAATTATAAATTCTAAATTTTGTGACTGTGAATTTATATCTCAATTTTTTATCATCCTTTTATTTCAAGCCCAAGGAATTTTCACATTTTACAAAATTTGTATAATTCAAGAAAAAAAATTATTCTTAGAAAACGTAAAACTTAAATTTAAATTAGTTTAGAAGTTTAAGTAATTAAATTAATTTGTAAAAAAAAATCAAAAATATACTTGCAAAAAGGTGTTAGAGATTCAAAAACATTTTCATAAAGTCTGATTAATGAGGAATTTCCTGACTAAGGAAAATAATTAAAATTGTATATCTTCAATACTCAATGATTTCAGTCTTTAAGTGGTTATTTAAAAATATTTAATACAATAGAAATTGCATAAAACAAATTGAATTAAAATGAAATGCGCACATTAAATTTCATTGACATTGTACACATAGTGATCTAATATAGATTGCATCGCTATAATGAATCCAACAGTTATTTCCTTTATCTAAACAAAGCACCTATTTTGATAAAAAATAGCCATTTTAAAGTTTCGGAATGAAAGCATAGGTATGCCTTAAAAACAAAACATTTGCAGCTAGTAAAAAAAATTATTAAATATTTGAAATATTTTTCTACCATCTTTGAATTTCTCTAATAACTTATTAACATAACGAAATGTTGATAAAATATGTTTCAAAATATTTTTTTTTAATTTGTAAATAGAAAGATAAAAGTTTCACTTTAGTGGAAGGTTTAGCTTAAAATAATATAATACAATGTAAAATTTTGAAATTATTCAAAATTTTAGTAAAAGTAAATTTTTATTATCATCATTCAAGGAATAAATATTTAATTGTTAAAATTTCAATGCGTAGCAACAATTTTTCAATTTTTTTCTGTATATTACATTAAAATAAATCGGAAATGTATCGATATCATATACAAATACAATAAATTTTTTTAAATTAAGTTCGGCAACATGGATCTTAAGATATTTTTCCCTTCAGATGTGAGTCTTCAGGGATCATTCTTGTACTTCTCACAGGGCAGGAAAAAAAAAAACATTTTAAATATGTTTATCGAATTTGTACTCCAAAACATTCAATAACAGCTCAATCTGATACATCATGTTCGCGTGAATTTAATATAACTTTCAAGTATTAACAAATATAGCTGGCAAAATCATTGCAAATAATTATTATTGACACTTCATTTTTAAAAATGTTGTGACTTCATCTCATAATAAAAAGGCCATGTTTAAACATGTTTGTTGAACGCATAAAATTAGTATATGTAATCATTTAATCATGTTTCATTTTTTAAATAAGTGGAATACAATATTTTTGTAATAATTGCACATCTTTGCATTTTCAATAAGTACATATTAATGAATTAAATTCTAATTTCCCAGTTGAAAATATTCTAGATTAATTAATACCATCATCTGATTTAAGTATTAGATTTTAATCTAATGCGTTCAAAGTTTGATGGAAGTAACAAGATAACTTTCAATTCTAAATTTACTTAGCATTTGTGTAATAAGATTCAATTATTATAAAAACTACACCCATAATTCAATAGGCACATAACACTATCAATTTTCTTTCCAAAACAGTTTTATTCCATATGTGTAAACTACGTGTATGAAAAGGAAAATCGGCAAATTGCATCCCAATCTCTCTTTCCAGGTGTCTGAAAACTATGCCTCCACCCTCCCCATTTGAGAACTCTCTCTTCTGATTGGATAGTACCATGAGCTATTATGGAACACTTCTCTTATTATTGTAGGCTCGTCGTCATTAAAATCCCTCGAATCACGACTCGAAATGGAGAATATTATTTGTAATTTAAGCATCATTAAATAAGAATACGTTTTAATATGGTAGTTATGCACTTCGAACAAAGGAAAACGCAGCTTTCAGCACAATAACTTTTTTCCACTACCCGGATCTTAACTTCTATGCCCGGATATTAACCTGTAAAATAGCACTGCTTTTGAATTTAAAGGTAGTAGCTTCCAGAGATGATTAGCTCGTGTTTTATTATCGCTGTAACATTTTTGATTTAATCTTCTTGTTTATTAAAATTTATTTTATATGAAGTTCATTTCGATTCATTTTCTTGCGCATGTTCCAATTTATGTCTATTTTGATGAATACTACGTACAATACTTCTATGATAAGATCAAATGAATTAAATCTTTCATTATAACATATCTTATTTGGATAGATCAAACAGACTGAGATATTCATTAAAATACCTTATCGTGATACTAAATATTTCAAGATGAGAAATCTTGTTTAAATTGTCTTTGTATTATCAAAAAGCAAGATATTATCATATTTATATTTTATCATATATTTGTTATTTTGTTATAAACATTTAATTTTTAAAAAAGTGCTGATATCTTTTAACTGAATTCATTGCTGGTATATTGAATAGATGTCATAAGGAAATATTTCTGACTTCAAAATAATTTAAAGAATTTAGCTTCTCTCTTCAATCTCAAGTGAGCATTAAAGATGGATGGTGGATTAACAGTGTCTTTTAGCCAATATTTGAACAACAACAATGGCTTATAATTAATTAGGGTAAATTTTATACATAATTAGAGCTAACCAAAAATTAGAAAAACTGACTATTAGATTGCAATAATTTACATAAGGCACTGGTATCTTTTAAATTAAAATGAGCTATCATTGAATATTTAAAATATTTTCTGGACAATACTTGTCTTCAGTTAAGCTGCAGATTTATGTGGAAGAACTTTTAAGTTATGCAACTTAATTAAAATTGATAATTGTTTATTTTGATTAGTAATTTATGAAATAGAGACTAACAAATATTATCTTTTAAGATTTAATTTCTGTTTAAACAATGCAAACATAATTTTATAGATTTAATAGCAATGTTCAATAAGCCTTAAATAAAAATTGTGCAATAGCATAATAATTTCTAAAATCCACCGTGAAAAATATATTTGAATGTGTTTAGATCATCATTTTTTACGCGTACTTCAATAAAAATGTTCTATTCTAAACTGATATATCAGAATTTTTTTCGAGAAACTTAATTCACCGCCTTAATTGTTTTTATTATAACCACATTATTTATGTTTAAAACCATAAAATTGTGATTATAAATATCAAAAAATTGTTTGAAAAATATAAAAGCAAGGTAGAAAATAAAAGCATAGAATATTGTTATTCTATTCATTAACACTTCTTGCAACATCAATGTTTAAGATTGTGCAATAGTTTTTTACTAAGAATTCAAGAAGTAAGTTTAAACTTAAAAGAGCATTACTTATTGATTACTTCTTTCTTATAACAAACGAACATTACTGTTCTGCTATTAAATGAATGAGCATTTTTATACAGTATAATAAAACATTGATCAATAGAATCTAAAATAATTTGGTAGTAAAACCGTTCTCAAATAAGCCCAATAACTCCGTCGATCAAAAAGAAAAAAAATAGAAAATACTTTCAGAAATTTTTTCCTCCTTTTCTCCGAGTCAAAAAGGCTATAAAATTATTGCGATAATGCTACAGTTCTGAACAAAATTTGCTCTGTCCCGGTTTTTTCCTTTACCCCATCGAATTATGACAGAACATAGTCATCAAACCCACACGGCCATCTTTACAAATGCAAACCATCGATAAAACTTAATCGAAGAGCGAATATGGGTCTCGGATATGAAGATTGCAAAACGAGAAGGAGAAAGGAATACATCCGATTACATTTTTCCTGAACGCTACAAATAGCCAAACAATAAAGTTTCTAGGGCCACTAAAAAGCGCCACATTCCGCTTGAAGATGATGCTTGCACAAGTACTATTCATCTGGGAGCTTGTATTCATAAAAAGCACGCGCACAAACGGGAATCCTATTCCACCAAAAGGTTCTGTTTAACTTTGCAAATGTTAATACCGGGTGGAGTGGTGTGTGCGTGTATATATAAAAACACTGGCGCTATTTTGAAAAATGAATTGGTGAAACGTTCTAAGTGGGAAAGATCCGCTCTTTGTTTAGCGGCCATACAATTCTTTATGGCCTCCCATTGAAACCACGAAAAAACAAAAATAACCTTTTTATACGAGTGCTTTAAGAATGGAAAATGCCACCTAAACAGGGTTGCTGCACAACGCTGAAGGGAAAAAAAATGCCAAACAAATACAAATCGCCAATTTTCTCTTCAACAAAAAATAATATTTGCGACTACTATATGAAATAGTTTCACCTCTGTTGTTAATAAATTCAAATGCTTGAAGCAATTTTCTTTTAATATTAAGCATTTTTTTTGGGTAAAATTAGTTTCCTAATGATTTGTATTTTTAAAAATACATTTTACTAATCAAATATTTCACTAATTTACACACATTTAAAACATTTCATGTTTTCAAATTTTTAATTTTTAATTAGAGACAGATAACAGAAAATAGAATCAGATACTAATTTTTTAATAAAATACATAATGATAATATTTTGAAGCAATGCTTAATACATATAAAATTCTTAAAGAATAGGATATAATGTTCTTTTGTTGAAATTCAGCTCAATGATGAGAAATCCTTCAGTTGCACCCAAGTTAAAAAAATTTTAAGCAGTTTTTAATAATCATTCATATGTGTTTACATTTATCATTATATTTGATTTGACATACCATGTTATATATATATAGACATGTATTGTACTATATCTCTATTTTACTATATAATTTTAGTCATTCAAAAACTTGCAATTGAGAAATCACATTATATACAAGTTTATTCAAAATATATTTATCAATGATTGTATGGTGTACAGGCTTAATAGTCCTCTGTGATATTAAGAATTTTTCTTCCATTAAAAATAGCTATTCGCCAAATGAGCTATCTTAAAAAAGTATTATATTAATATTATTTGTAGCCATAAATATTGACTAATTTTTTATAACAATTTTCACAAATAATAATTCACATTTCGCGTTACAATAAACTTCCGATGACCCACGAGTGGATTATCTGCTTTGAAATTTATCAGCAATCTCTAAATTAAAAAAAAGAAATGTTTATTTTTATATAAAAAAACTTACTTCAACGTAAAAAATAAAATATTTTGCTGAATTTCTAATTAAATAAACATAGTATAATAAAATTATTTACGATTTGAAAATATATAAATATATTTTCAAATCGTAAATAATTTTATCATTCCTGTAGAAATAAGTGTGTTCATATTATAATATTAGAGCTTAAATTATTGAAATATACATTTTTATTGATTTATTATTTTTTTTCATTGTTTTGTAGATTATTTTTCTATACTCACTAGCGAAGATAATCGGGAATCTATTGTATATTTACAGTTGCCTTATTTCTACTTATAAGACCTGTCAATAATATATGTCAGTAGTATTCATAAATATATCAACAATATAAGTAAATACATGTAATATAGCTTTTGTAAGTAAACATTTCGTGCAATAGTTGTTTTTTTGTTCAACTCCCATTGAAAATAAATTTTTTTATAGTAATAGATTATTTAAGTTCCTTCTATTAATTAAAGCTTTTTGGTCAATTACTCGACAGGTCATTAAAAAAATTAATTAATATTCTGGAATATGTATATTTTGATACATAATAGCTAATTATGTTTAATTAGTTATTATGCTTCAAAATATAATAAGTCATAGTTATATAATAGCTATATGTTGGAAGATATATTTTGAAAATAAATGGAAAAAGAAGTATGACCAATGAAATTATGACAATAACGAAAGTGAAATATATTATGACTATATAATATGTATATTATAATCATTTAATATTTAAAAAGAAATCACGCAATGAGAAGCCCAAGACAAATGTTTAATTAAAATAATATATTAATAATAATGAAAATATTAATTTTTTTAAGCATTTTAATAAATTTTATAATACGGTAATTTAACATCAATGATCATTAAATTACTTTTTAAGTCCAAGAGTAATTTTTTAATTTTTTTTATATATTATAATATAAATATTAAATTATAATGTAGAAAAAAATTAAAAAATTACTATATTATCATATATATATAATATTTAAATAATGTATATAAATATTATGTATATGATAATGGTTTTTAAAAGTACTGTTTAATAGAAGCATAATATTTATCTCAATAAATTTTATGAACACACACACACACACATATATTCTGAGAAAGAATAAATGTGTTTGAAAGTAATGTTTTAAATAATTAATTTTAAAGTATTAAATGAAAATATAAAAACTAAAAATAAGAAATTTTACATTTTATAAAGTTTATTTGCTTAATTTCTTTTTATGAATTATATGTCATATATATAAAATGAGTAGAATATGGAAAGAAGATTGCATTGTCCAGAAAAACACTGGAAATAGCAGTCACACAAGAGTGTACAGATTCTGATCCTTTCTTCAAGAAAATATAAAATTGATATTGCAAATGTGCTAGATTCCATTAGGAAACTGAAAAGTTAACAGATTAAATTACAAATTAAAATAATTTTGAATACTATTTGATAAAATAATATTTTTTATTTAATGTGATGTTGATTGAGAGAGAGAGAGACAAAATGTAAGTTTAATTTTGTAAGCATATTTGTAAATATTTTTAGATGCATGATATATAAAATAAATTCTTTCCATACATAATTTAAATTCCTTGTATTTCTCACTTTATTTTTTATTTGCATCCCATTTAAGATTCTTCTGTTGACGTTTTAAAACTTAAATGTTTTACATTATTTTTCATTCTTTACGTCAGGAGAAATATCAATCAATGAATAACTGAATGAAAGATAAAAATTTACTTTCTTTCATTACTATTAGTTACTTTGCTCAAATTATTTACATTGAAAAATTAATTTTAATTTTTAAGGAAAAATAACTCTAGTTAAGAATGATGCTAATTTTCTAAATACTTCTCTATTTCTTTTAATTGCATTTACGGTATCAATTGAATTAATACATAAAAAATATTTTGAACAATTTTTTATCATTGTTAAATATACTTTCTGTTAATGCTTATTTCATTAGTAATACTGGAGAGCCTAATAATATAAATCAATGTAATTAATAATTAACACATTTCCCTCATTTGCTTCGTTTTAAGACAACTCTAATACTATTTTTATAATATATAATTTTATACTCTTAAAGTATATGCAACATTTAATTTTCAAATGGTTTTTAATAAATTCGATAATAAGACAAACTTTTAAAACCTCTAAAATGATGTAATATATTGATATTACTATTTTTAAAAATTAAGCATTTTTAATGCTTTATAATGACAATAAATAAGTAAACTTCACACTCATATTTTGTATTCAAAATTAAATATTAAAATATATTGACAGCTAGAGATTTCAAATTATATCTTCTTTTAATTTTTTGAGAATGAAGCACATTTTTTTTTTGCCATTTCAGACAATAAAAGTATTTTTTCAAGAAATAAAACATCGGCAACCAAATAATTTATTAATACATTTCATAACAAATAGGATGTTTTCGTTTGTTTAATAACAAAGTTTTCTAAAAAGAATAAATTATAGTTCTTTTTTTGTTAATCAAATACAGTGATGCTATTCTAATAGTGATTAGAGATGTTTAAACGGACTACGCGTTTTGGATTAAAAGAAGAATGAGATAATCTTAGCTTTTCTACCAATTGTATTTTTTGCCTAATTTGTGACTGATAATATTATTATAAATGTTATCAATCTCACATAGAGTTGTCATATTGACCTTCATGTAATCACTATTCTAACGCTCTTTTTTAGGGTATTATTTTTTGCAATTTTCATTTTATCGGAATAAAATTCGATAAAATTTATATATTTAACTGTGAAGATGTTCCTATATAGTATAGAAATATATCTTCACATTTTACTATTTTATTATAAAATTATCAAAACCTTAATGTCTAAAAACTGGTATTTGAGCTTTAATTGTTATTTAATGTAAATTAAAATTTTTCATTGGATAATTTTAATTACCTCGAAAATACCAAACCCGATATGTTATCTGAATATGTTGATCTCCTGAAATAAATGTCTTGCACTATGTAAACCTGCAAAACTAATCATTAAACGATAACTTACATTTTAGCAGTGAGGGATTTACAGAAAAAGAAATAATATTTATATCATCTATGTATGATATTTGGAAAACTGAATTGTAATCAAACTTAAAGAGGCATAGCCCACGTATTTAATTTTTTCACACATACTTGATAATTTATATTTATTTTTATGTGAATTTATTTTTAATTTTTTGTTTGAATAATTATAAAGTATTCTTTGATGAAATACATAAACTTTATTTAACGCTATATCTAAAGTCTTTTTTAAATAATCATTGCAAGAAAAACTTATAAGTTTCAAGATGGTTTGTGGGAATAATATTCTCCAATAAATGCGATAAACAGCCAAATCTGGATTCCTTGACAAATAAAACATCGGGCTGTAAAAGGCAGAAAAGCAAGTTGAACGTGCATTAAACCTTGCACTATCCGCATATTCTCTTCTTTTATCATCTCTGCGAATACAAAAGAACGAAAACCATAAGCACCATACGAAGAGAAGAAACACATGCGGTGAAGGGAAAAAACTAAAGATAAAGAAATAAAATTGGGATGTAAATTCGAAATGCAGCTTTAGGATTAAAAAAAAGCCAGCAATTAGAGGGCGTTTGTTGGGCACGTTTTGGCGCTGTATCCCAAAGAATGAGTTGTTTTGTAGCAACCAAATTACTTTCATTGTTTCCTGCGGACTTGTAACCCCGCCGAAAGTGGAAATTGGAGGTATGAAATAAAATTACAGAGAGTTTTCAGGGAGTTTAAAATGAAGAGGAGAGATTATATGATTCTAGCAAGTGCAAACTAAATTTAATAAAGGAAAATGTTCAAAATGTTTGTTTGCTCAGGGTTAGAATTCTGAAAAGAAATTTGATTCTTACTGACTGGTTAATTGAAACATTTTTTATAATTCTTAGTAAAAAAAAAAGTAGCAGCAAGATAAACTTTTTAAAATAACAAAAAAGTAAAGCGAATAAGTTTACTTTGATACTAGATATGGAAATTAATTTTTTATCTTGGATTTGTATGCTCAATATTTTATAATGAATTTGTAAGAAAATATAATAAAAGTTATTGAAAGTAAAATGTTTTTGATGATTAATAAAGACACCAGATAAATTATCACCACACAAAATTGAAATGATTGAAATTTTATTGTTAAAAATTTTATTTAGAAAACGAATGTAAAGTAGAAAAGTACGAAATTATTTTATTATTTATTTTAGATATTTATTTATTTTCTCTCTCTTAACAGAAAAAACTCTGAATAGAGAAAACAAATTTTTAAGTTGTTGTATAATCTTAATGATTATTTTTTACCAATTTATATCGATTTGGCACCTTTCGATGACAACCTATCTAGCCAAATAATTTTATGCTTTCAGAGCTTTTCATGTATTATTTCCGATAAAAATGAATAAATTAATACATTTAACTATAACATTATAAGTAAACTATAATAAAATAATCAAAATATCATCTGTTTCCGGTTCCGGAATACGTTTCGAAATACATTTTGAATCGCATTGAATTACTAAATATTTCATTCACAATATTTCAGAGCGTTCTGGCTATTTTGCTGTTTCAGTTAATATATATTTCGACGTTCAGTTTTAAAAATATTTTGATTTTCCAATATAAGACAAATTATTACATTAATTGCTATAAACGATGAACAAATGATTACAATATTTTAAATATTAAATTAAAATAGAAAAATTAAAAGTAATATTGACTTACAGCATTAAGATGAATTGTATTATCAAGCAAGCAAGATTAAAGTGTAGAGAATTTTAACTTTTGTTCATACTTACATTAAAATATTTCTGCCGAACTAGCAGCCGAATGGTTAGAGCTTTAGCTTTTGTTTCAACAGTTCATGGGTTGGAATCCTATCATGGACTTTGATATGTGTAGTGGTTTTCGGAATCCACTTCAATCTAAGTCATCAACCCGATCTAATTAATCCTAGTTTAATTAGCCCTGTTTAAAATAAGAGTTAAGATTAACTGTTCTACATCTTTACATTCTCATCATTATAAATGATAGCAAAATCAAAGGCGTTAATATGTGTATTGCCTAGATGTAATTTAGTAATTCATTCTTTCTTGAAATATTTTCTAGTGCATATTTGTCTGATCATGGCTCATCTGGATCAAAAGTGATTGCTCTATTCCTGGAGTTCAATCCGTTAATCATTTGTTAAATCTTGGAGTTTCAACGTCTGTTCATATGAGTACATAAATTTACAAGAATAAGCACAGATTGTTTACTAGAATCCAGTTACAAACACATTCTCATGCAATATATTCCAAAAAATATATGAAACCAGAAAATTATGCGCAATTCTTTGAATTTATATGAAAATTATGCGCAAACATTTTAGTTACTGAGACTACGCTGCTTTCCTTTATTTTAATTACGTGGCCAATATGAATCGATCATCATACTGACAGCAAATATTATTTGATAAATAGTTCTGTTTACATGTTAATTAGATTCTTATGAATATTTGATTATTTGCTTATAAAAGTAAAACATCTATAAATGTATATATCAATTATATTTTTTCAATATATATACACACACACACACACGCACACACACACACACATACACACACTCATACACACACACACACACACACACACACATATATATATATATATATATATATATATATATATATATATATATATATATATATATATATATATATATATATATATATATATATATATATATATATATATATATATACAGGGTGATCTTTTTTAAAGTGACAGTGTTTGGAGCACCCTGTAGCGCGATATAATGGCCGAAATAACACCAAACTTGGTATGTAGACTAATTAAGACATGGGAAAAAGGATTCCGTAAAGAAAAATTTACTTCCAAAAGTATCCGTTAGGGTACTTTGTGGCAATGCTTTAGCTTACAATAACGAGAATTAGCATAAAAAATGGGGTTAAAAAATGCAAATGTTGTGCAATAATAGTGCCAGCAATAGGGGCTATAAAAGCAAATAGTAGGCAGCTCCGACAAATAATCTCAGCTGAAGTAAATGAACTCTAGTGACCGTACCTCTCATGTTGCCGGAACGTACGCTTATGTTGGTAGAGTATCAAATTTGTCTATTCTAAAGGACAACATAACGAAAACAGTGCTGGATATTCCTCGTGATATGTTACGTATAGCTGTGGAGAACGTTGTACGCAGAATGCACGGTGTTATTTCTGAGAACGGTGCTCACATTGAATGTGGTCTAACTCCTCACCGGGGAAGTTAATGTAATAAATAAACATTAATAATTTAGCTGCATGATTGTATGTGTTAGTAATTTCCTTTTCTCACATTTTATGCATTGTAAAGCGCCACAAAATGCCCTAGCGGCAATTTTTGGAACTAATTTTTTTTCAAGAATTTTTTTTCCCGTGTCTTGATTAGTCTAAATACCAAGTTTGGCGCCATTTCGGCTATTAGATCGCGCTACAGGGCGCTTCAAACACTGTCACTTTAGAAAAGATCACCCTGTATATATATATATATATATATATATATATATATATATATATATATATATATATATATATATATATATATATATATATATATATATATATATATATATATATATATATATATATATATATATATATATATATATATATATATATATATA
Organism: Latrodectus hesperus; assembly: GCA_037975125.1. Classification (NCBI taxonomy): domain Eukaryota; kingdom Metazoa; phylum Arthropoda; class Arachnida; order Araneae; family Theridiidae; genus Latrodectus; species Latrodectus hesperus. The sequence continues at coordinate 95,052,190 of CM075852.1, read as the reverse complement.
TATTTGTTTTTAGTTAAAGTAAATATATAAATTAACTTTTAATACTTTTCTTGTGATGGTTTAGTAATCACTTGTTTTATGCTTCAAAATCAATTTAATTTTAAAATTAATCGTCTAATTTTTTACTAAGTTTAAATTACTATACCTTGATTAAATTTTCCCCCTAAAATTCCAAACTGTATTCAATTTAATTGAACAGCATTTGAATTTTATGTCAGCTGCTATTAAAGGCTTATAAAAATGGCAAAAGTTTTATTTTTTTATAAACCCTGAATTTTTTTATTATTTCATGTAACAGTTTCTTCTTAAAATATTTTATAACTAAACTACTTGCATGAATTGAGAATTTTAACAAAATGTCTATTCAAATTTTATAAATTTAAAAATTAAAAATGAATTACACTATACATGCTATATAGTGTATCAGGACTATATGATAGTAATTATTGTTTGTAAATTCGGCGGCATTTTATTAAAAACATTTTTATTAGTAATTACACTGCAACTAATCTTATTACTAAAGTATCATTTTTATTATTTTTGATGCCATTTTACGAATGTATTTTTGACATATTAAATCGTCTTTCAAATCACTGAGCAAATATTGGACACGTTTCTTTCCTGCAATAATAATCATGTAATGCCAGAGTGAGATATATAAAAAAGGATATTTCCATTACCCTCTAAGTAACGCTAAATTTATTTTTGAAGTTTTAGTAAATAATATGTAGTAAGTTTTCATACTTCTTATTTTATTAATTTTGATTCATTTTTTAATTAATAATTATGATATTAGAAAATAAAAATGCAATATATTACATTTTAATCCAGTCAAAAATATTTAAAATTACCTTTTTGTAAATCATATTTATAAAATACAATTATTTATTAATTACCTTAAAAATAACTGAAGGTGTTAAAACATCTAATAACACACAGTATCAAAATGCTATTTTTTATTCTTTATTTTCAATGGAGTTTATTTTCACACTTTGCTTTAAGACAACAAAAAAAGGAGAGGATAAATCTTTTTCAAGTTAAAATACAGAAGCATTTATTATTTTGTTATGCTGTAAAGAAAAGGAGGAACAAAAAAAAATAAACATAATCCAAACAATGACTCTGAACTTCTTGCATTCGCGTGAGAATCTACATCTGGAAGAACTCGTCAGTCTCTGATTTTTATCCCTTTCATATAATCCGAATGAATTTTTTTCCCTACACTTTTCCCTTTTCACCAACGGAATCTGAAGAATAATTGGAAAAGAGGCGAAAGTGATATAGAGGAAGAGAGAAGCGCAAGTATTAAATTGAAATATCAGGAATGAATTTCCTCCATCTCGTTTTGGTTTTACTTACTCCAATTCGTTTCTGGAGAAAAGCTTGTTTAAATATTTAAACATTTTCCGTAGTTTTTATTATCAGTCATACTAAATAAGCAGTTATGTGTCAGATCCAAGAAGATAGGAAAAAATTATCTTCGCATCCAAATTTGTTTTCTAAAGTTGATTAATCTTTGAACGCATAATGTCAACAAGCTCTTTCATTTTATCTTTAGCTTCTTATTTTTGTAATAAGCCTGAAAGAAATGTATTCGAAATGGAAAAAAGTGAAAATATTTTAGGGGTTACCGTTAAATATTGATAGATTAAAACTAGGTTCTTGATTGTAAGAAAAAAAAATTTCATGAAATAAAAACTAGCATTATTACCATTAGATTCAGAATGATTAAGAATATTTTACGGAAAAGCATTTCTTTGAATTCAAATACAAAACATCATTTTATTGCTTCTGGAAAATATTTTTAATTCAATATTCTATACTTTAAGGGAATTAGTCTCGAAATAAAAATTTTAATTTTTATTTGATATTTGACCTGAAAGTTTATAAAACCACTTTTAAATATGATTTATCACTTTTAAATTTGTACTCAAATAACAAATTTAAATATGTATTACATTACTGCATTTTTAAAAGGGATTATTAAAAAATAGGGTACTAAAAATATAAGTTAGTATAAAAAAATCAATAGCTTCTATTTCAAAATATAAAAAATTTGAACATTTTAAGAGTTTAACATTTTAAGTAATGGCTGATTTTATTGTAAATTTACTTGTAATTGTATACGAAATTTAAATGATAAATTTGTAAAGCAAGCGATATTTATATTCATTTTAAACCACCGTAAGTAAAAATGTGAAATTTAGTTTTCTGCTATATAATAACAGCAAAAATTATATTTAAATTATAATTTTTCATGAAGCACATATTAGATCTTAATAATAATACGGTAAAAATTTATAAATTCGCTGGACAAAATAATGACTACAAGCATAATATATATAATATTTTTACTAGTTTTAGTTTATTAACAAAATTCATAAAAATTTGTTTTGCTAAACTGATCACATAGAGTAAAAATATCAGAAAATTTCCTTCATCTTTTCAAATATTATGTATATATATATATATATATATATATATATATATATATATATATATATATATATATATATATATATATATATATATATATATATATATATATATATATATATATATATATATATATATATATATATAGGGCTAATAACAATTTAAATCTGACATGACAACTGAATAAATTTAATTATATTATTATTTTTTACAAATACTTAATTTTTTTAAATAAAATTCAGCCATGTTAAACATTTATAGGAAATAAAGAATTTTTTAAATTGATATAGGAATATCAAATTATTTACAAAAAGCAAATAAAAAAACGTAATTTTTTTTAAAACTAATATAAATTTGACAAAATAAATATAAAATGTTCATTATTTTTCATTATAAATGTTTAAGTTTAAAAAAATGTGAAAATCATAAATAATTTATTGATAAAAGTATTTTAGTTTTAAAATGATATTTAGGGAAAAATTATCAAAGCAAAGTATGATTCTGATAGTGATTTTTGATTAAAAATACAAATATTCATTTATTTAACATATATATTATTTTTGACTACTACTGGAATTCGTTAACATGAAAAAAATAAGCTTGATACATACACTTGAATATCTATGAAGTATATATAAGTGTCACACTTCTGAAATAAATTAAAAAATACAAATTTTTTAGAATCATAAAATTTCATATATATGATATTAATAAATACTAAAGTAAATACTTCTATTCACAATTTTATTTCATTTAGAAAATTTACTTCTATAGAAAAAAAATTCGGTTATAAATAATTCTAAGTATTAAGTTATGTTCTCAAAAAATTTCGAAAAATACTGCGTAACTAAAATTTTCTGTCATACTCAAATTTAACTAATAATAATCAATAAAAATTGTATTGCTTTCGGGGGGAAAAATCAATTTAATTAACTTTTAACTCGTTACTATATATTTAGTGACACATTAAGAAAATATCAGTTTAATAAGCCAATAATTACATCTTGGAAATCAGTTTAGAAATATAGATCTTTTATAAATTAAAAAAGTAAAATTCCAGAAGCATAAATACAAATTATAATTTTATATTCGAAAATTATCATTGCTATTAAAAATTGAAGTATTTTGTCGATCAATTTAATTAAAACTTTACAAAAACATTTGCAATCAACAAATAATTCATTTGTTGTTCAATTCATTAATAATAAATTATTTAAACATTACACTAAACACAAATTCTAATATATTTCTTATTCAAACTGTTAATTATATTAATTTAAGAACAATGATTCAAAGTTAAATCATAATTAGCTGTTTAGCAAAAAAAAAAATCAAAATTCTGTAATTAACACCTAAAAAATCATTTAAATGAAAGAAACAAAGTTACAGTTAATAAACTAATTTTCCTTAATAAAAAGCTAAGATTACTTGATCACAATTTCTTTATCGTTTATAATTTTTATTTAGTAAGACAAAAGTAAAAATATTTTTTAATTTTATAACAAATTTTTTCTACATTATTATATTTTATGCATTATATCATTGTCATTTTTACGCAAATTGAAACTTATTTTGAGTAGCAAAAATAAAACTTAAAAAGGTTATCTTATACTCACATTTTTAATAAGTTTTGATTTTATTATATCATTATTGAAACTGTAATAAAACATTTCATGGATATTAGTATATAAATTATTCAAGACTTTTACAACAGTCTTTCAAGGATAAAATTTATGTATTTATATAAGAAAAATTAAGAAACGATAGTTATTTCGGGAGAATATAATTTAATTTTGAAAACTTCCCCCATAGAAGAAATAAATAAAATGCATTAGCAGGATTTTTTAACAGCCTATGTTAATAAGAAGCCAGTGTGAAAGTTATGGTATGTATTTTCAGTAAGAAAACATATCTCTATTCCCTTAGAAGCGAAACATTGTTTGCTGCCTTTTCTCTTTTTTTCATCAAACGAGTCAAAAGGAGATAAAAAGATTAACTTGGAAATGGGTGAAAGTTTATTTGAAGAACAAATTGAAATTCGAATAGATCGTCAACAAAAGTTTAGTAGTTTAATTTTCTGGAACTAGAGAAAAAAGATAAGAGTTTAATCTAAATAATGGAAATGAAATGTTCTTTTTCTGTTAAATATTTTTGCAAATAAACTTTATATTTCAGATTGATGATATTTCCGAATAACTCTTTGTTTTAAATTAAAATTTTGATGACAAATTTAATTTAGAAAAAATTTTATGCGAGTTTTTCCAACATTCCCGAATTTCTGAGAAATTGAATTATTTTAGTCAGTTAAATTGAATAGAAAAATAACCTTCTTGTGATATAAATGAATACTATTTACTATAAATTAAATTCGAATGATTGTAATGCTGCGCAAAATATATAGTTTATTTTTGAAAAATATGAATTTGACTTAAAATATATGTATTATATATTTTCATCCTTGATTTATTAAAATTTTGTCTTCACTAATTCATCAGATTTAAAATAATTAAAATACTTTCAGTATTTATAAAGTATATTTTATAGTATGATCAGTAAAATATTGTTCATATGAAAAGTCTCTTTTTAAAATGTTTCTAGAAATATGAATTGAAAACATTTTATTTGTTATTAATATTTTTGTAGTTAAAATTTCAATTTAAGTAAAAGAGGGCATAAATACAAAAGTCACGCCAAATGAAATTTGTTTGTATTATATATTTTTTAAATAACATGTGTGTATGTTTATATATTAAATGCTGATTTTCAGCATTTAATTAAAAAATCAGTAAAAAGTTTATTATTTAATTAATTTTTAAGAAATTTTGATTCATAACCGTTACTTAGATCAACAAAAAATATTTAAATTGATTCTCTGAACAGCTTTATTGTAATTCTTATAATTTAATGATTTATTTATGTAGAACAGAGTGTTTTGTTAATTTTTTTATCCTTTTCTTTTTATAATTTTTCATTATTTCATAAATTATGATAAATTTCTAATTAAAAATGCAATTATATGATAATTTTAAAAAAAACATACGAAATACGAATGCTTTAATAACATTTTTTAAATGTTTGACCTGTATAAGTCCTTAATTAAAATTAATATCATTTGAAATTGTAATAATATGGAAAAATGATATTTAAAAATGAAATGTAAATTATTTTTTGTAATACTCAAAACATTATTAAAATATGCCTACACATATATTATAGATTTTTCCTCGGATTTAAAATATTAGTTTACACTTTTTAAATATGAATTATATAAGTTACTCTGTTGTAGAAAATGCAAGAATTTTCATAAAAATTTATTATTCATATATACATAATTTTTATGAGTTATACTAATCATAGTACTGTCACTTCAATGCTTAGTTTTTTTCCTCTAAGATCTGTTGTGAAAAAATAACGAGATATACCAGTAATATTTTTACTTTCTTTTAGCTTATAAACTTTAAAAAACTTTTAAAAACTGTGTTAAAATTGTAAACTGTTTGCTAATTCTATTCGTTAAATGTTTATTCTAAATGAAGAAATTGAAAAATACTGGAAATTTATTTAAAGATACCGAATGCAGAAAAAAAGGAAAAGTGTGTGCGTTTTATTAGTTTGTTCAATGAGAATACCGTAAGAAAATTAGCAAGTAAACAAAATAGTAAAATATTATGTCTAATTGATTTCTTATAATCTATTAACAATATGTTTAACTAACACATTTAAATGACAAGATTTTTTAATCAATGTGCATTAATTATTGCATTTAAAAATATTTTTCTTTATTAAACATTTATTAATAATTTTTGTTGTAACTTTAGTAAGCCTATGCTTAAAATGAACTAATTTTTAGATTCCAAATATTCACAAACTTAATTATCTCGTTTGTTACAATTATGAGTATTCCATTATTATACATAAAATTATATTATTAATTCTCGTGCTAATTTTATAAGAAAATTTTTTATTATTTTTAAACTGAAATAAAAAGCAAGAATATCCATCTTAATCTGATTTCGTTCCTTGTTTAAATGCTCCCTCCATTGCTGCGCCATCAATAATATTTGTTTTTCTAATGATTTGATATTATAGGAAATATTTAAAGAGGAAAATGGTTATTAAAAATAAAAAAGAGAAAAATAACGTAACCTTCATAGCAGCAATATACTAAAGATACAATAATTCGGGAATACGTTTGCGACCATTTATTATTTTAAGCATTAAACTTTTTGCCTTTTGTAAAAGTAAACATTATGATGTAATTTACTGATATAAATTTCAAATATTCCTTTATTTCATGGACTCTCAAGCAAATTATTGAAATAAAACTTGAGCTGAATTTTAAACATGCCTACTCATTGTTTGAAATTCCGTTTTTTACGGCAATAAAACAAAATATAGCTCATAGTAATATCAAATCCTTTCATTAATTAAAGCTTTTTAAGATAGAAAATTTGTAAGCAAATAAAATATATATGCAATAAAAAAGCACATAATTAAAGTATTTTTTAAATTTATTTTGCAATGGTGTGATGATGACTTTTTAATTAAGCAGCGTGTAGATTATCTGATCTGGCAGATAATGTTGGTTATAAATATGTTTGTCGGGCAGCTCGGTCAAACCGGAACAATCCCGGTTTTCAGACGAAATTCCGGAGTCTCGGCTGATTTATTCACGTCCCGGTAAAAGTTAAATTTGATTTTACAGATGACCAGAAATTTTTTAAATAATTAACTGTAAATATTAAACTGTAAATATAACTTAAATATTTAGATTTATTTATCAATTAATTCTGTACTGTAAGAAAATTATGCAAAAGCAAAGGACATCTACAGGGTGATCTTTTTTAAAGTGACAGTGTTTGGAGCACCCTGTAGCGCGATCTAATGGCCGAAATAACACCAAACTTGGTATTTAGACTAATCAAAACATGGGAAAAAGGATTCCGTAAAAAAATTTAGTTCCAAAAGTATCCGTTAGGATACTTTGTGGCGCTGCTTTAGTTTACAATAACGAGAATTAGCATAAAAAACGGGTTTCAAAAAAATGCAAATGTTGTGCAATGACAGTGCCAGCAATAGGGGCTATAAAAGCAAATAGTAGGCAGCTCCGACAAATAATCTCAGCTGAAGTAAATGAGCTCCAGTGACTGTACCTCTCACGATACCGGAACGCACACTTATGTTGGTGGAGTATCAAATTTGTCTATTCTAAAGGACAACATAATGAAGACAGTGCTGGATATTCCTCGTGATATGTTACGTACAGCTGTGGAGAACGTTGTACGCAGAATGCGCGGTGTTATTTCTGAGAACGGTGCTCACATTGAATATGGTCTAACTCCTCACCGGGGAAGTTAATGTAATAAATAAACATTAATAATTTAGCTGCATGATTGTATGTGTTAGTAATTTCCTTTTCTCGCATTTTATGCATTGTAAAGCGCCACAAAATGCCCTAACGGTAATTTTTGAAACTAATTTTTTTTCAGGAATCTTTTTTCCCATGTCTTGATAGTCTAAATACCAAGTTTGGCGCCATTTCGGCTATTAGATCGCGCTACAGGGCGCTCCAAACGCTGTCACTTTAAAAAAGATCACCCTGTACATTAATCTAGAGGAGCAAGTCCATAACAGTATAAAAGAAGAATTTGATGCCTTTTATGAAAAATGACTTGCACACTTGGAACTCTAATAGAACAGTTTTAGAAAAGCAGAAGAATTTTCATGGGTCAATTTGATCAAAATAAATGCTGTTGATTGAGAAGATGCCGAAACTGTTGCTGAAATTAATAATGGCTGTCTTCTTAATACATCCAATATGAAAATAAACAATAATCATATGTTTGACGAAATTGTGCCGGAGTTGTTGTGTTAGCTAAAGAGTATTTGTAGTCAATGGAATCGAGAAGAGACTATCAGAGATATAATTATTGCATATGAACCAAAATTGCTCATGCTGTTAGACACTTCAAGGACAATAATATTACAGTCTACGATTTGATCAAGATTGTTGAATATGCCTTTTGCTTACATGAAACATCAGCACCAGTGGAGAAAGTATTTCCGTTGATCAACAACTCATTAACTGATGATAAGGGCTTGATGATTCAATAAACGGTTAAGGTGTTTGTGACATGTAAAATTAATATCGGATTAGTTTATGAAAACTTTTACACACAAAATTAAAACCAAAAAGGACTTTCTAAAAAAGTCCTATCCAATGAAAAATGCATGCAAATACTTTTCAAATTTATATTGCTCGTATCGAAATATCTCTTATTTAAGTAATTAATAACTGTTAATATTTAAGAAATAAAATTTTGAAATTTATCTGCCTGTGTCCTTTATTATTGTCTCTGGTTTAGGTTCCTAATCAACAACCATTTATTCATAGAATTGAAAATAAATTACTCTAAAACACTCTAAATACCCGCCAATGGTATGAAGCCTTAAAAGCCTGCAACGCTGGGAGGCATTCTGGTGGCCTGGCTGAATATTTTAAAAATCTGGCAAGTCTAGATAAAAATATCATATTTTTATGCCGCAAATAAAAACCATGCATTCTCGTTCTAGTATCATGTTTACAATTTAACGTTTCATAGTTAACTATATTTGTAATGTTACTGAATAGTCTAGAAACATTTAGCAATTAATTATAGAAAGTGCAAAACAAATTAAAAATATGTTGATATTCTATAATGAATGCAGATGAAATGGTTAAGATAAGCAAAAAATTCACAAAAAAGATAATATAGTTATTACAACAAACCTAATTTCCTTATTTAGATCAATTTCTCTCCCAGATATAAAATACAAACAACACGTCTACACTCGAAAAAAATAAGTAAATAAAAGGCTCTTTTTTAACTATTTCATTAATAGGTATTTGTTTCATAGTTATGGGACTTTAAAGAAAATATTTAAAACTTATTGTAAATTTTATTTCAAACTATTTTAAAGGAATTATCATTAAAGTTAGAGCTTAAATTAAGTATTCTGAAATTACAACATTTCTTGACAGAGGCTACAAAATTCAGATTTAATTAAAATCGCAGAACCTGGTGAACAAGAAATTTAAATAAAATTGTATTATTTTATTGGTTAAATAAATTAATATGGAAAAAGTCATAATTTAACTGATAATTAGTATAATATCGAAAAGTCAATTAAACAATTTGATAAACAGAAAAAAAGGATTTCTTACATTTTCGTAGACAAAAAGGATAATTGAGATGTTTTTATTTTAATGAAAGCACACATAGTCATATGTATCTGTATTTGACAAACTTCCTGGTTTTCAGACAAAATCCCGGTGTCTCGGCCGGTTTATTTCACGTCCAGATAAAATTAAATGGGATTATATATATATATATATATATATATATATATATATATATATATATATATATATATATATATATATATATATATATATATATATAACCGAAAAAGCGTACAGATAATTAACTGTCATGGATTGTTAAGAGTAATTTTTTGTTTATTTCTGACCCGTATGCAAAGTGAAAACCATAAAAAAGTGATGGTCTGCTAATAAGTAGCATTGTCATTGTATCGTCTTCTCAAACCAATCGTGGCCATGCGCGAAGTTGTATTTGCTAAGGAGTATTTGTAGTCAAATTTTAGAAAGAAGAGACTACTAAAGATACATATATGTTATTTCAAGTGAAGAAAAATGGTTCAGGCAGTTTGGATAGTTCAAGGATAATCACATAACATCTCTTAAAATCTCATCAGGATTGTTGAGTATGACTTCTGCTTATCTGGGACATCAACAACAATAGATTTTTTTATGAACAATGCATGGACTGATGATAAAGGTTTGATGAAGAAATCTACGGTTAATGAATTAGCTTGTGAAGATTTTTACAAGATTAAAACCAAAAAGACTAAAAAAAAGGTCCTGGCCATTGTTAAGTCATGTATGTAAATATTGATCAAATTTTCATTCCTCGTTCAAATTGTGTCTTATTATTCAATTAATTCATAAATAATATAACATTCGGAAATAAAATAAGTTTATATGCTCTTCATTTATTATATTACCTTTGGTTTTTAGGTTCCTAATCAATAACCATTTATTCATATCATATAAACCGTCTTTTAAAACACTTTACTGAAATTAATGAAACTTTTATAAACTTATAATATATTTCTCATGTTAAATTAAATAAATTATTTAAATTTAACAAAAATTAAATACAATAGCTTAATATAGAGGGTCCAAAAAATTAAAATAAAAAAGGCTAATCACTGTTTTCTGTGCTTTAGTTAAAGCAAAAACACCGATAAAAATAAAAACAAGTGCGTGAGAAAAAACAAATGACAGTTAAAATAAAATTAGAATTGACACAATAAAAATTTTGCAACTGCCATTACTTTAAGTTGAAACAATTAATAGTACAGACATTCTTAAAAGAAGTTTTATATAAAAAATTTTCTTTAACCAAAAAATAAAATGAATTTATTTAATTAATGTGAGAATGATTTGATATCAGATTTAAATTAATCTAGCTGCTGTGATAAAATTCATTTGGATCAAAAAGAAATAGAAGTAAACAAATTTGAACATGAAAGTATATGTAAATATCATCAAACAAGGAATAGACAGAAAACATTTTCCTTAAGATTGTCACTTCTGGTTTGAAAGAGCCGTTTTTTAGTTCTAGAGTGTTCAAAGGTTAAATAACTAGACAGAGTTAAAATAAATATATTTCCTCAAAAAAATTATTAGAAAGTTTAAGCAGATCATTATATGAAAAATAGCTAGTGTCTTTGACTTTATATTTGGCTTTTGGAAAAACGAGTTAATAATGGTTTTAAGTTCGGAGCTGCAATCGATACGATATTGGATATTACGTAATATCTATATCGATAGATATTACGATTTATAACTCATTACGATTATAATGGAACTATTAAAACCCATACTGAATTCAACTCAGACAAATAAAAGCAAGTGCTTATTTCAATTTAAAATAATACGGAAAGAAATAATGAAAGTCGTAACTGAAGTGTCTGCCATGAAAGTTAAATTAAGTTTTCCAATAGAACACAATAATGATTGTAAACTCGTACTTTTTTAAGTTAACATAAATATTAAATTATTATAACAGTATTAATAAGACAAAATATATTATTAATCAAACTAAATATAGTATTAATCAGACAATTTATAAACATTTCGGAACAGCTAAATGTATTGAGGTCTAAGTTATTACCCAAGTATAACACAACATTTTCAGTGATTCAACTGGAAGGGGAAAAAATATTTTACATGGTTTTGCCCCTAGCTGATTAATTGAAAGTGAAGTAATAATCCTGATGATTCATTTAAAGAAGCAATTCATATGAAATTCATAACTGGATAATTGTCAGCACACAGATATTCCTAATATACCAGAAATAAATAAAAAAAACTTCCTCATTATCTTTGACTTTGAACTTAAAACTGTAGAATTCTAAATTTAACATGGTAAATATTACATTCTTTAATATTAGTTTTTATTACATTTATAATATTTCTTAAATGTTAATCATTACTTAAATATTTTTAATAACGATTTAAGTAATGATATGAATATTTTTTGAAGTTATTTATAAGTAATTAATATTACGAATAAATATATTGAAACGCTGAATAAACTATTTTGTGTTAAAATTCATTGAACTGTAAGATTTAATTTTATTAAGAGTTTATTCATGCATAAAAGTGTTTTTAAGTTACAGTAAGTCAAAAGAAATAAAATTGTTGAATTTAACAAATGTTTGTATTATGTAAAATATATGATAATTTTTAACTATAATTATTCAATTTCAGATAATTAACTATCGGAATAAGTGAATATTTTTAAAATAAGTTAAATATATAATCCACTATAAGTTCATGCACCCAGACATGTTTAAAAAATAGCATAAAATTTTAACCTTTTAAATGCAGGGTGAAATAAATAAAAGTAGAAAAGAATACTTTTGAGAAAATTAATTAAATATATTCTTATTATTTTTCTATAAATCCTAAATTATTTTCACAATAATTTGTATTTGAAAGACGTTTCACATTTAAAAACTGAAACTACAGTGTTAATTTTAACTTTTAGTCAACAAAGCCTTTAATAATACTTCATTTTCATAACAATTCTTATTTTCAAAATTTCCCAAACTGATCTACAAAAGAACTTTCAGTATAAAAGAACACGATACTATTCCCAATTTGCTTATGCTATTCCTTCAAAATCATGACATTAATAATGTATTATATATAACAAAATGAAAACACAGAGGATGAAGTTGGTACTTTACAGCATAACTCAACTTCATATCCAATTAAGAGAAAAAAATACTCTATTAACATTGATATTTAAGCAAAATATGAGAAAGGATGTGCGTGCTAAATAGAATAAATACAAAACGCAGAAAATATTAATACGACGGTGGAGAGAGGGTAACAAAAAAAATCCCAAATCTTCATTAGACAAACAAATAAAGCCAAAAGAAAACGCTATCTAAAGGCCAGATTACAAATCGAAAGGCTGTTTTCATTCTTTCGTCTCTTCTTCAAATCCATAGAAAATACAAATTAAAAACATGGAGGAAAAAATAATTTACTTCTAACTTATAGAAACGCTCCCTATGGTACGAAAATAAAAAAGCCATTTATATGAAAATTGTCAATTCACGCTCGGTTTTGTTTCATTTGTAGAGCTCCATTGGCTCGGTTATCATTAGAAATCGTATTCCAAATTATTTAAGTTATTTATCGGTACGAATCCATTTCACGTTTGATTTTATCACCGCCATCAAAACTCACAGATTTTACTGAAAAAAATGTTTATCTAAATTGAATTGTTTCTTGTGGATCATCTTGCTTCTTTAAAAACAATGCGTTTCTTTAGTAAATTGTATTGAAAGTAATTGCAAATTGGTAGCATTATTAATATATTCTAAAAAAGTTTGTACTGAATGTTATGTAAGATAATATTTCTCTATTGATGAGTTCAATTGTTGTTTTTCACATTTATGTGGTTTTACAAAAGGCACTAATTTATTTTACTCAATTTTAAAAAGTGTTGAATGAAAATCATAAAAATTTTTAATATGTATCTTTATCCAGATTTTCATACTTCTCTATTTTTTAATTCATTCTAGTATATTTTGATTAAATTGGCATTTATTTATTATTAATACTTGACACATATTTATTGCAAGATATAAAAACATTCTGAAACTCATATTTATACACATTCGTGTTTGGTTTTAATTTCAAAAACGAAAATATAAATACTGGAAATATTTACTCTTACAATCTCAAGGAAGTACATATTTTTTCTTAAGAAAACCGGAAGTACTTTCAATATCTGCATTTTTGTTTTTTAAAATGCATGACGTTTAAAAATATATTCATTTCTTTTTTTATTTTTGTATGTAGAAAATTGTATTAGTGGTGATGAGGTTATGTGTAAGAGCAAGTATTTTAAAATTGGTGTTTTCCGTTTTCAGAAGTAATGATCATCTTTATATGTTATGATAAATAATTATCAGCTATTTATAGAAAATACACTAATAGGTATTAATATGAATGTTTCTAAGTTACATAAAATTTCCTTAATATGTTGTGATAAATTATCATCAGTTTTTAATAGGAAATAATTAACTTAGTAAAAGATACTCAAATGAGGAAAGAATAGCTTTAAATTTGAAACATAAATATATGAATAATATTAGTCGCCATTATGAATAGAATCAACTAAGTATTGTAGTCTTACAATGATCAATAAATCGACAAGCAATTATAATAAATTTTCATAAAAACTAAAATTGAAATAATCTTTTCTGTAACTATATTTTTTCTACTATGTGATAACACAACAAAAATTATTTAAGTTATGATATAGTAATATATATATATATATATATATATATATATATATATATATATATATATATATATATATATATATATATATATATATATATATATATATATATATATATTTCACATTTGCAAAAATTAATGCAGTTTTAATTATTAGGACTAACACATAAATATTAGAATTTAATATTCTTATGATTTTTAAAGTCAGTTTTAAAATAATCACTTCTGTAATGTACTTGAAGAAAAAAACTTGGAATAAAAAGATGAAAATTTGGAAGTATGCGATTTAATTGCTTCTACTTATTTCTCTCAATTTTTTAGTTTAAAAATCTGTTAGAATATTGGTGTCACAAACCAATGACATTTTAACAGTTATAATTAATAGGTATACATATATATCACGTTATAACATCAGAATCAGAAACAAAATCAAATTATCCTGCATTATAAATATTATATTGCTAGAAAATCATAACGAATGGATTTTGCACTTTTAATATATGCAACAATAGGGCATGTATTGATCACATGTGTAAAGGAAACACAAGCCACCCACCCTGTCTGGTGGTCAGAGTGCCTGAAAGCGGATAGGAAGGTCCTTGGTTCGAATCCAACTTCGGGCATGGGTGTACTTTCTCTCTCAGTCTATCCTGTCTTTGTTTTTTCATTGTATGAATGGTTGCCCACCCTATAAACTGGTGCCTAAGTAATGTGTATACTGAGGTAGTCGGAATGCACACCAAAACATGGTTCTGTTGGAAAAGTGGAGCAGTGCACCTCATATTGACAGCTTATTTGGCACAAGACAACAACAAGCTGGAATGAATTTCTTTTTCATTCAAAAAGATACTTCGAAATCGTTATAGATAGTTAATCTTTCATAGTAACCTCAAAAAAAAAGAAAGAAATGTAAATAGAGCTTTTTGTAATATTTCAGTTAAAGTCTCTTAAGAAAAAAATGCCCTTAATTCTTAGAAATAGAGTCCGAATGAGTAATCTAATTGAAAGAGATTGTGAGCTATTACCACAATTTTTGCTCGATCCCAATGGTTGTCCCATTGTCACAAAGGAACCGAAAGCGAAAGAAGTCGGAAAAACGCAATCTGTATTCCTATCGCTCTCTTCTTCTTTATGCAAATCGGTGTAAATAAAACGACTTGTTTTCAATGAGCTGTTCTGAAAGAAGAAAGAGAGACGGAATTTTTAATTTTCAAGCACTCATAACAGCTTTTAACTGCGGTTTCGTTTTTCTCTGCGAAATATGCTAATAACCTTGCTTTCGCGGAAGAAAAAAAATAAATATTTAAAATCCTGTTTACACACACAAAAAGAATATATACTCTATACACAAAAGTATTGGTTCCCGTAGATATGTGAGCGAATATGCATTTCCATGCATATTTCAACAATGATGATTAGCATTTGATACTCAAGTCTAAATCATTAGTTCTGAAATTGAAAAGATAAGTAAACATAAGGGTTCTTATTTTAAAATATGTATTTTCTGCAAGAACGACCCAACGATTTAAAAAGAAATTTCGTGTTTATTTTTTTAAGACGCCGTGAGAGACCAGCTTCTCAATTATAACTCTCAAATAGAAAGTGTAGAAGTTAATGTTTCAGCTTGTTTCCTTAATATTTTCTGGTATTATGCATTCTAATTTCTTCATATAACATAAATGTCTGCGGGCAAAAAACGTCCCATTATTCTTTGACATTTCAAAGTTTTATAATGAAAGATTTTGTCAAGTTTGTTGGAAAGTTGTTGTTGATTGATATCAAAATGCAAAGTATAGTCAAGTAAAATTTATAAATTTGTCTTAGCCCAAGGATAGACTATGAGGAAAATATGCTAGCAAAAAGCACTTCTCTTAAATTATCCAATAAAACTTAAAGTTTTGCAAGTTCTGTTCTATAAGATTAACTTTGTGATATGTTTAATCTATAAAGAACTCTACGATGGTAAAAATAAATATATATAGATTAATTAATTTTATTTTATGACAGCGTATGTTTTCTTCAAAGAAATTCTTCAGTATTTTTTTTATTTTTTAATACAAGTAGAATTTTCCTACAAAAAAGAATGCAGGATAAATGTCATCGTATTTTTTTATTTCTAAACTTACTTTTGTTCTAAGCTTTTAAAGGATTTATTTTTCAAAATCAAGGACTATTAACTTTGATAGCAACGTGAGCTTTAACTATATCACACTGTTCGAAGCAGGTGACCGTTTCAAACGATTCACTGGTCGACGTTTCACATTCTGGAAATCAATGACACATTTACACTTTGCCAAAGTCCTTTTATAGATAGCATCAGAACAACTTCAATTGTTATACTATCTATATTTTTGTAAATATCTTATAACAAATAATTAGGTAGCACTTACACCATGTGGGCATGATTGTACAAAGGATTTGGCAATTATAGTTTTTGCAAGCAACGCAATATTAATATTAAAATCTTGGAAAGCTAATACACAAAAGTATGAAGCAATGTAACATAATTATTAACAGCCCTGAACTTCTCCAATGGCATCGTATATTATTTTGAATTATTATTATTCATTGTATCAGTTTCTTCCATATTACTCACAGCAAATTTTCTTATCTCAGTGTATTTAACCGCTACCAAGCTACATTCATAGAATATCTTAAAACATCTGCTGTACTATATTTGTTTAGTTATCTCGAGTGGTGATGTCAAATGTATCAACAAAATGACATCCTGTGGTATTCAGCAAGGAGTCATTTTAAGTTTTGGAGCAAATCATTAGATCCATGCAATATCAAATGCTTATTCGCTTATAGTGGAATACAGCAATTAAGCCTAGTTATAATAGCATGAAATACCGTATCTTACGACACAAAATTATTTCTAAACATCAAGCAAAGGAATTCACAGTTCGAAGATTTACAACGTGCGACTTATTACATTTTCTTTCTTAAAAACAATTTATAACATTATAAGGTTATGTATTTTTTATCACTTTCACATCTTTAAACTGCCTTCGAGTTAACGATTTTCATTCTTAACGAGCATGATCACTACAGCTTTTTCCAATTGAAAGGGTAAGCAACACAGCACTATATCAGGCAAAAATTGTGATTTAAATTCAGCAACAATCGGTGAATACTTATCAGGTTACACATAAGATCACATGGCAGGTAAATCTCATGGCCAGATTAAAAAGAAATCACCCCTATACTACTATATAGGAATGATAAAGTCTACATTAAATATTGATTTAAACATTCAATATGAAATTGCTTGTTATTGACGAGTTCCAACAGTTTGATGAAAGGTCATATGACCGTGTAAATTTTTACAAAGTTTTAGGCTTATTATCTATCTAAATGAAATTCAAAAATTGAAATTTAATGAAAAAAAAACTTTGAAAAATATAAGTGCAAAAAATAACTTAGAAAACAATGCATGTAAACAACAGTCAAATAAATGACTGAATGTTTAAAACAATGAGACAAAACATCATTTCAATAGTTTGCAGCAATCGAAAAATGTATTATTCAATAGATAAAATCTTTGATTCTAACATAAGCAGATACTCGTCAAAAGTGGATAATGTAGAAGATATCCTCTGAATTAAATATTGCTGTAAATTTAGCTACTACTAAATAAATTTGAATGTATTCTTGGACAGTTGAAGTAATCTCTAAAGAATGTTCCGAGCAGAAAGTATGAAGACTTTATAGGATATTTGAGAATACTACTACACCGAAGACATGGAAATAAAATTTTATTTTCATTTTCAGTTTAAATTATATAAGAAGTCATCTATATTTATTTACAAAAAGCGTGAGTTCCTTACAGTTAGTTAATGATGACCACTATCTCAATAGATTGCATTACAGATTATTTCAATTATTTAATAATTGTATGTGTCTTCTAATCCTTTATTATATTTAAATAAGCATACAAAAGACTTCGAGGAATAGTATAAAGCCGTACACGATGACGTTCATTCACTTAAATTTGATCCAATTTGAATAAAAAGTGTCTTTCTAGACCAGTTATCCTCAATATTTTTTGTCATGGCACATTTTAACGGTTTCAATATTTGGCTGCACAGAAAGAAAAAGATAAGTTTAAAAGTTGTTTACTGACCTATAATATATTTTGCAAAGTAATTTATAATAATAATTTCAATGTGAAATAAAATAATACACTGATGTACAATTTCTAAGGACGGATAACACTATCATCCATAGCAACCACAAAATAAAAGGAAGCAAAATGTGGAAAATTAGAATAAGTGCGGGATATAATAAGAAGTATGCGTATGCAAATATTTTTCCCACGTCTGTTCGTCACGTGATAGCGTTCATAAGAGCTTTAAAGGTTTTGACGCATGTGGACAGTTGTTGTTTCAAGTCAAAGTTTTACAGGAAAGATTTAATAGACGAACTTGAAATTTTTGGCATGTCTTCCTGACATCACTTAGATGATTTTATGCGTGGCCGAATTATTGGAAAGATCGAAGAAGGGCGAAAAATAACAGATGTTGCCAGGGAGTTCGACATCGCTCACAGCGTTGTATCACGGCTGTGGAAGTCATTTAAAACTACTGGAATGTGTAGTAGGCGGCACGGGGGAGGTCGTGTTAGAAGTACAACGCCTGCAGAAGACAGATATATCGTCTTATCAGCAAAAAGGAACAGGCGCACCACAGCTCAGCAGGTGGCAAATCAGTTTCTTGCTGCCTCAGGAAAGCAGATCTCTCGAAAAACTGTTGCCAGACGTTTGAGAGGAGAAGGACTATACGCCCGCAGACCTGTTGTGATGTGTCCCATTGGCCAGACAGCACCGTACTGCCCGTTTGCAATGGTGTCGTGAGCATCGCAATTGGACTGAACAGGACTGGGCATGCGTACTATTCTCAGATGAGAGTAGGTTCAGTCTGTCATCGGATTGTAGACGACAACTGATCTGGCTGCGAGAGTGGTACTGCTTATCGTTCCTGAAAATATCCAGGAAAGGGACCGATATCCGACATGCAGTGTCATGGTGTGGGCCGGCATCATGATCAATGGCCGTACGCCCCTACATGTGGTTGCGAATGGGACTATGACAGACCAACGATACATTAATGAAGTTCTACTACCTCATGTTCGTCTTCTCCGTGGTGCTGTCGGTGATAAATTTGTTTTTATGGACGACAACGCAACATGTCATCGAACACTTGCTGTTCAGGATTGTCTAGACAGCGAGGGTATTCAACGCCTCGTATGGACATCACGTTCTCCAGATCTAAACCTCATTGAAAATGTGTGGGATGCTTTGGAGAGGCAAGTTGCTGGTTGAAACTATCCTCCGACAAACAAGAACACCCTTATCCGTGCACTCCCAGAGGAATGGGATAAATTGCCTCAACAGCTGCTCGATAATGTTGTGCAAAGTATGATACGACGTATGGAATGTTGCATCACACTCCACGGTGGACATATCCCGTACTGATACCTTTCTTCAAGGTGCCTGCTGACTTTTAGATGCATTGTTCCATTTTTCCGTATGCAGCATCAAATAAACATTTTTTCTCTTTCAGATGTTTCACAGCTTTTGTACTTTCCAGAACAATAAATATTCTTTATTTTTATATCTGAAAAGTGTGGCAATTATATTTTATCCTACTAGGCCTCATGTCTCGCTTAATGTTATGCTACATTGCAATTTGTGATCCGTCCTTAGCAATTGTCCAGCAGTGTATAATATGTATTCAAAAACAACAGTACGTTTATAAGTTTACTCGTACTAAAAAAATAATAATTTTTAAAATATACGTTTGTAAATTTGGAGACATGCAAGTGTGCCGCGGCACAGTGGTTGAGAATCAATACTCTAGACGATACCATCTATGGCGAAATATCTGAAATGAAGGTCTAAACCTAAGCTTAGTCCTGACCGAATAGGATCTGTTACTATCAATGCTTTTCTACAAGCTGACAAACGTTATTAATTTGTCGATGGAGCTATTGTTTGTGCGTAATTAGCTATGCTATAGAAATGTAATATTTCCTCCACATTTGGAGTAGAAAGAAAATCTAAAAACTCTGTGATCGCTGACAATGTCTTATGAGCAAATATTTACAACAATTTATCTAATATAGAAAAGAAACCTCAAAGTTGCCTAATGGTAGAGCCATTTTTTTTGGAAGGAAAAGTTTTGGATTTGATTTCAGTCACAATTGAATAATGGGAGAATTTTCGATTAAGCTTCTGCTTTCGAGTACTCTATGCCAGGGTAGTTACTTAAAGTTTTAAAAACTTTAATCATATAATTATCGATTAAAATCTTTTAAATTTTATGATTCACTTAAATATATATTTTAATTGACACACATTCTTCAATAATAGATCATTATATAATTAATCCATTTAGGAATTACATTTATCTTTTACTGCAAACAATTCTCTAGAAATAATTTTTAAATCACTTAAACAAGTGAAATTAAAAATGATAAGAAAAAAAATTAAATTGTGAATAAGAAGTTATTGAAACTTTCTCTCCGAAACTGTTAAAACTGATACTATAAAAAAAGAAAAGAAAAGAAAGCTTTAAATGAAAGGGAAAATTGGGGAAACAAGACACAAAACAGAAACACATCAAATGGTAGGGGAGAAAAGGGGGAGAGAGTATCCAGTGTTCGGTTAATCCCTACTTATGTAGATACTCGGGTCAGATCAAATAAAAGGGAATTTGTGAGGGCAGGCGATGATTGTTCTCTGAGGAAAGACACCAATTGTCGCTTTCTGGTTTGAGAATATCTGAGGGAGTGCTAAGATTTCTCCTTACTCCCACCTCACCCAGGAAAGAGAATGCGTTAAGGGGTCGACAGGAAAAGCAAAACTGTATCATAAGCTTTTATTCTATTAAGCGCAAATTTTATTTCAAATAGAAATAAATTGTCGAATATTGCGATACTGAATTTGCTATTAAATAAAATATTTAAAAAATTTGCTCCATTTTAAGGGAATGCAATTAAGATATACTATCACTTTTTGTTGTTAAAAATTTTCATCGCCAACATTTTTTAAATTTAAAGTGATGCAAAATACATTAGATATAACAAAGGACAAAAACGTTAGGCCATAAAAGCAAAATAAATAAAATAGTTAAAATATTATAGTATTAGTGGCGATAATTTAATTTCTTATATTTTTCTTTTTTCTATACTGTAAACAAACAATATTTTTAGTTTATGTATATTAAATGATGGGAAGAAATTATTTTACACAATAATAATGAGCAAAATTAATATTTCTGTTAAGATTTGACTTTTATATGACATCCTCAGAAAAAAAAATGGCAGAGAAACATGAAGAAGATGGAAGTATTATTTTTTATTATAGTGATAAAATTATGGGATGGTTTTTCCATACTCAAAATTTATTATTAAAAAATTTAAAATAATTAAAATATTACAAATTAACTTTTTACTTTATTATAATATATTAGTTATTTATTGAATGAATATTAACGTGGAATTGAAGGTTCAAACATACATCAAATTTTTAAAATGACGTCTTCAAAGTTGCTTTAAAAACAGATCAGAAACTTAACTCACTAATTGAAGTTCACAAATCTCAGATTCATAAATATGTTTGATTAAAAACAAAAGGTTAGTCTATCACTATTATAAACATTTTACTTTGCATTAAATGTGTTGTATATTTCGATTCAATTAAATTAAATCAAAATGTAAAGAACCAAAATATTTATAGAGTTTGTTGGTTAAAATGAAACACTTTAAAAATGATTGCATTATCGAAATGTTTGAAATAAGCTGCTTACACAGACAAAATATTATTTATTTCATTTACAAACTATTACACGCAAAAATTCTGGTACTGATAAGTACAAAAATTTTGCACATGAAGTAAATCTTGGAAAATCAAATTCATGAATGCTTAAAATTGAGCTAATGGTTATATCCTAAACTACATCTATATCAGCTCCAATGTCTTAACATCAAGCATGGAAAAGTATCTTAAATCCATTTATGATAACTTCCCCTTATACAAAGTACCTTAAGAGCAGGGTTTTGTAGCGATGGTAAGCCGATGGAAGCTTAACAGTAATGTGTTCGCCAGATAAACAAAAATGCCTTTGTTTCCTTGACAAACACAGTTTACGATATCTCTCTAATGACAATTAATATAATGTTGTAGACTATTATGCTCATGAACAAGTAACAGTTCACAATATTATGAACGTTTGAGATTATTTTGAGTACAATTTGAAATATTTTATGTATGTGATGTTTGTGACACCCTGTTTTTGCTATCTACGCCGTTTTTTACAAGCTGTTCCCTTAGAATTATTTTGGACCTTATTTATCTTAAATTCCTATTTGAGAACTTACTTCAAGATTTATTATCTTTAAAGATAATTGAACTTTAATAGCACTAGTGTATTTAATGACACACATTTTATGTGAAATTAACTTAACTACTCATAAATGTCTACCACATGAAAAAATCTTTCCTTAGACTTAAAATGGAATTTGTATCAGATTCTTATAATTTTGTATAGCAAGTAATATGTTATTATGACACTTTAATTATTGTTATTATTCGCATGATTCTCAGTATTTGAATTCATGTAACCAGCAAAGGATTTTTTCATGTAAATACTAATTCATCCCTTTCATTAACATTCACATATTGAACACTCAATATATGATTGTTAAATAATGATGTATTCAGATTGACTTCAGTCCTTAAACATATAATGATATTCTAATATAAGTATTAATTAAGTGGTTATTGAACTAGGAAACAGGTTAAAATTAAAAAAAAAGCTACTTCAACAATAAAAATTCTGGTAATGATTCACAAGAATCTCAAAATACTGCTATTAATTTACAATCATTCTCCACCAGACTTAAATATTTAGCAAGACAAAATTGTGAAAGAATAGAATGAATCATAAATACAAGTATTTCGGTTTCAATGTTAAATAGTCTTTTGAATTTCAGGAGATAACATTGTAATATAACCCACCATCAAATCGACCCAATCAATTCATTGCAATATCTACAGATTCCCTTCCTCACAACCCGACTGAAATATCCCTTGCCGAATGAGATTCCTTGTTCGTATCTACGAGGCGATCCATATCCGAAATACAGTTACTAAGTCCAACAACGGGAGTGATTATTCGGATACTAAAGGAAGTGATCGGCGCGCGACAAATTAATTCGTTTTGAATCTTGATGAGTCGTTTAGTGCTGCGGGATGCCTATCTCGCCAGAACAAGGCACTACCTCGTAAAACACCACCGGATTCGGATTGCGACCCTCCATTTCACACCCATCCCCTCACTGGAAAGGATTGTTATTCGGTTTAATTTTACGAGTGCAGTGGTAGAAGGCAGTAAAACCCGGAGTTTTATCGTCTATACAATTTCCATTCCAGGTAAAGGGAGAAAACGTAATGACCTTGTTTGGTGAGAATGATAAGAAAGAGTTACTTCACTTTCGAGCTTGTATGTAGGCGGAGGAATTATGAATTTTAAAAGTCGGCTTGTTTCTAGGTTGAGGGTGTTTCAGAAGCGGGGATGGGTCTTGGCGATGAAATAAAACGGAGAAGTGGGCCTTTGTGAGTGTGAATTATGAACCTCCGTAAGCCGTGAAAGTCACTTGATTAAAGCTTGAAATGACGCGTTGTTTCGCATCCAATGGTTTATTTGGAGTTTGGAACTCAAAGGCAGAATTTAAAAAGAACATTCGGATTGGTGGAATATCTCGAGGAAAGATAAATTTTTCAGAATTTCAAAAACTGTTAATTTTTACTCCCTTAATTATGCAATTATAACTCTGGATTTCGGTGTCTTATAAAGATAACTTTTTTTAAACATGGAAACCTAAATTACATATTACAAACGCAAATAAAAATTAATTAAAATAAAGAATGGATACATATGATGATTGTGTCTTGAAATTCGTTACCTTGCAATGAAAAGAGTAAAAAAAGTGTGTTAAAATCAAAAAAACATTTTAATGTTGGCGTAAGCAAGGATTGATGTAAAAGGGATTGTTTACTAATATTGGAATTATTAATTTAAAACTCTATTAACTGCTGAAATTTTTAAAAATTCAAATTTTCCTTGTGCAGTTTTAAATTAATTATATTGTTATATCTTTCATTTTGCTTTTCTTTCCTGTTCTATTGTCAACGTGTTAATGGCTTGAATCAATAGAAAACGACTTCTCAAACTGATGCTTTGGTCTTTATATAAGAAATCGTTCTAATAACAAAATGAATTTCGATAATTTTCTCAGACATTCGATGATGAACTTCGCCTTGTTTACTACAGCTAGGAGAATGTGATTTGTAGGCAGACAGCACATTCGACGACAAGTCAGGTTTACTACGCAGTCTTAGTACGATATCGTAATTAATTATGTGTGAAGAAGTGAAACGTTATCTGACATCATGGATATTTAAACCAATGAGAATTGGAATAAAGTGACGTAATCATGATCTCGATTGGAACGAAAAAAAAAAAAAAACGCTCTATAGTTAATAAAAAATAAATGCAAAATGAATATTGCTTGTTATGTAAAGAATTCGATTCCAATTTCTGTATTAAGTGTTGAAGTTTAGTTACAATTAATTTACTGATAGTGGATAGACATGCAGTTTATTTAAAAATGGTTTCAAAATAAGGATACATTTTTCCAAATATATGAAACTTGTTAGATATGTTTAAGTAAATGGGCAGGTTAACGCTTGTAATTTTAAACAAATTGGTCGCTTAACACAAATCGGTATAACAAATTACGCTGTACGTTTGATAATCTCGTCAATTAACCATGACTTAAAATTAGGAAACATTGTCTTCTAGGCTACTTTAACACTCTTTCTGAATGATTTGTTACAACTCAGTGTGTAAGGGTTGCAGTAAACTACATTTTTATTAAATTAATTTATATTGAAATAAAATAACAGATATTTTAAGCTTGCTGATAATATATATATATATATATATATATATATATATATATATATATATATATATATATATATATATAGAGAGAGAGAGAGAGAGAGAGAGAGAGAGATTGATTTCTTTTCATGAAAAACAAATATATATATATATATATATATATATATATATATATTTCATGAAAAGAAATCAAGCTTATTTATGAACAATTCTTTCATTACTTTTGAAATTTATAAAGATTTCAAATTCTTAAGGAAATATGACAGTTTAATTTAAAAAAATTGTTTAAATAATTATAATTTCTCTATTAATTAGATTTTAGTAAATTCTCTAATTATATACTGATTTTGGATATTTTTTTCTGAATGAACAGATAACTTTGATTATAAAAACAAATTATTCTAAAATTCAATTTTTCAGAATGTAAAATTTGAACTACTTTTATTCGTTTCATTTATGAACATGTACCTAAAAATATATAAATATGCATGTATGTATAAATAATTTATACTAATAATAATTATATGTACGTATATTATTATTATAATTCTGCCAAATAAATTTAAAATGTATTAACTACTGCTAAAAAAAGTATTGTATTTTTATTACTTTATTTGATCTTATCGTTTAAAATAGTTTTATCAAATTTTCAATAATATCAATTCAATCGGAGCTAATTGAATTATTATAATAATGTGTGTACATTTCATAAAATAATTTATAAAAAGTAAACAAAATCCCTTAATATATACTTATTATAATAAATTTTTACAGCATATGATATACCTTAAAATAAGAAAGTGGACAATCAGATGATCTAAATTAAAGCGTGAGGAATCAGAGAAAACATTTGCAACATACAGATGAGTCTATCCTCATATACCTCTAAAAAATCCATCATAAGATTGCAAGTATTTCATATGTTAAAAATAAGAAACAATAAATATATCCACTTTAACAAACAAACTAAAATTCGTATGTTTTTTCTCTCATTTTTGGGCAAATAGTTCATCCAAGCAGTAAGAAACTAATGGGAGTGTTTTCCTTGCCTAAAGAATACCTGCGAAATGGGAAACACCTGCATTTTCTTAATACCTTTCACCAAAATTACAGTCCAAGTTTCCCCCTAATGGCAGGCTTTTAAACAAAAGTTGATCTGTAAAGAGAAGATAATGATTAATTGAACCTTCTTCGCGGCTTATTTTCTTCAACATTCCTGTTGTTTTTCGGAGTGAATTTCAACTATATTTGAGTCTATTTTCGTGATCCACTAAACTGCTTTCTTTGAAAAAATGTGAGATTTTTTTAATTAGTGATATTTGAAATAAATTGTAACAGTTAGTAGGAAATAAGAGTTAATTATTTTATAAAAATAAAATATATGTTATATGTATATTGATAAATGAATTCATTTTTTATTAGATTTTCTTTTTTACATGAAATTTATAATAATTTCTTACTGATTCAGATTTTATAAACCAAGACCTACTTTAGAATGACAGTATATTTTTTATTTAAGTAATTTATCATTCACTTAAAAATTTTAAAATTTTTAAGTGAATGATAAATTACTTAAAATATTTAATCACTTAACTGCAACTGTTACAAAAGTAAGAGGAGTTGTTAGAAGTGTAATATTTTTATAGAAAATTTAAATGGAATTAGCTTCCAATGTTTATGCAACACTTAAATTGATATTTTTAAAATTTAATCATTAAAATTAATATACGCAATTGTATCACATCAAAATTAAATTTGCTAGAAGTTTTTAATCGTGTATTTTTTTAATGTTACATTTATTTATTACTTTCTATCAAATTTTTTTTTACCAAATTACTAAAAACAATTTTTGATAATTATTAGATAATATAGAATGTAAGAGAAATTCTGTATAATATGAGATTCAAAAATTAAAGAACAAAGAAAAGAGAGTAAGAAATGGAATATATTTTAAAATATATATTTTTTAAAACAATTTTCTTCAAACAAATTTCTTCATTTTTAATAACTATTAATTAAATTGTTTTATATCCTTATAAAAGTTTTCGTTGAAACTTATAGTTATTAAAATCAATTATTATTCATTTATTTAAATTCTTGTTAGATTGCATAGTTATTACAACAATACTTGATAGTAAAGAAAATAATCTTTAACGTAAAAACTAAGAATAAACGGGAAAAAAAGCAGAAAACAATAAGTTTTTAAAAACAATTTATTTGAAAAAATTATGCTAACTTTTAATAGCTATTTATTAATTTTTATTCAAGTTTTCAAAAAAATTGATAGTTGTGATATGTGTGTATATTAAACTCAATTATTATTCATATATTTAAATTCCTGTTAGTGTATAACGTAAGTTTAACAAACATTAATGAATTATGTCAATATTGTTATAATATATACTTTTAGAACTATCATATGACAAATATTTTGAGTATAATACATTATGTAATTATATACATTAAAATTAGAAGTATACTTAATGTCAAAGTTACTTTATTAATAAAATTTACATTTTTAATTTTTTAAATAAACAGATAAACTTGTTATAGTTTGCTTGGTGATGTACATATCGAAAAAAATTAAAACCAAAATTAAAAATAACATATTTAAATATTTTGATTCCAATTATTTTACAATCGAATTCAATTCTAATGTACATGAAGTTTTGCTTATAAATATATTTCAAAGTCTTGAAATGTATAGATATGCATTATTAAAATATTAAGTTATTAATAATATTAAAATTTTTGCAGGATTTTATCTTAAACATCTTTTTTTAATTTTTAGAAGTAATTACCTAAATAGTTTTTCACACTAATTATACATTTTTTTACTTTTGTGTGTTGTTTTTTCCTAGCGTTATTATTATTTCCATGTTTTAATAAAATTAACTTAAGTATTAAATATATTGACATGCTCTGATTAAATTGTACGAAATGTTTTGTAGAAGTTCCATACCTACAATAATACCAATATTAATTGATGATTAAATCATTGCCAAATAATAAAATTATTTATGTAAACTAAGCTTACAAATATATAATTCTTTAGTTAAATCAATAACAAAGTTTATTTTTACATTTTAAAACTCAAAATGTTGTTAATTTCAAGATTTATATATTTTAGTAAATTTAATCTCTCAATTAAAACGATTCAGCTAATAAAATTAAAACCAATTTCTAGTCTTAGTTTGAAGTGTTCATGATTTTACGATATGATTATTGTGAAATTAAGAACTTCAATATTTGTAATTTAAATGCAATTTAAGCAACTTCATTGACAATTCACTGCATTTCGAGCTTTAAAATGAAATTTAATTAAATAAAAATAATGTACAATAGAACTAAAAGTATACTTATTTTATTTATATGAGAGTAGTTTTATTCTTTTATTACACACACAGTATAGTATATAACAAATTAAAAAATAAGTAATTGAAAAGATAAAGTTCAGCTATTATAATTAGTTTTAAAATATAAACAGCAGAAAAACACAAAAAGTTATTATGTAGGTCTTTTAATCAAGTAAAGCGCTTATTTAATGCTTAGTTTTGAAATGTATTAAAAATTCTTTTGTGTCAGCATATTATTTCTAACATTATAATATGATATAAATGCAGCATCTATCAAAAAATGAGTGTCAATACGGTAATTTTTGCAATGTCATGACTGTTTTATATCATAAAAATGGATTAACTGTAAAAATATGAAATTAATTGCTTAGTGAAATTAAAGTGCAAATAAGTAATATAATAAAAAATGGGCTTATTTTATCTATGCGAATATACATTTCTATTTAAAAAAAATTCAAGCTATTGCTAGTTAGAAAAGATTAGAAACTATCTGATTGTGTGAAATGTTATAAATTCAATTATATTTATATTTGCCTCAAATTTTCCTTCATATCCTCTTTATTCAAATTAAACTGTTTACTTAAATGAGGTTATTTACTATATTCTGAGAAAAGCCAATCAACCTATATTTGTGGCATACTAAAGCACATTTGATTTTTCTTCACTTTTGTTAATATATAATAGAAAGCTTTTGATTTTTTAAAATTTAAACTCTGATTCTTTTACGTGTGGTACAATTTTACTATTATGTTATACATAAAGTCACCTATTATGTAAGAATAAATGTATTATAATATACTTGTCAATTTAAAGTGAAACAACATCACATGACATTGCAACATTTAATAAGATTTAAAAGTTATTTATTATTTACATATATAATATACTCAAATTTGAGTTGTTTGTGAAAAAGGGAGGTTGATTTTTAGTACAACTATTTTTTTTCTCCAAAAAATGAATTTTGAAACACAATAGTTTTACACTAATGGTTATATTCTCTTTTGATTTATTACAGCCAATTTATAAAATAGATTGGTATTGAAATTAAGCATGTATAGTGTGAATCATGAATAAAAAAAGGACTAAGAGACATTGGTTCACAGCTGCAAATAACTTTATGAGATACAATGGTTGATATGGGTAGTAAGCATAACAATACTGTTTAAACGCTACAAGATAAAAAGGATTGACAAAAAACATTTGAGCAGAATCTACGAATATGAACATAAAACTGAAACATAAAATACACAAGGCAGTTCATTTCGGTGCTCAGAGCTGCTGATTTATTTTCACAACATATTGTCTTTATCATGGATTAAATGCATTTCATTTTAATCCATCTAACAACCGTTAGTGATCCCTTTATTGTTAAGGAAGAACTATCGCATTTAGTTCATTATTACAAATGAATTTTGTATTATATATATGTGTTAATTGAAGTTTGCAATACATATAAAATATTATTGATGAAACATGAATTCATATGTAAATTCATTTTTTAGCAAATGATTAGAAAGTAAATATATTTTAATAAATAAATAAATATATTTTGCAAATAATTAAATTCTTTTTTAAGCGTTATCAATATATATTTGCTTATGCAAGTGATTGTTTGTTATAATTTTTTCAGATAAAATTAGCTTTTCTTTTAATAAATCATTGTTATCACTTTTATGCAAATTTTATCAACAATTAAAAATTTTCTGAACATTCAAAAGCAATAAGTTCTTTTCGGGTTTTACTTGATTTGTAGTGACATATATACATTTTAAGATACTGCATACTAAGTATGCATAGCTCACTGTGTATTATAAATAAGGAAAGCGCACATTCAATACCTTATTATTTTTGTTTAATTTGGGGATCACTAATCAAAGCCTACTACGGTAGTCAAGAAGTGGTACGTCAAACTGGTAAGTGTTCAAGCAATGATAATAATAATAATAACAGCTCTTTTTCACATTAATGATGATCAAGGATAAATTGGTGAACAGAGTGTTTTAGACTCTCTAAAAGTGATTTTCTATCATATAGAAGCAACACAATTAACTGTCCAACAGAGTTCGTGACAAATCTCTTAAATTCTTCTTTTTACAACCAATCAGACTTTTTTTTTCCTTGCCAATCAGTTTATGCCTAAAATCTGTGAAGAATAACAGAAAAAAACTGTCCGTCTGTAATCTTCATCTTTGATTGAATTAATCTCTTTTAGTACATTAATTTTTCTCATTCCAGATATAGAGTTTAATTTCTTTATTTCTGTTAACGATATGCACAGGTTTGTTTCGCAGAGCTTTGAGTTTCTTCGCTGGGTTGGGTTTTGTTATTTTTTTTTAATGTTGACAACTTGGCGAAGAGTTTCGTTCACGGGATTTCCCGATCTTCTTAAGTTTATTCGTGACATAGCAATGTACACTAGATGGCACTGGTACCGGCACCAGCCAATAATGACGATGATGACACTTATGTCTTAGCAACTACACAGACATCGGGCAATCTGAAATGAAACAATAAAAGTTATGAGACACTTTGATACGAATTAAACATAGAAATGAAGTTTGCCATATTATCTTTACGACATAATTTAATGAATTTAATTCATTGCTATTCTCAGATGATCCTATCAATATTTAACTTTTAAATTTAATTACGTTATGTATAAAGGATAATATAAACGTTAATACTTGACGCTGGTGTTCAAAATTAAATTTTCAAGCACTCTTTCTTTAAAATAAAAAGAGGTGTTTTCTAGTAGTATTTAAAAATCTAATGTTATACAGTGTGACAATGTCTGTTTAAGAATAAAGAAAATCAATGCTATTAAGAAAATAAATGTAACAAAAGTAGAATTTGAAATTAAAATATGCAGAAATTTTCTAAAGTTATTAAATTTCCATATGGGGTTTATTTTTTGAGGAAAATATCTCTAGTCGTACAGATGATGTTAAATTCATTGAGCGAAATCGCTTAACAATGAACTGGAGTAGATTACTTTTCATAAATTAAAAGTTGCAAAGCGATTCAAGTCATTCTTTGGCAACAAATGTCCCATAAGGTGGCCTCATACGATGGCAACAGTTTCAGACATCATTTATGATGCCTAGGTAGAGTAAATAATGTCACTCAAGATTCACGGCACCTCTTCAGATAATCACTATGTGACTTTAAATACACGGCATGATAGAGCCACGACAACAGCGTCTGAAATAAAGATATCAAGTCCAACCTGGTATAAGTCGTAACTGGGAGAAGATTTTATGCCTGGAAACCAATATTTCGCCGTGAAATTTCAGAGGAAAGTCTATCTACCATGGTTTCAAGAGCACCATTCTTGCACAGATGAAAGATTGACTCCAGGTTCTCTCTAATGATGACTACAGATTCAGAATACAAAATGATTCTTGATAAGTTTTCTTCAGGAGGGAACCTTGGAAGAGCCAATCATCTTGCTAACATCAGAGAAATCCATCAATCTTCCTAATATTGTCATTTTTTTCTTGGAAAGAGATAAAGTTCGATGGACAAACCCCGTTATATTTCTTCTCTGCACGTGCAGTGACAGCAATTCGCAGTAGGGATGAAAAGCTTAAATACCATGAGCAACATTTTCAAGGATCTGTGGCAGACCAATTCATTTTTATGAACGATAACGCTTGCCTACACAGTTAATTTTGTCAACAATTATTTGGAATAAGATATTCATGGTATGATGCCACCAGATCTCTGTCCTATAGCGCACATGTGATATCCTCTTAGAAGTGCAACTGTATATCAATTACAGCTTTTTACGACCTTCCACATTTTAAAGTGAATTTAGAGAAACTGAAATTATTGCCTCAACCATTAATCAATAAGCTGATTAGTAGCAAGAGAAATTTCTGTAATGATTGTATAACTATGCAAGGTAGCCTCATATTAGGCAAAACACAATAACGAATGTTATAAAAACAATGTTTAATATTGTTCTTGTGTATAGCAAAAAATATGCTACAAAAATATGCTATAGGATGCATCTTAATTGATTAGTTTTGCTTTCGTTTGCATTTTAACTCACATTAAAAATCCCTGAAAACATTTTGTTATCATTTCCTGTTACCATTTTAAGCTTTTAGGATATAAAATTTTTAAATATAAGTTCTTTCTTCTTTTTTATTAAAATATCTAATTTTTTACACAACAAATTTCAATTTTGAACATTAATATTTTTGAATTTACATTTATCAGTTAAAACAGTGCATCGAAAATATTTGTTTAAGAAGAGAAGAAAATGAAAAAAATCTAACACCATAAGTTTAGAAATCGATACACTTATAAAATAACAGTAAATTTGAATGTTAAGAAACACACATCGACAATTTTGCATATATTTCAAAAACAGTTCGAATTCACATAAGAATGAATATGATCTTATATATAATACTCTTCACTCAAATGAAATCAAAATATTAATTATAATTTTGATATAGATATGTCCGTTTTGAAATATCAATTTATTAATTAAAATTTGAAATAATAAGATATTTAGTCATCTTCAAGGAAACTTAGATACGCTATTTGAAAATGTATTAGTTGGAA
Source organism: Latrodectus hesperus (assembly GCA_037975125.1). Taxonomy (NCBI): domain Eukaryota; kingdom Metazoa; phylum Arthropoda; class Arachnida; order Araneae; family Theridiidae; genus Latrodectus; species Latrodectus hesperus. The sequence goes on along the minus strand of CM075852.1, from coordinate 95,018,960 downwards.
ATTCTAATGTAGTCATCCCATTAATTTCAAAATTAAAGAGGAATGTAATTAAATTAACTTCTGAAAACTCGACTGTTTCACTAATAAATAGTTTTATGGGCTTTTAAACGTTTGCATTCAATTATGAGCATGGGAAATTCTATTAAATTAGATTACTTACCCTAAGAAATGTATTCACTTCCCATTAAATTATAATCAGATAGCGAGTATTGTCAATCATTTTCTAGAAGACATTTTTGTTCATTTCTCTAGAAACATTTCTGGTTAAATGAAAATGGAAGAGTACGGAATTTTTAGTTTTGGGACTTCTTCAGGAGAAATTACTTTTCTGAGAATATTTGGGGCTTTTACTGGGGAAAGAGATTACTTCATTCATAAAGTTTCTGTTAATATTATTTAATTACCTAAAAGATTCCGAAAAGATTCTGGTTATGAAAGCAACTGGTAAGAATTTTTTTTATTACGAAGGGTACTAACACTGATAAAGTGATTACCAATGAATAATACATGATGTCTCATAATCTGAAAACTTGATTAAATTCATTCTTTAAAAAATACTCTTTTATATTTATTGTGTATCTTACCATTTCGTTCACCAAACAACTCAGCCACTGTAGCATATTGTTTTCTGTTTAAATTATCTATTCGAAAAATCTCATTATGCACTTTAAAAATGAGATCCAAAATATTTATTTTAAACTTTTTAATCTTTAAATCGTTAATTAACTTCAGATTTAGTTTCGAACTCTACGAATGATATATCTGATGAAAATGTACATTTTATTTTTATCTTCCTCCCTAATTAAAATAAATTTTAGGCGCACAATTTGTGTAATGAATAGAGAAAAATGAAATGGAAATTTTTTCCCTTTGAAATGCTAGACATATCTTAATTAGTGAGCCCGATTCTCGAAACTCATTAATAGTTAAGTAAAAAGAATAAAGTATTAAAGAGAAAATTTGAATTTAACATAATTAAGAATCATTTTAGTTTTGTTCTCATTAAATGTAAGCTGAGTTTATGGATGTACTTTAAATGAGATATTTCCAAAATACTAATTTTAAATTATAATCGTTTAATTTCATAATGTCTGGGTGATACTTTTGAAATGCAGTTTCCTGAGTAATTATTTATTTTTATCCAAAAGTGTAATCAAGTTGATCCATTAATTTCAAGAATAATATTTAAAGTATTCTCATGATTTTTTTTAATTAATACTTAACTGTGGATGTTTCAATGGATTTATTTTATTTATATGGTTTTCAATTAAATTTTATTTTCCATGATTATTTTCTTTAAAATAAAATTGATTTTCAAATTAAAATTAATTTGAAATAGCTCAAATTAAAAGCAGTTCAATCAATTTTATTTATTATTTAAGTTGAGCATATGTGATATTTGATGAAGAATATTTTATATTGTACATAAATTATATAAATAATACCAAATCGAGGCTGATCGCAGATCCCACGAAAACCTTTATGATTTAAAGTGGTTATAAGGTTCTTCGTGGGATCTGCGTCTTTTGCCTTCAGAAAGAATTTTTATAAATAATGCGCCTTATTCACACGTGATATAAAAGAGAAAGCCGGAAAATTTTTTTAAAATAATTTTCTCTATAGATGGTGCTGTATAAAGAATAAATGCGCCATTTTTAAGATGTATACCTTACCAATTGTATTAAGATATCGTAAATTTTAACGGTAATCAAGATCCAACTAAAGATATTTCATATTGCAGAACAATCATATCATTAGTTAATTTATTTTACATCATTTTTACACATGAAAGCTAATTAGACCGAGATCTACTGTTTAAAGTGGATTTCGAACTATTAAGACCATCCCAGCCCGAGGTAAGGCTCGAACCCGCGAACCGAAAACCAGATCGCTAATCATTCGACTTCCAATTCGGCAGTCTTATCATTAAACCAATCAAGACAAGTGAATTGTGAATCCATGAAACCTAAATTTGATTAAATATAAATTATTTCTGAATGTTACAAATAAAGTCATTGGTAATCATTGTTAAGTACTAACCACCATCTTTGTAGGCGAAGCATTTTTATAAATGATCCGTGAATCTACTCTAATTTTATTTATATAGTGAACTATAAAGCTGAACACTTACTTAAAATAGTGCACAATTACTATTTTAAGTAGTTTAGTGTTCAAATTATGTTTTTTAATATCTATTATATAATAATATGGGGTAGTTCAGCCTTTCAAAGCTTATTGATCTAAAAGTAAAATTATTCCAATCATAAAATTATTTTTTTAAGTTATAATTTTATTTGTATAACATGAACTACACATTAAAAACTAAACATGGAAGTATTAGAGTTTCTAAATACCACGCACTAAGGATAAAAGTTTACTGCCATAATCTATATCACAATTACATAAAACTAACCAGTCTACGTTTTTTCTCTTCCTAGAGCTATTTAAGAATACGAGTCTTTAATTTTGATATAAAATAAGATTACATCTTGACTCATATCACTTTTTTCCTATATAATTCAAAAACCGTCCTATTGTTCAGGCACAGAGTGTGTGTCCTCACAGCTTTCCCAATCTATTTCCTTTCGTCACTATCTTGGAAATATATATCACATGCTGTTAGAAGAATCATAAAGGATTTGAAAACGCGAGTATTTATACATGTAAAAGTTCTACGGGTTGTATAAATCACGTAAATGCGACGGAGGCGTGCGCCATGAATAGCTCGTGAATCGCTTTCGACGACAAAGCATGCATGAATAATAGCCTCTCAGAAAGAAACGGTACACTAGCCCCTCTTCCCTTTATCTTTTTTATACATTTTTTAAAGTATAAATATATATATAAATTGAACGAAACAACCCAAACCTTATGTAAACATGAAACATCAAACTTTTCCTGTATGCCCAAAACTGACATCAACTTTTTTGACATCTCTCTTTTTTGTGTCCTTTCCATCCATAGAAAAAAACGCATATATCCTTTGCCCCGCATCGTTCCCAGAACAGATAGGAAAGCCACCTTATGTGTGTTTGGCGCCCATAGCAATGGAAGGGAGTAATAAAAAAGAAAAAGTGCATGTGTGTCTGTATATATATACCGTTTTGGCTTGGCACACATACACATGCGTATATATAGCAGAAGATTGTAAGGAGCAGAAGATAGACTAGCTGTCCATGGGTTTATGTTCCGATAGGAGGGAAAGAAAAATAGCTCTACATGTATTAAAAAAAAGGTAGAAGGGAGAATCAAAAACGTTGCTGTGCATGTCTTTAGGAGATCTTTTTTTACCTTTTAGAATCCCTCTTGCTACTGCCCAGAGCGAAATCGGGAAAAAAAATGCATGCAAATAAAAAGGTGAGGTTCGTCTTTTGGAGCGGGACACTATTGTGATGCGGCGGAAGTACCCAAAGGGTTCACAGGAAGTAAGAACTTATTACATTCATCACATGGTGGGGTAATTTGAATATAGGGTCTTTTGACTCAAATCCTGTCAGGAGTGAAAAAGTAGACCGCTTTTCTTTTATGTGTGTTATTTTTTTGATAGATTATGGTCCCTTGGGCGACAAGTGTTGTAAAAGGCAAAGGGAAAGTTCTATCCATATTTCTACTCTTTTTCTTTGGACCCTCCAAAGGAATGAATGTCCACCTGCAAGGGTGCCATATTGGAATGCCATTGAAACCGAACACCATGACGCAAGGTTTGTTTTATCCTGTTTGTACACAATGAATATCTCAATATATTTTGCTTAAAGTTTGTTGGATTTATTAAAAAATCTAAGCCAAAAATTGTATAGTTTTTAAAAAAAATTATTATGTATTTACAGTTTGAGATCTTTTGTCATATTTTGTAAGATTAAGTTAATGATTTGATTCTTTTTGGGAAATAGAATTGAAATGAAATGTTTCGTATCTATGAAACATTACTTATTTTATATCAATATCTACACTGGAAAATTACTTTAATATTTAAAACTATCTCCATTTCTTTTGAAAAGAATTTCTCTTTTTTTAGCTTTCCAAAACAAGAATTATAAAATGAAAATCTAAAATATTTTAATCAAGTCAAAAATGTCAATACTTGTTAAGTCTAATATTTATTATTTCGTTAATTTAATTTTCTTAATAAGCTTTTTATAAGCGACCAATTCAAATCAAATAGACTAATAAGAAGAGGGATACCTTCTCATTCTTTTATGTCAATCGTTTTCAATGAAAATGAAAAGCAAAACAATTCATTTTTAAACTAGACACACCTTTTTACTCATCCCACTGGGCACACACTTTTTTCTTTTACTTTTTGTTTTTACCGAATCCGGCGTTCATCCTTCAAATAGGGACGTGAATTTCCTTTCCCTCAAATTCAAAAAACGCCCCACACCTATTCCGCACCCTTACAAAAGCCAATATATCGGGTCATTACACATTTTTTTCATCTTCCCTTCCACTTTTACCAAACCTTAAAATATGATGTGCGCCACACCCTTCCAACTCTGAAGAGAGAAGTGCAGTACAGAGAATAATTCTTAGTACCCGGAAAGGACTCAACAATTAGCAATTATTTCGGTCCCTCAACACTTCAACTCAGAGCAATCCTTCATTTACCTCACTTCCTTTCGCACTCTCGTTTTGATTACCCCACTCCCCCGTCGTCCTGCCATCCCTTTACTGATCAAAAGGGCTTTTCGAAAGCCCACCCCTCAAAACTGAAAATAGATGCCGAGAAACAATGGACTGCGACCGGGGAACTTTTGGGTAGCAGGAGTTGAAAATGATTCTTTGGTTGGTTTTGAGGGAACGGGAACCAAATGAAATAAGGAGTGACCAATTTGAAAAGAGAAACGATTAACTCTTAACCAACAGGAAATTACTATAAAAAAGTTCAGAAAAATACCCTTTTGAAAGCATGATCTTCCTTTAGTGTATAAATTTGAAAAATTACTATATTTTATTATTTTTTTAAAATTGTATTTTATGCTATAGTATTCCAGAGTAGTACAAGTTAATATAAATTTTGTATCAGCAGACTTCCCTGTACCTAACTATATCAGATATAATGCAAATATAGTAAAAAGATACAATAAATAATTAAATTATTTGCCCTATATTATACAAAACAAAAATTTGCAATTTGTAAATTCATCATTGAACTATACCACATAAGTAATAAATTAATAAAAAATACCATTTACCTGCTATGCGCAGTAAAAATAAACAATTCTCTAATAAGATATTAAAACACAAATCCCATATTCTAATTTCTCATTAGATTTCAACATGTATAGTTTCAATTAAAACATATTTTATTAAACTTTACATGTAAGCAACATCAAATATATTGAAGATATGATAAAATATATTGATGATAAATAAAAAATTATATATAAATCACATTTTTTTTAATAACGTAAATTTTCTTTGAAGAAATATTTTCCGAATATGTGTAAAGGAAGACGAAGTTCTGCATCAAATTTATTTGATAATTTCTATGTATTTTAACAATTAACTATATTTTGTGAAAGTAACAGAAAGAATCAGACCTAAGTATTTTTTTCTTTATTGAGGAGACCTTCCCCTGAAAGATTTCTCCGAAGGACGTTTAATTAAGCGTCCATATTAATATTCCAAAGGGCCAACTTTGCTTTTCCATAGTATTTTAGCGCGCGGTGTGATAGATTGCATTGACAAGTTACATACTGAATTAGCAGCCGGCAACATTCTCTGGCCCATTTGGAAGATAAAACGCGCACCTAGATTAGCGAAAGCAACTTTAACGTCCCCCCATATATCAGATAGAAGCAGCGAAAAATAGTCGCCATTTCTCAGCTCGTTTTATAGCCTTTTTCCTACTCCATAAATTTCCGCCATTGTTTCCGGACAAGAGGCTGTCTTGGACCTTTTCGGAAATCGCTGTTACGAATATGAGAGGAATTAAAAATAGCTGGTCCGTGCTTCTTATTGGTCGGCAGACTTTTAAATGGGCGTTACTCTTCTGTTATCCATTTGAATGAATATTTGTTAAATGACAATAATTTAGAGAAGTCGAATATTTCATATTTCATTATCGAAGAAAATAATATTTAAAGCAAGAAGTGCCTCAATACTTGCTTTGGATATTTGGAACAAGAAAGTTATCGAAGATGTTCCAGACCATTCTACAATTCTTAGTTGATTTGCACTGCTCACTTAAAATCTGAAAAAAGTAATGGAAAGTGTTTTTTTTTTTATTTTTTTTATTTGTAAGTATTCTTTACTTTCATGAGAAAATAAAGGGTGTAACTATTACAATCATATCCATATATATTTATGATGAAATCCTAAATCTTCCATTCTGAAAGAATTTCATCAATTAATTTAAATTTTTAGAATATTTATTCATTTTTAAAAATTTGTTTTGAGATATATTAAAAGAAATATGAATTCACAAAACCCATTATAATTTTTTAAAACACATTTAATATACTTGATTAAAAAATACTGTTCAAAAATGATTACTGAGATAAAAATGATTGTATGATTGTTTATTAACTAATTAATACAAAAATATTGCATTTTTAAATTTTTGATAAAAATCAATGAATTAAACTTGATTTTTGTGGATGTTTAGATTATTTTTCCATTTTTTTCAGGAATTAAAAGCGATGTGCATAACAATTATTAAAAATAATACTATTAATGTATAGCAATTTTACACAGATTATTCTTTTTCCCATATATACTTAAATAAATTAGCTGTAATGATTATGATTCATAAAAATTGGAGCAATTAGCCTATTCTATTAGCTAATTTATGAATTAAAGAAACGGAAATTTCAAATTGAAATATACATTTTGCTAGCATTCATATATGAAATAAAAGAAATTCTAGGATTCACCCATGTTATGTTGATGCTATATGTTGTCAATTAAGATTTGTTAATATAGATCATCAATTAATCACACTCTATTCCTGGTAATACTTCTAATTTTTTCATTCAATTATTGAAATTTTAGAAAACGACGATATATTTCATCTTAAACAGCAAAACTCAGTTTTTTCCAGTTTCTAATTTTATCTTGAAGTGTATACATAGATTTGATTTAATAAATATTTTATTAGCTGCGCATCCAACGCAGAATTCCTTCAGGTCTTCCCAGGCAGCTTCCAAAAGTGATCTTTTCTTCCAACAAGATGGCAACACGGAGGTGGAAGAGAGGGAAGGCAAAAAATTAAAACGTAATTCGTGCAAAAGGGACGGATAAGAGTGAAGGTTGACGTATCAGGGGGTGCACAGCCGCTGCGACTGAATTGTCGATTTTGCTCGTTATGAAGAAGGAACTGTCATTAGTAGAAGTAGAGGAAGGGTTCCTAACGGAACATTAAGCAATTTTTCTTCTGATGAAATTTTGCAAACTCATTGACGATTCTTAATGCGACTTCCAGAATGCAATCGATACAGATATAACTCCCACACAAAGAAACCAGCTGTGGAAGGCTTCCCTTTCACCAGCAGTCGTAATGCCTGTTTCTTTTTATCATTGACGCCCGACCAGTTCCAGATTCTTTCATTACACGGTGATGCAGAGAAAGAAATGCAGCATTAAAACTCACTTACTGATGGATTTAATCGGCGAAATGCTTGCAGCGTTGAAATATTTTATTTGTTAAGCAATTTCCAAATTGCAGTTGGCATTAGCAAAAGTTCGTTTGAAGGAATGGGTGATTTAAGATATTCTGCGCTGAAATTTTTCTTTCATGAGTATATTGATTTGTATTTATGACTATAAACTACAAATTTATCCATAAATAAAGAATTGCATTACTCTCATGTTCCTTTGAAATATCAAATAGAAATATTTACTTTAAACCACAATGATTTTAGTCATTAATTTAATGACTAGAAATTCATTTTAGAAGAAAAAATGCTAGTGCAATGTTTGTTAGAATATTTACTTTGTTTACTAATAAATAATAATATTCAAAAGAGCTAATATTATTTTAATTATAGATGTTTTTCTTCTTTTGTAAATATTTTCACAAAAAAATGCAGAAATTTGAGGAACGATGAATTATTTTCAGAGACTGGCAATGTTATTCATATTTGATTTTAGTGATTTCAAATGTGTGAAATATTAAATCTCAAACCCAGCTTTTGAAAACAGAACAAAATGTAGAATAAGTAGACAGCACACACTTCGTAATTTTGATAAAAATTCATTAAAGAATTTCATTTAATGTTTATTCATTAAATATTCTCTGAAAGTATTATAAGAGAATAAGAGTAATTTCTATTATCGATTATAAATTATTTTAAAGTAAGTTTCAAAAAAAGTCTCAGATGAAAAAACTAAATTGCATTGTTTGTAGGTATATAAATATTATAGATTTCAAAAAATATAAACTTATATTATTATTTAGTATTTTAAGAAAAATAAATAAGTAGGAGGTATTTTCTAAGAATATTTTATTTTTTAAAGTTTTTATAACATTTAGAAAGTTTATATAATTTTAATGTTTTAATAAGTTCACGAGTCTCTGAAATTAGTTCAAACAGCTGTCTCATTTTTTGCGGCAAAATTTATACTATGACAAGTTAGAGATTTCTTTCAGCTTACATACAGTATTGAATTTTTTGTCTTCTTTATAAATAAGTAATAATTTTAACATTACTTATTCTTTAGTTTTCTTTCTCGACACTCTTTAAGTATGCACTTCTAATGAATCCTGATGAAACATAAAATATTCTTCAAAATAAACTTATTTTACTTCTAGAGATTTAAATGAAAACTGTGTTTTAAAAAAATAACTCTTTTTAGATACACCAATCTCTAAAGTAGAAGTTCTGATTTTAACTGATAAAGACAAAAATTGTTTTGTAAATAAAGTAGAAAGGAAGATCATTTTTTAAAGTTAAGAGCATACATTAAGCATTTTTAAATTAAGTGTGAATTGAATAAAATTCTCCATAATGTTTCCTATCTGCCAATTGTAATAAACTCTCCATCAAGAATATCTAAATTAAATTTTACCCAATAAGACGAAATCACAGACACCAAGCGATTTATCACTCAATATACCAGGAATGACCAAGCTCCTTGATAGTCCGAACCATAATTAAATAGGTATTTTAAAGGTATGCAAAAAAGATATTAAAATATTTTATATATAATACTTTATAGTGATTCTTTGAGATATTGGTTAGTTACTAGTGATCGGTGTTGGGATTTCACGAATTTTAAAGAGGAATAAAATGATTCACGTAAGTACATTGTTTCGAATATTGAATACTTCGAAAAGTAGCCTTTTTTTTAATTCAGAATACTTCGATTATGGTATAAATTTCCAAAATTCAGTAATCAGTGTCGATTTATATTTTAATTGTGGAGCTTGATGTTCTTTCGAGAACATTTATCGAGAGCCAACAAATAATCCAGCCGCAGGTTGGCCACCCTTGATATATACATTAGTTCCACCTCACTAATCATCAAAAATTCACTTTAGGCTTCGATAGTATTTCTTTTCTAAATTAAAAGCAATTGCAGTTTTACATTACTGTGTCCTATATGTTATCATGAATATATATTGATTAACATTAGAATTTCCAAATAATTTCACTTTATGTTTTAGCCCGAGAAAAATTCTTCTCTCAATTCTCAAGATATTACATTTCCTTAAACTATGTATCTTATTATCTGCGATGTAATGTACTGGGACTCCTTAGTGGACCCTAGTTAACTCTAAATCCACATAAACTTCAGAGTATGTCTCAAAGAATACTCTGAAGTTTGCTTTTGAAGTTCTGAAGTGACTCGAAATTTATTTGAGCAATATTTTGTAGCAAGATAGGAAATACAGAAATTTATACTTCAACCAACTATAAATTAAAAAGATTTTTAAATATTCGCTATGAATCATTTTTTGCTAGATTTAAATAATTATTTAATCTTCCTGAAATTTCTCTCTCAGAAACAATAATCTCGGCCACCATTTAATTTTTATTTTCTAATGTTTTTGTTATTTTTTTGAAAGCTTAATTTAAAAAAATTCTAATTTAAGTTTCACAAAGCACTTATTGAATATCAAAAAATTAAGATATTTTGAACATTATACGTAGAACAAGATAAGGAAATAAGTTGACATACGTAGATTATTAATTACTCCTTTTTTACATGAGATTTATATCTGATATTTATCATCTCATTTTTTAATAAAACTGCGGTAAATTTTAAAGAAATTGGAAATAGTGAATTATAGCGATGTTTCTTTATTATGGTAATAAAGCACGCACACATACATTTGTACAATGAAAATCATCTGTTAATTATATAAAACACATTCTCGGTATTTTACAACCTCACTTATGAAAATAAGCGAGGTTGTCAATACATTTTGAATGAAACTTATTCCAACGTGAAGGTAATTTTCATTAAAGTAAATTTAAAGCTCATTTGCAATGGGTATTATTGTAAGGGTATATTAGACATTCATCAAATAACCACAGTTCGCATAAGAAAACTTTAAAATATGATAGTGGTACTTTGTTTTGTCGTGGACGCTATCCAACTAATCTATCGTTTCTCGCCAAAACAAAAGCCGATCATCTACCCCTCACCAATCCTCTTCGATTGTCCTCTAATCCACCCACACAACAGTCGTATGACACGGAAGGGGTTGGGGGAGATCGGTCTTATGATTAATGAGCTTTTGTACTGAATTTTCGGGTTGCCGTCACAACTATGGCAGGCATGAGATCTTTGGCATAACTGTTTGGTCGGGCAAATGTCATGTCTGACTCAAGTCGCACGTATCCGCCGTTGTCAAGATGCCCTTTGTTATCGCCGGATGGACCTTTCATCGAATTTTACTGCTCAGAAGCGTTGCTGATTTGTGTAAATGTTGCATCTACCAGAACATTTTTTTTAAATGTGTGTAGCACACTTGGTTGCCAAGCAACTTGGAAAGGAAGTCATTCATTTTCATTTGGTAATTTATGTTTATTTTGTATCGTTTTAAACATTGTAACTGTAGAAAATTATTCGATTTCTAATAATGAAAGTAATAAACATACATTTCCCATTTATAAATTATCTACCAATATATATGAATTTCAAGCTTTCTATTTTTGCACATCGAGAGCAGTAATTTCTGTTCCCTCTAATTAGACCACATAATCTTTGTAACTGGCTGATTACAAACTATTAAAAAACTAAATTCAAGAAGAATATAAGCTAAAAGTGTATTGCATTTGACAACAAAAAAATGTAGTTTTTAATATAGGAAAAGTTATGCTAATTAGTGTTGAAAAAAATTTTAAGGAGAAAATTTTTTTATTAAATCTCAATATAAAAAATTTATTATTTTTGGATTGTTTTAAAGTTTAATATTACTTTTCTTTCATTAAAATATATTAATATGAAGTACCTTGTTTTTGCATTGTTTCAATGAATGTAGTTATTGCTATCGAATAATTCTGTTCTCAGATACTTTTTATACAAATAAATATCAAATCATTTTAATAAATTAATGAAATAAATTCTTTCTTAGCAATTCCTCCTGATGAATTAATTTTGCTTTATGATAACTTTAAAAAAATCCCATTCAACAATGTATTTTAGTATATTAGAAATAAATAAAGCAGTTAGAATATATAAATATTCACAAATACCAGGGAAAAAATAATCTTGCTTAGAATTAAATTAATTAATATTGAAAAGAACAAAAAATAAAATATAGATATAAAAATATTTTCATAAATTATATGAAAACTAGGAAAAATATACCATCTATATGTTACTAAATAAACATTTCACTTGTTTTAAAAGTAAATAATTCTTTCCTATTTATTAGCCACAATTCACCAAAACATTAATGCTTCGAAAACCCCTAAAAAAAGGCCATTTGAGAAGTCCAAAGAAAACAGAAGAAAGCAATTAGTTATATTACTCTTTCCTAACTGGCAATCGGAAAACTGTTCACATTTCGATTAAGAGGCAATCGTTTTCCCTTTCAGCTTCTCGACATCCAACTCAATTCCAGGAGGCATGGCACACATGAAGAAAACATTTCTCTCACTCCCCCCTAATTAATGCATGCGGAATCTTTGATAAACGGCGAGCGTGTTATTAGAAAAGGACGCCAAATTCCAGAAACTCTGGCGCAACAGACGGAAGATAACTTAAGACCGAGGGAAATTCTCTTAATAGTTCTCCAGAGGTGATTACTCAGGTTCTTAAAGAGGCATTTGGGGGCGGGCAGAGGAAGGAGGGGGTTAACAGTTGAAATGAGCAATGCGACAAGTGCTCCGTACACGTGGCATTCCTCATTCATTATGATGGTGAGAGTCGGAAATCTTTATTAATAATGAAAGAGAGAACTCAGAAAAGCGAAAGATTGCTTTCAGGGACAATTGGACAGCACCGGGATTGTTTATGATCTATTTTGGAGGATTCACTTGGCTAGTAATCGCTTGGCGCTTATTTAAGAGAAGCATTTAGTTTCTTATTAAGTATGAGATGATTGGTATTTATACATTGAACACATTTTTCTGCTTCTGGATTAATTTAAAATTATGTAGTTTTCTTATATACATATATTTGAGAGCTTTATTTTATTTAAAATAAATTGTGAAAAGCATATTTTTTCAATTTGTTTCTTTTTTGTACAGATATTTAATTTAAACATAATGCTGTATATTTTCCTTATTTATTTTTTTCCAAATTTTACGAAATTATCAAATTTTAAAATTTTTTCGATTCCTTTAATTTATTTTATTATATATTATTATTTCCTTTAGACTAGATTGGAATGGATTATTATGTTTCCTTTAGATTATTTTGTTGGTATTAATCTAAGTTCCACATATTATTGGATCCATGATAAAATTATCTGTTATGTAACCTCATAGTGATTATTTAGCAAAATAAAATAATTAAAATAAATTAATTAAAATATTGTTAGATATAAAACTAAGATTAATTAATTAAGTAAACTATTAAATCCATGATAAAATAATTCAAATAAATTAACTAACAGGAAAAACTGTTATTTTATTGACAACTCACATCGTGTTCATAATGACAAAGTTTCTTAGCAAAATATTGATGCATATTTCATATATGAAAAAAAATAGAAATTTTGCTTCGCCTAAGTTTTTTATGTGTATGTTTAAATAATGCATATAGAAAATATGAATTATTTTAATTTAAATACTCGAAAATGCTATAAATAAATTTAAGAATTTTAGAAAAATACATTTTAGAATGTTTATATTTTTAAAACTAATGAAACTGAAAATTATATAATCAATCAGCTATTAAGATAAATGATACGAGAAAGGGAAATAATAATAGAAATTTACATTATTCTATTTAATCGTTTCTTGCATAACTTAAAATGTAGCTATTAAAATTTCAAATTTCTATATGGTATTTAATATTTCATGATGGATGACTTTTAATAACCTATATAAATTATTAAACATTCAGCAGCTTCAGTTTATCTTTACTTTTTGCAATTTTATACTCTCAAAAGCATCCCCTAACTTAAAAAAATGCATCCACTACATACATATGAAGAACACAATGCCAAGAATCAATTTCGAGTTTAGGTACAACACAATCTTACAAGCGTCCAGTGGTAAGCCAATCACGACTGTACAACTGAAGGAAGAATCATTTTTCACTGAATTTGATCGAAGATTTATTTATTTATTATTATTTTTTTAAGAAAGAAGCCGAAAGAGTGGGCAGGGAAGACAGCCAGAATGATGGATGCTTCTTTTTGTTTGGGATAAGAGATAGAAATGATGGGTATATATATAAAATGAACACAGAAAAAAAGTGAGTGTACAAACCTTGCATTTTATGTTCTGCTTCCGCCCGAGCGTTCCGCTCCAACTCCTGCACCAGGGACTCTGCAACAGATGAAAATGACGGTCAGTTATCACACGCTCAACAACAACTTCATACAAAACGCTGAGGTTCAAACAGCGCTCGTCATTCATTCAAATATAAAGAAAAAGAGTACATCTTAATTAAAAAAATCAATATAATAATCAGGGGTGGCCTCCTTTATTTCGACGCATTTTTATTATATTCCTTGGTTGAATTAAATTTGACAGGCACAATATTTTAAACTTATACTCTTTAAGTATCTTTTTCTCTCCTATGGGAAGTATGTTAAGTTTGTTCTTTCACAGAGAGATCAATTCACTTAATACTTGAAATATATATTTTTTTAAATTTGATTATTCTTGATGACGAGAATAATTTTTATATATAGAGCCAAACTTTGGTAGTTGAATTCTTAACTTATTGGTATTTTAATTTTATAATTTTAACTTATTGGTAGTTTATTACAAAAAAAAATTATAATATATGTGTATAGATAATTTTAAAATTTTAAGGTACATTTGTAAATAATAAACCTATGATTTGAAATTACAGATTTTTTTAGCCAATTTGTTTACCTTATAAATTAGTGTACTCATTTAAATACTGTTTATTCCCATTAAATTTAATATAATATAAAATTCAACACAGCAATACTTTTTAAAAGTGTGAAAAACTATTTTTATTAAAATATCTTTAACCAGATAATTTATCATCATGGAATTTCAATGCAATGAATAAATTTTTTATAGATCTTATAAAAGTTTCTTTAATTAAATTTAAATAATCATTCGAAAAATGTTCAAAATTTAAGCACTGCTTTCTTTACAACATTATTGTTTAAATTTTGTGAAATTACAATCTTTATTTTAACTGACTTCTACTAAATTATTTCAATAAATATCTTTTATTTCACTTTTTAATTGTTATACCTTATAATCAATCGTATTCTGAAACGTATAATTTTTTTATTTTACAAAGGAAAAATATAATTACATGAATATGCTTTTTGTTAAAACTTCCTATATTCTCACTTTCTATACTGTTATTTTACTTTCTATTTTTTAGTTTTCATTATTAAGAATGAACTTTGTATTATTTATTTATGTAAATTTTTTTTTCAAATACTTGATTAATCACTAAATGTCTTTAGGAAGCATTTTTGATAAAATAAAAAGTATACAAAAATATTTTTTCAATTATTTATTTTAGATAACATATAGAAGAATAGAAATAGCATTTGATCATTCAAATTTTGACTATATAATATATAATACAGGCAAGAGGTAAGACTATTGCTAATTTTGAATACAATATATTTTAGGAAAATGATATCATTCTTATTGCTTCAAATATGATTTAGTTAAATTTATTTGATGTAAACTATAGCACATTTAAAATAGCATAACATAAATACTATCACTATTTACATTTCAATGGAATTTACTTGGTATGCTTGAAGAAATCATAAGTTTCTTTACATCCTATGCATTTTGCTTTTATTATTATTTCATCAAAGTATATTCAATTCAAGAATAAAAATAAGTTTTCGAAGAAATTATCCAAAAGTTAAACGCAAATTGAATTCCCAAATACATTTAATATATTTAGAATCTTAAAATATTTAAATATTGAGCATATTTGTAAATCACTTTAAAAGCAATTTTTTTTAAGTGAAATTGTTTTTATTATTTTTGAAAGCATTAGAAACAATTTCCAAGAGGTACAAAATAGGATATTTAAATAAAAAAAATTCACCAAAAAAAAAAAAAAAAAACTTCCATAAAACAAAAGAGCAAAATACATGCTCAAATTGAATTTCTTTTTGAATGCGGCTCAATGATAATTGATGCTTTTCTAATACTCACTGAGTGTTTTGTGGGAGCACAACACAATCCCACTGTTCAATCCAGTGCATTCAAGAGTGAAAATTAAATAAAAGGAGGTTTTTATGCACAGAGTGGGAAAAAAAATCAAGCAATCTTAATGCAGAAATAAAAGATTAATGCTCGAAAATTTTCAGCTCCATCATTTACTGATTCTAAAGTCAAACGGTTGGGAATTTTCATTTTTTTTAATGTCTTTGTAACGCTATTTCTTTTTATGTACATTTTTTTATGTACGCAATAGAGCACCAACCCCGGGAATGGAACCATTAGCAGGACACTTAAAAGAATATTAAATTTTCCAATTAGGAATGAAGAATTGATTTGGTATGCAGATCTTGGCTTCTGGACCCCTCTTTCGCATGAACCACTTCTTCTGGGTTATGTGGAATACCATCTTTTCCTTTTGAAACACCCAGTCAAGACTAAATTAAAGAGTCTGTGGCTACCACTTTGTTTTCGAGGGTCCGCTAATAAAGTGCATGAAGTTATTTTCCGCCCTGATAATGTCTCTCTCTCACATATCATTAAAATCAAATAATTTATTTATAGTGTCATATATAATAACATGTTCTAAAATTTATCAGCCATTAAATATAATTAATATTCATTATTAATTCCTTCAACTACCAACATTTAATTACTTCTATTCTTAATTTAAGCAAACCAATCTAAAATAAGTTATCTTGTATAAAGTTTTGAAAATAAAAATTTTACTATAGATTCACATGAACAAACTGGTGTCTTTATTTTAAACATATTTACCTATATGTAAATCAAATTTTCATTTTTCAATATTCCTCTGATTTTATGAATAAGGAATTTTTCAATGGAGCTAAAAATTATGTTTATATTGAAAATAATTGAATTTGAATTAAGTTTTACTTTTGGTTCAATTTCTTTGAACAATTTGTTAGATTTTTTTTATAAATGATATACTATTTTTTACATATTTAAAAAAGTATCATTCATATTGAATAAAATTATATAAAATTGGTGCGCATATTTCAGTTTTAATTATTAGGAAAAAATAGATAAAAAAGATTATTTAACTATATATATTATTCAATTATACTCTTGATTTAATTATAAAATTAGATAAATTTTCAAAATCTATTAAAACAATATCAAATTATCGAAGACATTAAGGGGAGCTGGTAGCTGAATCTTTGGCCACTTGGATTTCTGTTTAATATGTTAAAGTATTCGATTTCCATCTCGAGCGTTTATGTTTATTGTGATACAGAATATATTTTAAAAGGAAGGTCTGAATCCCCAATTAGTCCTCGGGTACAAAAATATGATCGTAAAACAACAAAAATCAAGGTGAAACGGTTTACTTTTTGAGCAGAGTACACGTGGACATAAACTCTTAATCAAAAAGTGAGAAATAGTTGGCATGGTTTTTCTATATGGAGGTCAAAGAAACCAATCTGGCACATTAAAGAAGCAAATGATAACTTCGGATTTTACAAACGTTAAAATAATGCTCTTTGGAAATGGGAAGACAATATTTTAAAAACATGTGTGAAAACAACAACTTGCTTAAATCCAAATTTTCAACACAACAGCGATTTTTTTTAAAATAATATTTCTCTAACTAAATCATTTCATTTCATCTAGAGTAGCTTACTTGTATTTTGCAATTCATTGACAACCCCTCTTCTGCAGAAATATCAGGGAACAATCGCATGAGGACAGGTCAGGGTGGGAGAAACAAAATCCAGAAGCATTAATAAACACGAATTCGAAAGCCGGAACGACTCGTCTCTTGAATCGTTGGAGATTTTCAAAGTGGGGGAGGGAAAACCAGAGAATAATGAGATCAACTCTATGAAGATGCAGAAACAATGCATCTAAAATCTCCCAAAAACTGAAATAATACTCTCGAGATATCGGGAAGGGGGAGATGGAGCTCGTTCTGCGATTAATATCATTTATTCTACCTCATTGTCGATTCTAGCTGTGGAGCTGTACTTAGAATTAAGATGCAACTCAATATCTCTACACATCGTCTTCGAGAGGATTATTTGTGGACTGGTTATTAAATTGTCGTCTTAATTCGACTTCACTTCAGTTGAGTTCAAGCTTTTCGTTCCTTTTTTCCCTGAATTTTCTATTCTTTCGATTATTTTGTTCTTTTCCTTTTACTTAATTTTTCCTTATTGCAAGTATTTAAAATCTCACCCTTGAATCATTAGTTTCTAATAAGAAAATTGAGAATATGGTCACAGATCTCATTTAAATATTTGAACTTATAGTAGAATTTTGATAAATTTTAAGGTGAATAAAAGCTAGTTTAATAGAATAATTAGTTTTATAACTATACTTCTATCAAAATCATGGAATAAATATTTTATCAATATTTTATTAGTCTATATTAATAGTCATCGTTGTATATCGGTAAATGATAACTAATTAGAAATTAATAAGGTAGTAAACAATTTTAAATGATTTTTCCCTATAACAAATACAAAATTCAATTAAGAAATGATTTTCTTTAATTTGTGTTCTTTAGTCATTATTTTGAGAATTTATTTCTGGTTTAAAATCTAACTTGTCATGAATCATTAATTTTTATTGTTTCAAATATGTATTTGGTAATCTTAGACATTAACCTGATTATTCAAAAGTTATCAAATATTTATCAAGAGAAATTCTTTATTATATAAAAATTGTTATAAGAGGAAGAGTTAAACTAATGTATTTAAATAGTGAAGACTGTAAAGTTAAAATATATACAAAAATATTTTTATGACCTAAAAATAAAGGAAATATAATGTTTATTCAAATGTTATGTTGTTAAATAAGCAAGTCTTCTATATTAAATATCATAAAATATTATTTAATATTTTCATGATATAATTCCTGTTTTAAAAATTATAAATATATTCATTTATATGTAACTATGTAATTTTTCATGATAGATTTCAATAAAAATATTTTATTTTAAGGTGATTTAATTCTTTCTAAGTAAATGAAAATTTTTGTTGTGAGGCATTTGAATAAATCAATAAAAAAATTTTTAAACAGATCAAATTGATGATGAATGGCTACTTTAAGTGCTTAAAATCCTTCCTAATAAATTTCAGTTGTATTTAAAATTAATATAAAAAAAGATTATTTACATAAGTGAATTGTGCAAGTTATTTATATTTATAACCTTTTAAAATGCAAAATTTTTACAAAAGGCGTTTTAGTACTTTTCAGAAACTTCTTAAAGGCTATTGTTTAAGTGAAACACTGAGTGAGAAATTATAAATCATTTTGTCTATAATTCATAGTTGCATTCAAATGTGCAGATATGTGATAGAAAAAACAGAAAACAGATGATTTATATATAAAAACTAACTTCCCTTGTTTGACTAAAACATACTAGCTTAAAAGACT
This sequence comes from Latrodectus hesperus, assembly GCA_037975125.1. Classification (NCBI taxonomy): domain Eukaryota; kingdom Metazoa; phylum Arthropoda; class Arachnida; order Araneae; family Theridiidae; genus Latrodectus; species Latrodectus hesperus. Next base: position 94,999,815 of record CM075852.1, on the reverse strand, counting down.
TAATGTAGATGAAATTTGATTTATGGAGATCGTTGTTACGATAATCCCCTATAAGAAACTTTTCTACTAAGAACTTCACAAATCGTACCGATCTAAATAGAATAAATCTAATTTCGAATTTCCCATCAATCTTCATTTGGTGACGATGCAAATAGTTATATCTTTGTAAGAGAGCAGAAGAAGGAAAATTGGCGCTCGATTGCACTTTAGAGAACAAAAAACCTTTCAGATGCCCATGCATTATCTATAGGTTCAACAGTAAAATTCTAGAATGCTTGTTAAATGTTCTTGCATTCGTGGAGCACCTGAAAATAGGAGAAAGAAGAGCCATTTTTTTCTGTTCTAAATCGGAGTTCTAATGGTGGAGACGTAAGGCAACAAGATATTATGGAAATCGCGTTTTCCTTAAATTCATGCATTTGTAAAATGTTTCGCACAAAATGGGTGGGTAGAAAAGGATCACATGGGGTTCAAAGAAAGCACTCACAAGTACCCATTTCTAAACGAAGGATATGATCGGTCGGAAATGCAAAATTTATTTTGACTGATTTGGCGTCTTATCGCCTTTTCTAAATTGTTACTTTGAGACGTTTTTTTTAATACCTTATTTTTTTGTTACACATACAATTTTTAAATATCATACAAAAATTTCGGATAAAAATGATTTTTCTCAAAAATATAAATTTTCTTAATAACATTAAATGTAATAATTATTTAACGAATTTAATATTTTATAACTATTCAATTTTTCCTAACATTAGTTTAATTAAAACCGTAATATTGCATATTTAATTAAATACATTTAGTTTCAAAATGAATATTCCAAATTCTACACATTCATTACCAAATATTGTATAACTTTTAATAATACCTCATTTTTAATATTGAGGAAAATTAGACTCTACCCTTTTATTAGGCAGATCTTATAATAGTTGCGTTAAAACGCAAATGAAATTCAGTACTATTTGAAATTCAGTATTAATAAAATAAGTCCTAATTGAAGGAAATATATTTAAAATCATAGCATTGATTGAATTTTGTAAGTATTTTAAAGTAAACTTGATTTGATCAGTGATTTGTATAATTATGAATTAAAACATTGCAAGTATAAATAAATCGTAGATATATTCAATGAGCACGTGAGAAATTTCATTTTAAATATTAAATTTAATTTCAAGAAAATGCAATATTACAAATTGATTTCTCTAACATTTATATTTTTTAGCAGTCTCTAAATATCAAGTATTTATTTTTATAATAATTTTCACTTTTATTAATTCCTTTTAATGTCAAATACATTTTTATGGAATTGTTAACACAGTTATACCAATTTCAAATTTTTCTTCAAATAATTTTTATTGATAACACATGAATGTTCCTTTCCATATACATTTTTTCCTGGATACTTATATAAATCTTCTAACGACTGCTGGTGCCAAGCGTTGGCGATTAAAATTTTCTCACACACTCTATGGCAACCCGATAGTTCATCTGCATCTTCAGCTTCTCTCGTCGTGACGTGTTTTGAGCCTTGTTTTGCGAAACAATAACTAGGCTATCATTACTCCCTTTTCTCCCCAGTGAAGCCCTCTCTAAAAGCTCCTACTTCAAAATTGGTAAAGGGAGCGGGAGGAAAAAACCCTTACACTTCCACTTCCATTTTTTTTCCAACCCTCCTACTGTTGCTCACAGTATTTTTTCCTTCACTACTTGCGCCTAGTCGCATTAACAATTTAAAGTCTTAGGACCCAGCGCTTACTTCTCTTGTAACTCTTTAATGTGAAAAGAAGATAGGATGAGGAGAAAGGAGCTCAACCCCTTTCTTCCATTCTGTATATGAGGTGTATATTTCGTCTCGCTCTCAATTTCGATTGGTGCAGAAGAAGGGCATCCTATACTTTCCGGGACCACCTCATTTTTACAGCGACCATGAAATTTTAAGTATGTACTTTCCAGAGACTATACTCGATTACTCGGCGATATGCTTGTCAAAACATAAAATATCGCCCTGCTCTCAGCCAAACTTGTAAATTGACTGTGAGGTTTTCTTTTTTCATTTTACTTTTTGTTTAAAAGGATTGGTGCACAACACACAATTTGAGAACAAGTTGTGTACAGTTATTTTCTCAATAGAAAGAAATCAGTTATGTTTGCCATAAAAACTCACAATGAAATTACAAAAAACAAGTATTGGTTAGTAATATTAGTTTATGTCAGTTTTGAATGAGATGTTCAAAATATGAGAATAAAAACTAAACATACAAAATATGGAACGTAAAAAAAAAAAGGAATCATGGGTGATTTAAGGAAATTCACTTTACCAAAACGTTCCTGCATTGGTTTAAAGAACGAGCAGCATAAATTTATGTTACTGAAAATTAATGCTGGTTAGATACATTTGGAGGAATTATTTGAAAAATTTAAATGAAACAGAAAATCAGAGTTTCAATTACTTATAAGGATACATGTTTATTTTAAATAAGTTGGGTATCAGCTAATTATGCAGCAGTATTTTTGGTGCACTTGAAAGAAGAGATTATATTTCATATAGACATTGATAAAGAAACAGTAAAAATAAATATAATTACCAACCTACCATTTAAGAGACGTACTGTTTCTGCAGAGTTACTTCTTAATGCTTCTTCATATTGTGCCCTTTTTTTGACTTCTGCTTCAAGCTGTTCTTGAACTCTTCTGCGATTTCGTTTCTCTTTTTTCAATCGTTTTTGGTATAAAACTAAAAAAAAATAATAATAATTTATTAATTATAAAATAAATTTTACACGGTGATTATATATTTATTACACATATATTGTTTCCCATGTAAATATGATAGCTATTATCCCTTCACCTAAATTTGTTACCCAAATGTATGACTTTTGAAATTTTTTTAAATTCTTGATTAAATCATGGAATTTTGGGACGTTTCATAATGTAAAATCTATTTCTGACTCTATTTCTGACAATAGTAAGTAATTCTATTTCTGACAATAGTAAGTAAAATCTATTTCTGACTCAACACCTTAGACAATGATGCATCTTTTATGCTGAAAAGCACCTTCTACAACTCAAAAAAATATTATTTTTTTTTTGGTTTTTGGTGGAAAACACATACGTGGATCAAGTTTCTCAAATTTCAGATGAATGAAAAAATCTTTTTCAAGTCGTACAGATAACATTTCTTCATGTAGAGCCGAAATATTGTGAAGAATACGGAGCCATGAATTGGAATTTATAGAATTTGGAAATGGCGTTTCTTAAGAATATATTTTTTACCACTTGCTACGTAAATTGCTACCAGTAGGAAAGTGTAATAACGTGGAATGAACATCAATTCTTTTCCTTTTTTCTTTCTCTCCTCACAGAAATGTCGCTTTACAATGTTCCTCTTTGACTGCTATCAGTTTATTTCCGCATGTCCCGGTCATGTTTTATGCTTCGTCAGAGAGAAAACGCCACATACATTTATTTCACCTCAGTAATATTGCATTCAATTCTGCGTTTTTTTTTTATTTTTTTATTTTTTTTTATTTTTTTATTTTTTTATCCTTCTCCTGGTGGCAGGTCCGATGATATAACGGAGTTCGCCTCTTTTCTATAAAACTGGTGGAAGAAAACCAAACACACTGAGAGAGAGAGAGACCCCCATTCATCAATGTCACATTGAGTCAGGGGGCCACCTACACCCCCCACGATGACATCTGCTAGCGCCTTCCCCCATGCCCAAGCGTCTTTTGCCTACCACCCCTCCTACGCGGTGTGTGCCCATGTGCTATTTTCCCATGAGCTTTACTGCGTCTGAATTCTGCTGCTTGCCTTTACCTCTATCGTGAAGACAGGAGATATAGAAAAAAAAGTTAGATCCAACGTCCGAAAAATAAAAGTTTCAGCAGATAGAAAAGAGAGAAGAAAGTAGAAGGTATGTAGCCCATATCAGGTAGTTCCAGAAGCTTCTTTTCAAATCTTCTTCACCTTCTTTCTTCCCTTTCCCCCTTTTCTTCTTCGGAGTTAGCCGGTTGTGCAAAGTATTCAGATTTGATTCGGTCTGCGAAACGCGCGATTTGAGAACGGATCAGAGAGCGTCTATAACGTCCCTCACCAGTTCTATTCTTTTCTTTCATCGTTCATTTTTTTAGCCTCCAGAAACAGGTGTTTTGCTAAGTGGTTTCCTCCATTATCATCAAGCTTATTATTGGCCAACCCACAGGGAAGCCTCCATTGCCAATTACACAAAATGATAAACTAAATTACAACATGAGTTAGCATATTTGTAGATAAACTATGAAAATCATTTAAGAGTCATACAAATTTGTGCAAATAGATCAGGTGGCAGAAGACTAAGGCTTACAATTTTCAGAATGAGAAATTCCAGGTTTGATACAAGTCACTATTGAACAATGGGATTTATTTGCATTTTTATTTTTAAGACATCTATTAGGGTGGGTTCTTGCGAAGTTTTGCCAGTTTCCTTCTTAGCGAATGGTGAATATTTCGTGAAAATTTTTATGAAAACTCTTATCTGATGGCAATACTTTTGAATGTTGTATAATCATACAGAAGATTTAAATTTTCAGCATAAGATGTAAATAATATTGGAAATTAATTTATTCCCATTTATAAAATCACCAAGAGTTCAGTATCAGTGCAATAATATCACACAATAAAAGTAATAAAGCAAAACTATAGCACTTTGGAAAATTTCAGTTCATGTCCAGTTTTAAAATATTTATTAATTACTGTATGTCAAAAATTTTTTTAGAAATTCCTATTTAATATAGCGCATTTAATTCAAACTTCTGATTAAAACCATCAATTTCATTAAATTTTAATTATGTAAATTTGTTGAAGAATGAATATTTAAGAGATAATTCTACACATAATGAAAATAGCATGAAGAATTCTTGTAATTAAAAATGATTCTTTGGCAATACACGTTTTGTAAAGAATAAAACATAATAAATTTTTTTCTTAGAAATGCGATTTACACCAGTGATTCTCAACCTTTTTTTCCGAAGTACTTTTTTAAAGATTTCAAAATTAGGTGGCACAGGAAAATAAGGTTAAAAGTTGTTTATTAATCTGTGTAAAATAGTTTATAATAATAACTTTGAATGTAAAGTAAATTTATAAGATATGTACTACAAAAACAATAGTACGTTTATACTTTACTCGAACTAAAAAAAAGCATAACTTTTTTTACTATATACATGTTTAAAATATGTCGGCAAATTTTAAGAATCTGGTGGCATAGTGGTTAAGAATCATTTATTTAAACCGAAACTATATATTTCTTTTATCTTCCTTTATTTTAAACATTCGATAAAAATAACAGTTTTTAAAATTGAAATTTTTTTAAGTTCTAGCTGTATAAAACATTGCCACTCCATTAAAGCTAATCACGATGTTGAAACATTTGTTTCTAATTTTTTATAAAGCTCTGTCACACTTTACTGCGTAAATAAGCAGGTTTGCAGTGACGTTTTTAGATTATATCCGACAAACCTGGAACTCATTTTTCAACTCTTTTCCACGTGCAATAGGCACCTCTAATGATTTCTTTTGTGCCCATGATTTTTTTCTCTCAATCCTCTACTTCAAAAACAACCGGAATCAGAATGAAATTATGTTCTCACTCTTCACCCAGAACGATTTTTTCTTCTTTTTTTTCTTTCCCCAACATCCATGGCATTGAACGTGCGTTCATACTTTTATACAATCCTCTGTTATTTTTTCTTCCTTTTTTGCCGCGAGTGAAAATGATGAATTAAATAAATAGAATCCCTACTACACCCCTTTGCAACCCTCATATGAACCCCTTTGGTGCCTCTCGACGCATTCAACCGAAAGGGGTTGGATAATTTTGTTAAATTTCTTCCACAAAAGGCTTTTTACTTTTTTCTAAAGGGACTGAATCTTTGTGCCAAGTGAATTCGGGCTGACTGGGTCATCCCTGACTAAGCGAATAACTCAATACACATAGGACTGGGCGGAGATCTCGATGAAGAGAACTGATGTAGGAATTGCATCATTTGGACATCTGTGGGATTTTTACATCCATAATCCTTCATTTTGGTGCGGCATGACACGCTAAAAAAATGATTTTGCCCCAAGGTATATTTGACAGCTTTTGAGAAATGGGAGAGATTTTAAAATGCAATAAGCGTTACCGATTTTAAAATTGAAATTTGCATGATTGGATATGAAATTATATTCTTGAGAAGAAAAAAGAAGTTAAATATAAAAAAATGCTTATTTTTATTATAATAATTCACCGTATAAAAAAGGAAACAAATAAATTTAAGTATATAAGCTTTTCTCATTCATATTCATATATAAATTTCTTTTGCCCTAACCCAACATGTTTTGTTCAAGTATTAAGAGTAGCATTATAAAATTTTATAATAACAAATTTTTGTTTTTATGAAACATTTTTATAAGGGAATAAAATGATCATAAAAATAAAACTTTCTAATAAACTAAATTTATTTACTGGTCTGAGATAAAACTTTATAAGATATTTATTTGCTACAAAAACAGTTTTTTATATAATTGACTAGATATTTTTAATGGTATTATTATGAATGCTTATAGCACATAATCCCAATGTATATGCAGTAAATATTCATACATTGCAATTAAAATAAATCAAGTAAACATATAATCATCTTATGTAAAAGCTTTTTTAAATATGCATTAGCACATCTACCAGTTTATATTCGATTAAATTTAATGTTCCTAGACTTATAATACAATAAAATAAATGATATAAAAGATTAAAATCAAAACAAAACAGATATAGTATTTATATATTTTGGTATTAGAACAGAAAAATACATTCTTATTCAATTTTGCTATTGATGGCAAATGATTCTGACTACGCCTTCTCTTTTCAGTTCAGTTTTCCGCGATCCCTTTTGTTGCCACTCTGTTTTGTCTCAAGTAATTGTGTCTGTGTTTCCCGATTATAAGTTCTCTCAGCTTCCCAAGAGGCAGGCATCCTTACTTTTTAAAACATGAAAGGTAGATATCTACCTTCTCTTAACCAACCACCGCAACAATACTTTATTGGAAAGGCATACAGCATAGAAGCCCAGTTGTCAGAACAGTTACTTGCCCGGTTTCCTAAATGATTGAAAAGGAGCCAAAGACGCCTGAGCCTTATCTTATTCTGGAGCGTATGAGAGGCTCTATAAAAAAAAAGATATCGCATATATGTGAGTGTTTTGGGATGTGGGGGGATCTGCGTGGCCCATCCATCATGTTTCGCTGCTGAGCGCGTAAAGAGTTCTGTCTTTTTCCTTTGCAAGGGAAAAAGAGGTTTTTCTGATCTTGCATGCCATCTCTCAGTTTTCATATTGTGGTCCTTAAAAGCGTAATAAAACACTTTTACTTCCATCATGCTAAATATTACCATTGAATCCAAAGAAGCAAATTAATGTCAGATCAGTAGCAAAAGTATTGAAGTAGTTCCATCAAAGAGTCAACAGTGAAGCTGATGTCTTGTTGAATACGATAAATAAGTATGAAAATGCAATCTTCTTTTCAGTATTTTATATTGTGATATTATTTCTAGCTTTTCTAATTCCATGTTTTGTAGAATGCTTGTAGAAAATTTCCCAGATTAAACAAAATAAATGAATAATGTAAATGCCTTAGTAGAACAGATGACACTAAGACACTTTTGATAAATTTAAATTAAAAAATTCAAATTGAATTTTGCGAATTATTTATAATTTAATAATTAAACATATAAAGAACACAACCACTAGGATAAATTAAATACATTTACTTTGTGATAATTACTAAGAGTTCTCTCTCTCTTATTATCTGATATATATATATATATATATATATATATATATATATATATATATATATATATATATATATATATATATATATATATATATATATATATATATATATATATATATATATATATGTATGTATATATATATATATTTCATGAATTAAAAATTCATGATCCAAATAAATTTCATTGAAATAAAATTGTTATTGCACAAAATTATTTTATACATTTTGTTCACACTCAGTCTCAGAGATAAGCAAAAATCAAAAAATAAATTAAATAAAAATAAAATACAAAATAAAAATAAAAGGCTTTCCTTCAACTAACTTATCTAAAAATAATTTTTGTACATTTAGTCACTAAGAAAATATTAGAAAAATCAATTATTTTGCAATTTCCAAAAGTTTAAAGTGTCTATCACCTTACCACTTTTTTCTGAATGAAAAAAATGGAAAACCTTGCTTTATTTTATGGCTTTTAAAACTCAATTTAATTCTTAACGCCAGAACCAAGACATCTTTGATTTTGGTAAAAGCGGCTTAGCACCAAGACAAAAATGGAAAAAAAATATATTGGAATTTTTAATCTTCTAACCTTACTGGCATGCCGCGTTCTCCGAGTCTTTAAATTGTTTGCGTTAATCGGAAAACAGACACCCGCGCGCTTCAAGATCTTCTCGGAAATTTCGACTCATCTTAAGAAGGAAATCGAGTTAGGAAGGTCGTTGGAAGAACATTTAAAACTCTTTCTTCATGCGATTCCACTCATGATTATAAAATATGGACTCCCGATCTAACTTTTTTAAACGTCGCCAATATTGCGCCAAGAAAACTTATTTCTTCTACAAACGAAACATTATTTGCTTCAAGTAATCAAATTTTAGACTAAACCTGAGAAAAAATAAAGTTTTTGGATTGAATTCTAATATTTTTTATGTTAGGAAAAATTTGGCATCAAATCAGTTGATACAAAACTACACGAAACATTTGGCCATTAACGGATTGAATACATTTATTATAAGGTTTAATGCAGTTTAAATTTAAATTTCTAGTAAATTAAAACTATACATTTTGTTCATTTATAATGCTTAGATGTAAATAATATTTTACATATGTCAGAAAATTTGTGCATACTAACATACAGTCATATATATACATATTATAATGTATATATTATATTAAAATGTTAATTATTGCATTGGTCTCGTAACAAATTAAAATAAAATAAAGCAACCCTGTGTTTTTTTTTAATTTTATAACCAATATGATGTAGTTTCATGCATTTGCATTGTAATAAAATTTATTGCATTAATTGGGAAAATATTAAAAAAGTGAGCATTATTTTCTTTCCTAAATTGTATGTGTGAACAATTTTATACAAATGTTATTTTTACCCAAATTATCCAAATTATTGATTTTTCATAAAGAATCTACCAACTATATACATACTAAAATTTAAATACAATCAAATATTTTATTAAATATAACGACTGATATATGAAAATTCAAAATTTACAAAGACTTACTCATATAACAAACTGTTATGAAATAAACTGGTAAAAATATCAACTACAAGTTAGGAAAATAACATTTTGGAGCAAATAAATTTACTATATATATATATATATATATATATATATATATATATATATATATTATGACGTTTCGTTTATAAACTTATAGAACCAATTTTACAGGAAGTAAATATTATTTATTAAATATATATTTTTTCAAATGACTACTTCATAATAACTTAAATATTTTTGTTTATAAAAATATTATGTAATTAATACAATTAAATTTTATGTAGTTTTTACATGATTTTTTTAAAAATTATTGGCTATATATATTATATGTTATAATATTTCTCTAATAAAGCTTGTGTTTAAGTTTCTATTAATGGATATCGAAAAAAATAGAGGAAAATACTACATTCCATACACCAAAAAACATGCACATGAAAATGAAAAAATGCCTACTTTTCAATCCCATTTTCAGTTTTAGCTGGTTTTCAAGATTATCTGAAATGAAAAGGGCCAAATTTAACTAAGGTCATAAAAACATTTTGATTAAAATAGTGTAAAATATTAAATTTTTTAAATAGGGAATTTCAAAATTTAGCTAATGAAAACAAAATTTACGAAAACATTTTAAGTTGCCGAAATGAGCTAAAGAAAATATTCTTCTTTTAGCTAACTTTATTATTGATGTGGCATGTTTTTTGTGTTGAAATGATTTCATTCCAAAAAAAAATTTTATATTCATGTCAAACTATTTTATTCAAGATAAGCAATTTTAAGCACAAAGGAGCAAAAAACATTCATAGTAATAATTGAATAATATTTCTTGGATAACTTAAGATCAAGAATTTGAAATTATATTTGGTCTTGCGTCAAAAACTTCAATTTTTCTAGATAAAACTAATTAATACATTGCTCAAAATTTAGAGTTTTCTTTTCGATTGAATTAAGCAACTTTTCTCATTAGATTAGGCATGCTGATTAAAATAAAATTAAAAAGAAATTAAAGTGTGTATTTATATTTTTTTAATGAAACTTATAGATTTATTTATTAATTAACATATAATTCATTTGTTTAATTGTTAATGTAATCATAAAAATTATTAGAAATTTATAAGAGCTGTAAAAAATGTATAAACATATAAATTATATGATTGTATAGATATTAAGTAAATGAATAGAAATTCATTTTAATTATTTATTATATGTATTAATAATCTGTAAACTAGCGAAAAATTTCAACGTCAAAGATTGTTTTCGAATGCAAAGCTGTTTATATTTTGAAAGTGAAGTTAAATACAATAAATTTGATTTTTAAGCACATAAAAATATACGAATTTCTTATTTTACAATAACGAAGATAAGAATCAAATTATTATTTAAAATTAATTCAAAATTCGATAGAAAATAATCTGCAAAAATATGTAAAGGAAATATCTAAAGTAGTATATTGTTTCAGGAAACACTTTAATGCAGTTTACTCGTATGTGAACAGTAACTTCTCAAAACAAATCAAATTTTAGATATTAACGAAACGCATGTGTTATACCGTAAACCGAAGCAGGGAGAAAATGCTGATATAAAAGAAAATAACCGTATAAGTGTCACAATTGATGAAAATATCATCTTTCACTCTACATTTTTACAAATATTTCTCGTGTACGCAGCTTTAAGAATATTGGTTTCTCCGAAAATACGTTTGCGAAAAAAAAGATAAAATGAAAAATAAATTCAGAATTAAATCTAGCAAAGTATATTTTGCGGCAAATAATTTGATGAATAGAAGATAGTATTCTGTAAAGATCATATTTGCTGAATTCACATAGGAATTAATTTTAGTAGATGTAACATAAAATAATTTATTGATTATATTCATTTCCAAATTGTTATTTTTATCCTGGATGAAGCAAAGGTAGTTTAAATTTTCGAATGCATTTTGAACTAGACATTATTTGTTTTTTTTCCATAAATATTTGTTAAAAATATAGAACTATTATTATTTTTTTGTCTCTGTTATTAATTATTTCCAAACTTTATATTCAACCATCAAGAAACATAACAAACTAAATTCTCAATTATTTACTTTAGTTATTGTTTCACGAATCAAATTATAAATTTATTAATATCAGTTTAATTTTTAGAAGAATGCCTTTATTTTTCACATAGTTTTCAGTACCTCTTATAAATAACTATTCTAACAAATAAATACATAATTACATAAATAAAATACTGTATTGTATTCTTTTATCAAGTCATTTTCAGTTAATTTTTAAATATTTAAAGATTATGTAGATGCAGTGATATAATTCCATTTACAACATCTTAAAACTCATAAAAAATATCAGGCATGAAATTATTTGAAAGAAAAATAAATAAAAATAAAAAATCAGGATTTATTTTTCCGCTTTTGCTTAGAGAAAAAAGAATGAACAAACATTATTGGAATTTATTGCATAAAACATCTTGTTGCAAAACGTTTTTGTTTAATATTTAAATATTATAAACAATACATTTTATCTGAGTGAAACAGACTGAAGTTTCATGAGAAAAAAAAAGCGATATACAAAGCTCTCATCTGTAATGCATAAAATAAAGGAGACAAACACAGCAAACGACAACATAAAATTGAATAAATAAATGTCTACGGGGTTAGTTGAATATATACATGTATTCTATTTCGATAAATAAAATATAAACAAAATAAACTCGAAAAAATGTTTCGGTGAAAAAGAGAGTAAGCTTTAAAATGCATAAAGTGGAATTTACTTCTTCATGTATTGCACTTCAACAAGTCGTTTCGAACACCGAATTTAAATAAATGGTTGACAAGCGGAAAAAATATCGTCTGCAAACGATTCTGTTTTTATTTTATTTTCTGGATTTGGCAACACAATTGCTCTTGAATAAACTGATGTGAGTTACTAAGCTGTAACTTTAGCCACCTGCTATACTTTTGCTTTTTTTTTTAACATTTGAAATGAATTTGGTTTAAAGAAAGGGAAACTCACGGCCAGAAAATATTTACGGAGCATTTGTTTTATATTTTCTTCATTTTTTCTTTTTTCCCTCGAAGAGAAGTCAACGATTGTCAAATCATTTTTATTTCGATACGTGGAAAAAAGATAAATGGATTTTTTTGAATATTTTTTAAGCAAAATGTTGTTTTCAAAGGGGGGAAAATGTGACAAATGATCGGCAATGAAAATATTAATAAAATAGGCAGAGTTCGTATAAGGAAAGAAAAATATATGATCTATGTCACAGAAAAGTCATTTTGATGTATAAAAGAAATCCACCATAAGGTTACATAAATATCTTTAACGTCTTCATATTTCCTTTTTTATTTCCGTTGGTCAGTGAAATTTAAACTTTTTCATTTTTCTTCTGAACTGCTGACAGAGTTTCCAAAATTTTGACTTCAATGATGCATCATTTTTTTTCTGATAAATAATATAAGGTAGAAAATCGCTTTGAGGTAAAACTGATTCTTGCGCTTCTTCAAGGACTATTTACATGCATTTAATCCACTTCATATGATATATTCAACTGTATTGATAATAAAAATAATTTTTTTGTAAATAAATTTACGTGTTATTAATGAAATGAAGGTATTAATTACTATCAAATGTTTTGATTGTAGTATTTAAATTTAATTATGTTTAATTTAAGATGTATTTGTCCTTCAGTTCAAGAGAGGGATTATTTCTCATAATAATCGCTAACAAAAAATTCTAGTCCTAGTTCAAATTACTTATAAAGTCATTAATCAATATTAAATTCTTAATCAAGTTTAACTGTAAAATTTCAATACATTTTTATTTCTTGATTGTAAAACCATTTTTGGAAATTACAAGCAGAAAAACGAACTTTTCGTTAAAGTCGTTTACATTTGTAATAAATACTTAAAAGATAATTATTTATCTTTAGGAAAAGTGAATCTAATTACAATGAAATTTTAAATTTCAAACGAAAAGTCATTATTAGTAGATAATTTTATTTTTTCATTGCATAGCAAAATAGTTTTATGAAAATAAAGAAAATAATTATATAAATTAAGACGATGCAAAAAAAAATTAATTAAAAAATTTTCCATTTTTTTCATAACGAAAATTTTAAATTAATTTTTTAAGACGAAAGTATTTTAATAAAATTTTTTTAAAAAGAAAATAATATCGTTTGATATTTGTCAATATTATTACACATAATTAACAACTATACAGAATGAAAAATTTTAAGGGATTTATATGTATAATGTATAGCTTAATTATTAATATTTAATAATCATTAATATTTTAAGATACAAATGAATTCGTAATAGCCGAGTGTTATATAATTTTTTTGTAAATAATTTAAATTTTGAAGAAATTATAAAAAAGTCATTTATTTAAAATTCTAGAGATATATTTTTAATTCTTACGGTCACTATTTTATATATAACCACATATATATATATAACCATATATATAACTATATATAACCACAAAATTATTAATTTAACAACTAACAATAAATCTTTTATTTAAAAAAATTTATCCGTCAAAATTGGAGTCCAATGACATATTTTTTTATCATTTTTATGCCTAACTTTCCAACAATTATTCCCTATTCATATAAAGCAAAGAAATCACAATTTCCTAATGAATTTTATATATTATTTATGTTAAATTTATCACTTTCTAAAGATTACATTTATGTTATGATTGAAATTTGATTATAATACCTGATTTAATATATTTTTTAATTAAAAGATGAATGTTATCGATTGGATTTGAAAGAATAAAAAATGAATATTTTTATTACTTAATTATATTTCTATAAAAATATCAGTGAATTTGAAAAAAAAATTAGGATTTATGATACAGAGAATAATTTATTATCTTGTTTCTCTCCCTTGAAAGCCTATGTTAGACACAATGATAAATAATTAGTTAAAATATTAAATAGATTAATGAAAGTATGATTAATTTAAATCGGGAACCCCTCTAAATAGGCAAATAATATAAAGTAAAGCATGCATGTTCAAATTGATAATAAATGCTTATATCTCCAACCAAAAAAGTACAAACACATGGGCGTGTTAGTGACAACAATTCGCAACAATAATAATGTTTCACCAGCAAATCGTTCATTCGTTATAACAAAACTTATACTTTAGCGATTACGATATATAGGGGAAGAAAGAGCTAAAGATTGATGGAGTATTCTTTTTTTACCCTTCCGATATCAGGAGTAACGGGTACGGGTCCACACACTAGGTATAAAAAATATTTCTACTTAAAAAAATAATCCCTTGCCCGCTAAAGTGACTAGAAAAAAGTATTCAGAGAGGAAAAAGGTTTTGTAGAAGAATTTTTTATCCCTTCTTCTTTTCCCCCATTTCTAATATGGGCTGCGTACCTTTATAAAAGATAGATCGTCGCTTAAGCGATTTGCAAATATCTATGGCGCAAACGCGACCGTTGGAGCAGAAAAGTGTCGACCTAGCTTTTTCTGATAAATTGACGCAAGACTACTAGCTCATCTGGTCGATTCCGGAGAATCTGGGAGAAGATATTTTTTCCATCCCTCCGGAATATATTTCTTCTTCCAATTGCTCCAGTATGTAGCGCCACCTAGCAGTGTACATGAAAAATAGATGAAAAAGCCTTGTTTCTCACGTATTTTTTTAATTACATAGAAAAACTTAGTTTTGGTTTGTTTTCAATTTTAAATCACTAAAAGGAAAAAAAATTATCAAAAAGAGCAAGAAGTAAAAATATTTTTTTAAGAAAAATAAAAACGATATTATGTCTATTCCATTAAATTAATCGCTGTAAAAAAATGAATGTGGTGTTGAAAGTTCTCTTTTGGAAACATTTTATTAAGGAAACTTATATTTCCAAAATAATTTCTACAAATGTAACTAAATATAAAAAAAATAAAAAAAAATCGTCAAAAAATATTATTTATATTTTATTATTCGTCAATTATATTTCCTTCTCTAAACTTCTTAAGCACATTTTATTTCTTAACCTAAAGTTTCAGGGGCAACTTTCGGAAATATGTAATTATTTATTAACTAAGCAAGCATACTTTAACAAGTCTGTCATCAATACAAGTTACTACGTGTCAAGGGGTAAAAACAACTTTTAGTTTCAAAATAATTTTCAATCTTTTTAAATCGAAAATTCAAAATGTTTAAAAATATTAGTTTAACACATAATATTCAGTGCATATATGTGTGTGTGTGTGTATGTGTGCCTTCCTTAAATATTGTAAGGTCTTTGACCCATTAAAAACTAAATATTTACTTGGCTTATTGCTATATTTATCAAAAAATATAAGTACCCTTAAGGTTTTTTTTATCATTTTATGCATCACTTATGCATGGCTAAGGAAAGAATCAGAAAGAACAGGAAATAAAAATAAATTTCTAATTCGTAAGAGACAATAGATGCAATCATAATATTAAAAAATCCATCCACGGCACTACCGAAATGAGATTAATTACATTTATTTAAACACATTCCTGATATAAAATCCGTAAATTAAATTTATTAGAAATTAATAGCTAATAATGAATAAATTCATTATTAGTTTGAATATACTCAATCCGAAATTTTTTGCTACACTTTTTAGGAATCATTAAATTTAACTAAAATTTATTTTAATAAAATTTACTAAATTGAGCCAAAATGCTTAAGTATGATTTTACCTTAAATACTATATTTTCATGTATTTAACAAGGGAATATTTTTACGACTATAATGACTGAAAGAATCATAAATCCCTTTTAGGTCACATTTAAAACATTAGTAAATGTTATGGCAACTCTATGCATTACCTCTCATAAGCACAAATTTATAATTGTGACAAACTATCTGACAACAGATATCAGAAAAAGTGTGTGATGTGTTTCTTCACACTTACATAAATAAAATTAGTAAGTTATGTAATCAAATTTATTTTTAAGTTGGTAGAAGAAGTTATAAAAGACTACAATAAAGAGAGACACAGAAGAAAGAATCTGTACCTAGATATAACTACAGTAAAGAACAGTTTGCGATTTTAAAATGAAAATTCTAGTTCTTAAACTGAATTTTGAATTAATTATTGACAACTCAATTTTTTTCCTTGGAGAAGAAATTATAGATAGCTTCACAACATGTAGAAGAGAACTTTTAAATCATTGATATGTGACTCAGTTTTAATTATTTCTTTATCGCTTAATTTTTCTTGGAAAATTTATGTTATTAAAAACAGTTAGGAATTTGTCTTTTTGTATTATCAAGACTCTAAAGAAGATTTTGTCTTCAATATTTTCCCTCAGAAATTTTCATGGATTCACGGTTTAAGCTTCCGTAAGATGAAAGAATTATTGTTACAAGCAATCACACTCGGAGTCGCACAGATGCAGTTGGATGAAATCTGAGTTATTTCGATTCCCTGAATGGTCTGATTCGGATTCCATTCCTCCATTCCGATTGCAATTCTGACGGAGTCTGCGCCTTTGAAGAAGTTTCTTCCTGAGCACCAATGACGGATGCGGAAGAAATGGAATGGAATCCGCCCCGAGATTTCGCAATCGTCTTTGCGCCGAATCACCTTTTCCACAATCGAAATGGAAACGTCATTTCTCTGAGTGCGCACGCGCCCCGCAATTTTGCAGGGCGTCGGCTTCGAGATCTTTCGCGTCTGCGTGCTTTTTTGTAACCACTCAAAATATTTGGGAGGGGCTAGAAGCAAACTTTCATTGCTCTTTTGACGGTGTGTTATTAGGACTGCAGATTCTTCGAAATTCTCTCTGAGCGTCACCCACCCCCACTTCCAGTTCGTGTGTGCACGAAGAGATTGGTCAAGAGATAAGGCTTTCCCACCTTCCCCACCTGGCGATTTGGAACATTAGTCACGAAAGAATCATCATCTATAATTTTAGTGGCTCTTTCTGCTACAACTAGTGTGGAATGTCCTTGAATGGTGGGTTAAGAGTTACACTGATTTCGTTTTTCGCCTTGACATTGTTTCACTTTTGTTTTCGTTAGAAACAACAAAAGAATATGGTTAAAAATTCTGAAAAATGGATCAAATTTTATTGTTTTTATATACGCTGAGGAAATGGTTCCTTAATTGGATAAATAGTTGCATCCTACATGTCTCGTAAATAAAGATTTTTATTACTGAAATTCTTTTGATAAATAAAAAAGAGAAAACGAAAACTTAATAAATGAAAAACTAATTATTTTCTTAACATTAATGTTTTTTTTTAACAATGTAAAATGGTCTTTCATTTTCTCCTAAATTACTTGTCTCTACTTTAGAAAAATATATCATTTATGGATCCTAACATCATTTTTTGCTTAGTACTTTAATTTGTAAAAAATTAAATCAACCACAAAACAATGAAAAATTTAATTGTATTAAGAATGTATTTAATAAAAGCACATCAACATTCACTCGATAATAATGATTAGTATCTTTATGTTCTGAAGATTAAGAACAAAATACGCTAAAGACATTGGATAAGAGAAATCGAAAGCTCATTTTGAACAGTCATTCATAGAATCACTAACAAGTGGCATAGAACACACATTTGTTTCTTTTTTATGCAGTTCTTACCACAATGAAAACAACGTCATGTTGAAGTTTATTAAAAATTCGATTCTGTTTCTGCATGTTTAAAAACGAAACTATATTGGATAAATCTTTACAGTAATACAAGCATGCAAAATATTCCTAAAAGAAGAAACCCATAATGATATATAATCTAAAAAAAGATCCATTTTTTCCAAAATGCAAAAATTCTTGTTGTTTTAAATGAAAACTTTAAAATGACTAATTTTACTTCTAAAAGAAACATTTGTCGTTGAAAAATACTGTCCTGCAAATGAAACGCACATTTTAATCATAGTAGATTTCTATGACACCATAAAAAGGAAATTTTTCAAAATGTATAGAGAAACATAAAAAGGAGAAATAATTCGGTTCCATAAGTTATATAATTATGAAGTAAGTTCTCAAATCAAATTTTGGTATCATTCCTGATATTTACTGATCAGAACCCATGTGAGTCTCAAGACGACAGATTTAAGTGTTAAGAATTGAAAAATCTTCTTTTATTTTGACCGTTAAGATATGATTCCTTTAAGAATCATATCTTAAAGGTCAAAGGTAAAAAATAAATTAGATGAAAATATTAAAATGTAGTTAAGTAAGAATTTTCTTGCTTTAATAAGGCAATGTATTATTCCACTTTTACTGTAGTTATAAATATTTTTTAATTTTCTTTCAAAAATAAAAATCAAAGACAATCAAATTCTAACATGTACTTTTAGGTCAAATTAGTTCGGACTGATCCTAATTAAAACAAAAAGTATTTCCATGATAATAGTTTGCATTATTGGAAATTATAGATGAAAGCGTATATTTCATTTATATCCTGTACATTTTTCTTCCAGGAATACCAAAAAACAAATAAATAAAATAGCTGTATCTCCTACATATACTTTTATAGTCACTAAATAACTCAATTACTGAAACACCCCTGAAATGTCAAATAAGGATGGATAGCAACTACAAAATGCGATATACCCTAATAAATCGAAAACAGACATTCAAATAATTGAAAAGGGCAAGATACAGACGCTTTAACAATTTTTACTTCGGAAAAAAAAAGGTCGATTTAAGCCAAACCCAGAAATTCACTCCCCTCCATCCCAAGAACAAGTACCTAACATGTATAACACCAACTTATTGCGAATTGGAATTACGATTACGGTAAGGCAGGTGATAGGTGCGGTCTCCACGAGCAATTATCTAAACTTTTTCCGTTGCAGTTAAAAGTGTCGAAGAAAACCCCGAGAATATAAAACTTAATGGTAACAATAAAGAAATAAATGAATAAGCATAAAAGTTATTACTTACTTCTTGTTCTCTGCTCGTCCAAGAGCTGTTTCTCTATCCCTTCTCGGACTTCGCGCTCCCGTAGAAGTTCCATCTTCAATTCAGCTAGGAGGAATTGAATAAAAAAAGTAAAAAACGGATAATAAGACAGTGAAAGAAGAAAAAAAATTATGAATGAAGTTAGGGAGTGGACAAAAATATATTCTTTTTAATTTCGTTTCGGCAATTTCTTCAAATCCAATTTGGTAAGATAGAGTCATTATATGTATATATGCATACTTAAAAATTCTAGCATTGCGGGTACGCCTAGCGTTAAATAAGAGAGTATTCAATGATCAGAAAGTACTTTGTATGGGGGATTGGCTTTTAATTTATAAATGTCTTGTATTTTCTCTTTTCATAAAAGGAATATAAATTGCGACGTTGTGAATTCGGTGAGACTTGAAAAAGGTTAAGTTCTGAATGGCTTATGTATGATAAATACTGTTGTTTTATCATAAAAACTGCCGCATTATTCAAGCGAAATTCTCTAAGACAATTATGTCTTCATGTAATAACGGAATTATCTTTGAAATAAATTCAGAAACAGCAATTCAAAAATATACATAAAGGAGGTATGTTTGTAAATTCTCTGACATTTAATACTGTGGTATTTTGCATCCTGTATATTTCTAAAAAAATACTATGAAAGGTTATTAGCCAGTGGTGAAAACTGGTTGATATAAAAAGATAAAATTAACTGTCTTTTTGATTATTGAAATTTAATGAAAATATATTAAACCTAGCAATTTTCTCGAAACTAAATTTGAATATTTTCAACATTTTTCCTTGAAATTGATGTTACTATTAATTCAAGATTTACATTTGGTTAAGATAATGCATTTATATCTTAATCAAAAATACATTTCAAATTATATTATATTATTTTTCTGAGTAACTGATTATAGGGTGCCCCTTAGTTTTTAGCCAATGTGGCATCGTATTGTTAACGATGATGACTTATTTTTGGTTGGTCTATCGTGTTTCCACCGCCATTTTGTTTCTTTAAACATGCACAAAAACTAGCTTAACCAAAAAAAAAAAAAAAAATCCCCAATCATCCTCACTCAAAAAAATCACCCTATATTTTCTCCCTAATTATATTACTCTGTTGTCCTATTCAAATAGGATAATGAAAGATTGATTGATCATATAGAAAAAGCAACAAAAGATTTAGATTTAAAGTGAATCTGAAATAATTTAAAAAAGTATATCATATATTTGTTTGAATTTCTAAATTATATATTTCTTTGACAGACACAATTTCTAATAATTTCATGTTTCATAATTATATAAAAAATATATAAATTCCTAAGATTTGTTGTTAAATTATTATTCAAATATTTCACAAAGGAACTTCACTGAAACAATTTTACTAGAAATATCACATCAAATCTCTTTTATAATTTTTACCTAGTCCCTCAATAGCTTCAAATATTATGAAACAACCAATTTTAAAGTCTCGATAACCATAATAATGTAGTGATGTCGATCACCGACATCGAAATCAATCAAGAAACGTGTATGTGGTTATGTACTTTTCAGCTTTCTTATCTTAGAGCTTCATTTCTAAATTGTCTGCGATGCAGCAATTCCTCTAGAGGGGGGAAAACACTCCTTACCTTCAGAAGAACACCTATCACTTAACGAGCAGGATCTAGAGATTTTCCTCTAAGAAAATGCTTCTTAACACTCCTTCAATTTTTCCTATACACTCTCATCCATCAAGTGGTACGAAATGTTTTATTTGATCACTTTCCTTTCGTTGTTCATTTGAAACAATTTGTTAAGCAAACTATAAGCTACCCAAATATCGCTTGTTTTTATAATAGGAAAGATATTACTTTGACGATACGTAAATATATTCTAGTATATTTAAATTCGATGAAAAATATTCTAAATAACATTAATATATAAGAGTTGTGTCACAGATAATTTATTGAATAAGAAGTGCAAATGCGAATGTTATCAATCAAAATACTAAAATTAATACTTCCTGCACTTCAGTTAAGCATTTTTTAAAAAAAGGTTACTTTTACAATAACATTATAAAATTTATTCATGCCTCGATACTATTTCTTTTAGTTTAAGTTAAACAGACTATATTGCCTAAAAGCCTTACGACAGACTATATTGCCTAAAATTAGAAATTTATCAAATACATTCAGTTTTTCCATTTTTTAATACCTAAATCTATATATAATTTAAGTAATTTTACATCGTATACAACGACTCAAAACTCCACAATTTGCTTACCTAGGAATAAAAACTAAGTTAGAACAATTGTCCCTCTGTTGCTTGCTGAATACTAACAACAGTTGAAGTCTTAAAACTTTCATTTTGTGCATGGATTTGGTATTGGTTCAGAATGCATTTTAAAAAATAACTTGTAATTGAATCAGCTCTCATATGTGTAAAAATGAATAAACTCTCATATGTAAAAATGACTAATGTCATTTAAAATTCGTTTTTTGCTAAATAAACATTTTTAAGAGTAGAAAATTTGCTCAGAAAATATTTTTAATATTTTGATGTATTTAGAAATCATTGTAATTTGTTTTTAAATTTTATAAATATAACTTCTGAAACTCTTATCAATTTTAAAGTGATATATGAGTTAAGCGAGCAATCAAAAGATTAATTTTTACCTAACAATGAACAAAGTGGATTCCTTTACTATTATTATTATTTTTTTTATTTTAACCTTTTACTTTTAACTTTTACTATTAACTTGTCTAAAAATAAAATTAAATGATTTTACGAAATTTCATTAAAAAAATATTAAAAGTTTTTATAAATGTGGGAGATCAAATAAGTACTTTGAAATAAAATTTATCGATTCTTATAAAAAGTTAGCTTGTAATTTTCTTATAATTTCCTTTAAACACCAATAAGAAAGATACTTATTTACATTATAATATCTTTAAATCAATTTAGGAATTACTTTAAGTAATAAAAGGAAAGAATAGTTATGTGGTTTACGTTCATATTTTGAAATTATTTTAAATCATCTCATGAAGATATATAACTAGAAGTATTAAAACTATTAATTCCTATTTTTCATAACTTATGCAACAAAAATTCATAACTTATGCAATCATCTTTGGATTCCGAGCCCAAATATCTTAAAAATACAAGAAAAATTCTTATATAACGCCAATTTCAATTCACACAAATATTATTATTAAGCATATCAAACATTTGGCAAACAATAAGGCATCAGAAAAACCATAATAAAATATAAAATTTATAATTGCTCACATTAACTTCATTAATTTTAGTATCATTTTACGCTTAAAAAAATCAGTTGTATTTACAACTGATTTTTTTTTTATTTTCTCAAAATTACAGCATACAGGCTGACCAAAATACGTTTAAAGGAATTTACTTATAATTGTTTCACCATAGCTCATTCCCTTCAACGTTTTCGAAAAAATACAAAACAGAAATGCTTTTCAGACTTCAATTATAACATTGTTAACCATCATTAGAGAGTCACGAACTTAAGAGTTTAAAAGTTAATAATCACCAAACTTATACAAGTCTGCTTCAAACTTTGTTTACCTAACATCTTTACAATTATGTTAAGAATTTTTTTGAATTACTTGTATACGTGTGTTTGGTTAAAATCGGATCGTTTGCATGTTAGTTTTTAAGCAAAACAAATATTCTCTCTCTCGTTTTACCAATCATCAATTTAATTCATAAAAACAAGCAATAGATATCGATTTTTAACTAAGGTAATAAAGTTTTAAAAATATAAAATGTTTTTCTACACACATTATTTGACTTTTTTAACTGTTAAGATAGACACTGAGCTGTAATTATGCTTCATAAAGAAAGGAATTTATTTGAACACAATAATATCAAATAATTCACTTAATGGTCTTAATACTAGTTTGATATACCTTGAGATATTTTTTGCGTTATCGGATGTTGTTAAAATATAATAAAAAAGTCAAATGAAAATGCTCTTTAATGTCATTTAAAATTCGTTTTTTGCTAAATAAACATTTTTAAGAGAAGAAAATTTGCTCAGAAAATATTTTTAATATTTTGATGTATTTAGAAATGATTGTAATTTTTTTTAAAAATTTTATAAATATAACTTCTGAAACTCTTATCAATTTTAATGTGATTTTTTTAAATCTTACTTTGGAGTTAGCAGTATCAGAAGACATTAAGTTTAGGAAAGCTATGGTAATATTTTTATATAAGGAAACTCATGTTGGTAAATTGTTTCCATATACTGGTAAGTAAGTTCTTATTTATTCATTATAATTGAAATTTCCCTTTCATAATGAAATGGTTACAGGAATCGGTTATTTTGACATAGAGTTAATAAATTACAAAATATATTTTAATCACCCTCAAAACTATTTATATTTATTTACCACTAACTAGTATCTTCTTATGAATAATAATATTTGTATACTGAGTCTGATTTTCATTGTTAATCTTTCCTCTTAAAAACAGCTCAATTTGCTTATATCATGTAAACATCACTTATTATAAAACTTGTCAACAGATTCAAGACATTTTTAAAATAAATATTTATATTTAAGCCAAAAACATCAAAAACAACCCTTTGTTATATAAGATTCTTTTGAGATTGTGACACTCATGTTTAACTTCTATTTTTTCATAAAGAAGAATTTTTTTGAATGCACATTTATTTTGTTTAAACTAGTTCATATTCTATTTATTAAATAAAGTTAATAAAAAATTTAATTCGTAATAAATTTTTTTCTCCATACGATATTCTTAAAGCATAAAAATATATTTTGGTACTTAATTATTTTTTTAGGTACAAATTAAGGTATGTTTATTACAGATAACAGCTGGAAATTATGTCAACAGAATAGTTCCAAATGACTTTATATCAAAGTTGTACTGCTAACTCAGCCTCATTTGTCGACAAAAGTGTAAGCAGAAAAGTAATATCAACTTGCCTTAAGGAATAAATATAAAACCTTCTCGGTCACAACATTTTCCAACCGTTTCCTTGCAAAAGTCCTAGTAAAATGTTTCAATAAGAGAAGATCAAGAAAGAAAATTGAGTACCTACCGGATGCAAAAGGAAAAAAAAAGAGAGCAATAATGATTTTTGCATCAAAAAATAATTTGAAAGCCTCCATGTTTGTTTAAAAAATGATCTTTCTCTTTTCATAAACACCAACAGCATCTAATCTTTTGTTGTAAACTGTACAAAAGCATAAGTGCGAGAAAAAAATGTAATGAAGTTCTCCATAAAAACCGATTCCACATTGATAAATGAAAAAGCAGAATCTACATCTTTAAGCAAATAGCTTCAGGCCGTGATACTTAAGCAGTGATGGCGACTGAATCGTGCTCTAATATATTATAGTGCGAGGGTGGGCGAAGCGAAGAGAAGTAAAAATGAAATTAGCAGGAAAGACACACCTCCTTCCTTGGAGGCAAGGAAATATGACAAACCAGGTGGTGGTTACGACTGAAAGTGTAAATGGATAGAGAGAACAACAAAAGAAAGAAAAGGATAAGAGATGTTCCCTCCATTCTCGCCAAATCTTGCCAGGGCACCTTCTTTCCAGTATAGGACTTTTAAGAGGATGGCGTCTAATAAAAACGTCACTGCTGAAATATGCCTCCCACCATAGAGATAAAGTTGGAATATACAATACTTGCAACTGCTTAATTAAGAACTAACTTTTTGTTGCTTTGGGAAAGACTACTATGAGAAGTAGTGACACGAGTCAGCCAAATAGCACATAACCTTGAATTGATTTTCTTTCATAGGACTGATTAATCTTTGACTGTTTTTTTACGTTGAATGGCGTAATTGTTTACATTAGGGAAAGACTGGATAGTAAGAGAGTGCCTCTAGAATTGTGCAGTTAGAATTTTTTGATTTAATTATAAACGTTTGAGTAAATTATGTACTTGCAACTGTTGCTAAGTTAATATTTGATGATTTTGTGTCCACATTTTGATAACTAAAATAGGAAATCTAGAGGAGATCATTAGAAGAATAAAATCAATTCAATTTGCATCTTTTTTGAATAGAAAAACTAATCTATATCTTGATCTTTCATTTTGAATTATGAGGTATTTCATTTACTACTTTTGCGTTATAAGAACGAAATTCCTGGGCACTGAATTACTTACTTAATGTCAAATGAAATTAGTTTTATTTTTTATCAATTTTGAGACATGAACCTTGTTTTATTGTATGAGATTGTCATACCAACAGCAATGACCCTGAAGGAGATAAATTATATCTAAAAGCTTAAATATCTATAAATTGATTTCCAGGAAAACGTAAAACAGTTGATCTTACTACATGTAGGAAAGAAGTGCTCTCACGTGCATTCAAGTACATCCAGGAAGCAGAAAATCAGCATCCTAGTCCAGTTTTTCAATACTGTTAAGACTCATACCTTGGACCATCCACTTCAAAAAGCGTAGCTTTACTGCCATGTTGCAATAAGCCCAAATCACAAAAATATTAAAACTTTCTTGCCGATAACACAATACATAAATATCACTGAACTATTAAAAGTTTATATCATTCTTCATACTGTTTGATTCACTTTAATATTTCGTGCAGAATTCCGATAACAAATTCTATTGAATTAACATGAAATTCAACTTTTGCAGGTGATATTTTGCTAACATTTCCTAGAAAACAAAAGCTGATCTCCAATTATTTTCAACAGCAGTGATAAATCCCACGATCACCAATTTTTCCTACGGAGGCTCTCAGTTGTGCAACTGTTGGGTGGGACTCATCCCACTTGGTTCCACAGCAGTACCTAAGGGAAACTCTAACCCCTTCCCTCACGCACCTAGCGGAGAAAAGGCGGTTTTCAGATGATTAAATTACGAGATCTTTTGGGTTTTACGAGGAGACATGAAACTCAGAGGGTCTCCCCGTTTTATGCTACCACCACTGTTAAGAAAACCCCCTTTCCGCGTCGCCAATGTTATCTGACCATTATGAGGGTTCCCATATCCGAAGATATAATGGTCTTTACGTGAACAAAGGAGTAAAAAGGAAGGGATCTCTCTCTTTCTCGGCATCCCTCTCTCTCTCTCTCCTCTTCCTCCTCCGTGAGTTCTTGCAGAAGCATGCTCGGTAAATCATTAACAAGCGAATCCTGAAAGAAACTGATAAGACCTCTAATCACCATGTCGCAAGGATTCGTAAACAGCGGAGCTCCAAGAGGACCGGGATGATGATACGGGGAGGTGCGGAGCATGTGTCTGCACCCCCCTGGAGGGTTGAAGAAACCAAGAAGCTGTTTCTTTTTCCCTTTGGGCATTTATCCTCCCTCATCCCCTTTGTCGGCGAGAGGATGCAGGTACTCATGTGGAACAGATCGGTTCTTTCTTGCCACTCACCTCATCCTAGAATTTCTTCCTTGCTCTTGCGCTTCCTCAGCCAGCGCCAGTTTCTGTCTCTCGAGCAGTATACGCATTCCGCCACTTTTTTTTCTTCTTTTAGTTTTAAACTGGTAGGTAAAGTATATAACTTGAACATATAAAAAAATTCTCACTCTTTATTTAGAGAGTACTTAGCGGGTTTTATTTTTAACCGTTTTGACTCCTCTTTCGCTAGTAACTCCATTTGAAGGCAGTACATTTTGCCAAGTACCTTGTCAAAAATTCTCTTAAAAACAAAATAAAAGTGGCAAAGCTCTGTAAAAAGTATTTTATTTTCTCTTCTCATAAATATTCCATGTAATTACAATATTTTGGTTTTTTTAAATATGAACTGTAAATGAGTACATTGCATTCTTAATTATTACAAATTTAGTAAGAACATATTTTGTTTCTCTATTATGCATCATTTTACTTACAATTTCATTTATAGCTAAAAAATATCCTCAAAATTCATCAAATAATTTAAATGAATAATTTTATGGTATTTTAGTTAATCTTATTCGATATAATATAGCATTGTAGATAATTTGAATTGTAAATATTGTAAGAATATCTAAGAGGAAAGTTTGCAAATAGTTATATTTTAAAAAAATTTAACAGGCAGTTTTACAAATTAGGAATTAATACATAGTTTTAATATTCAAATAGAGAAGTTGATCAAGTTTATCTTATAAAATTAAGGTAAAGTTTGAAAAGCATTTTGAATAGGATTTATTTTTATTTTTAATTGTCGAATTCATACATTATTTAATTACATTCAAATTTTAATAATCATGAAAATCTAACCCTTTAAATATGTTCTAAAATATTGTCTTTCTTTGTTATATAATTACTTTGAAAAGAAAAATTTAATTCAGAGTAGAATTTATAAAAAATTTAATATTTTCTGTGCTTTTAAAAAATATTTTCCTTGAAACCAACATCCTCTTCTGACATTTTCAACATAATGGATATATTCTGTTTTAGATGCTAAAATGTCATCTTGTGTTTTGTTTCCTACATATAGACACTCATAAGGAGAAAGAAAATGTTAGAATATAAATATTATCATTTACTCTGTTTAGTTCAAATATATGATGTAACAGACACTTTTAATCAACGAAAATAATTTTATGATGAATCAACAAATAAAGAACAAAAACACTTTTTGAGTTATAACTCAATAATTTTAAAAGGACTCGGTGATCAATTATTGCTAGGTAAGTACATAACTGTAAATTCGTTTCTTTTTTTTTTCCAGTAATTTACATTTTTGGATAATTTTTATTGCTTGCAATCGTATTACGAATTTTTTTTTACACAGTCAAAAATTTCTTATTAGAAAATAGTTAGTTGGTCAAAATAAGTTAAACGTAGTATTATTAATATTTTCAAAATTAATTTATTTTACTCAGAAAAATTATTTAACTAAGAAGATATATTTAAAAATCTTGAAATTCTTTTCAATTGTATTTAAATGAAATAAAAATTCATAACCTTTACCTCTTAGAAAGAATTTAATAGTAAAATATCTGAGTATGTGAAGCTACTTGATAATGAACATTCATTGTTCATTTTAAAAGTTCTAAAAAATTTTGAAATTTTATGAATGAGCTCTCAACTTATCATTACTAAAATATGTTGTGGTTTGTAAGTGTACTGCCATTTAAATTTTCTGTAAAACAACTTCTAATTGATGTCACATTTATTTATATGAGTTGGAGTGTGTTAATATCTGAAAATTAAATTTTTAATTCATTGTAAGTGGTTTGGATCACTGCATATTTTATCAATTAAAAAACGTTGACCATTTCTAGTTAATTAAGGAATTCAAGAATGAGCCAATCATGCTAATTTTGTAACAGTTAATTTTGCATTTGTAAACGTTCAATTTTACATTACTCGGTAAAGTAGAAAGAAATCAAAACCAAAAGGGAACATAAGAAAAGGAAAAAAAAAACTGCACATCCTTTTGGGATTATTCTTAAGTCGGCGCTTATGTGATGACGCTCACAGAACTAGCATCTCTCCGTAACAGCATAAATATTCTTTTAGTGCTTACACAATCACGATAAACAGATCTTTTAGCACAGTTCTGAACGAAAAAGCAGCCGGATACTTGACTGATAAGCACAGAAAAGGGGGGGGAGGGACTACCGTCTCTTCCAAACAAAACTTTTGCACACCAATCGGGTACCATTTTTTTCCCTTTCACTCTTCCAGAATCTGTTTTAATGGTACTTAAAAGCAGATCGCCGATGCACGCCCACCCTTTTCCCCCTGGTGGCTCCTTACTCGATAACTTCTCTCTCTATTCTCTTAAATATATATTCTTCGAAATGGTTTTTCCACTAAATCTTCCTTCGTTTCAATATGTCTTATCGGTGGAAGACGAAAGCTTCTCCTACTCTCTTTCACTTCTCCTGTATCATCCGTTTTACTTTTCATATATATATTTTTTTTACCATCCCTCCACCTTTCTCTAGAGATACCCTATGGAATTCTTAAAAGAATATTCTAAGACTACACTCCCACACCCTTCTACTGTTCATCAACTTTAATATTACAAATCCGCTTTTGATTGCTCACTCTCGTTTGAATGCTCATTAGAGAACAAATGGGACAAAAAAGGGGGTATTCTAATATCTACCTTCAGAGAGAATATTTATTTCGAATTTTGCAAGCTGAAAGATAGTATCTGATATGAATATATCCAAAGAGTATGAAAGCGTAACGACAATTTTCAAAGATTTTCTACTACTTGAAAGACGATGCAATCATTTATATAAGAGATAAATCTTAGAAATAATATTTTTTGTATAATGTATTAATCTTATCTATTTTAAGATGAAAAATCTGAGAAATTAGCTAACATGAATTAAAATTCCATGATAAGAGTAACATATCTTTGTTCCTTATTGATTTTAAAATATTACTCTCAAATACATTTTGTTTAAATTTATACAAGATTCTGTTTTATTTAATTATCATATATGAATATATTGAGAATTTTGTTTAATTTCAGAAATACTTTCTTATTTTTATAGTTTTTATTAAGTTGAAATTGAAAACAGCAATTATTAGAAGCCCCTGTCATAATTTTACTAATTTTTAATTAATTGACAAGTTTTAAATGCACATTTAATTTTTCAACATTATAGGTAATATAGTATTTATGTAGGCAAAACACTATACGAATCTAAATCTTTATTCCCTAACATTAGTTCGACTAAAACTGCGTAGAATTGCTCCCCCTTGTGAAATTTTTCTCAGAAGTTCATGAAAATAGAAAAAGGTAAAACTGACTATAATTTACAAAACATAACATAACTATAAAGGAGAACTTCTCTTAAATACAATAAATACATTTTTGAAAAATATAGCCTATATATATGCATTAATATATTGCATGCTATTTCGAATTTAGCTTTCATGTATATTTCCCACCTATTTTAATCTGCTTAAAAAAATAGGATATAAGACAATTTTTAGTTATTAGAGTTCAGGATTTAAATTTATTTGCATGGCTATTTACAATTTCAAATAACATGTTTGGGAATCCTAAAAATTTTGAAAATTTAAATTCCCGAAATCCTGTTGTAGATGATTTCTTAAAAAACATATTAAATTAGAAAGATGTTTCTAAGGCTATGAAGTATTAAAAACTATGATCTGAACTGATATCAACAGTGAAAAAGTGAGTTCAACTAACACAAATTCATATTCATTTATTTTTTATTCAATTTATTTTATTATATAAATGAATATTCTCATTCAGATAATATTTACAGAATTTTAAAGTTAGCATTGATTTAAGCATATTTTAATAATTTTACGATGCTAATCATTTTATGGGCCATTTTAATTTTTTTAACAAATAAAATTTAGAATGTAAAACAAATATCAAACATCAAATAAATACTATATTTGCAATTAATTTTTCTTTTATAAATATTTACGTTTTTATGATAAAGACTTCTTTTATGTTAAAACTTCAGTATATATTCCCAAATATATATTGATGACAGCAATGAGCAAGATATCTTTATAAAATTTCCAACACTAGTGCCATAATCATTTGATTCTTGTGACGTAAGAAATTATCTAATCCCATACATCTAAAAATACGGAAAGTTAACATGTGCGTACTGCAGTTTTGAGTGATCGTTCTTCTTCACTTTGGTTTTTCGACAACTGTTCGGAAAATGAATTGATCTCCCGATAATCCATTATTCTCCAATAATTTTGCAATCTACTCCTCCCCTAACTTCCACGTTCGCTCCCTTCTGTGAAAGAGAGGAGAGAGTAAATTGTGTCTGCGAATAACACATAAACTTCTCCGCGACAACACATAATTCCACCGTGAGGACATAATCCCGATCACGTCTTGACCAAAAGCTTGTCCCATTGTCCGACGTGTCGATGAAGTTGGTTGACGAGCCTCATAAATGTCGCGCTACTAGGATCCCTCCAGGCGCGTTTTAACGTACGACGGCAGGGTCTAGGTGCCTACTTAAGCCCAATTCATCATTTAGAGCCAGTCTTTAATCGATATCTCGGTGACAGATTGGAAGATAGGGAGGGTCTGGGGTGGGATTGAAGTCGAAAGGTAAAATTCTGTAGCATGTTTTCCATCTAGTTTTACGGGCTTATTTTTATTTAGCATTTTACCATTGTCCTGCTTGTCCTGCCTTTAAGCACTAGGCACTAAAATTATTATGAAATTACACCACATGAATATATTTTACAATACATATATATAATCGATTTATAATTAAAAGTATGTACTGCTGATATTTTACAAAGAGACAAGCAATCTTCGCTTTCATTTGTTTCGCGTATAATTTATTTGCTTCTTATACTAATATTTAAGTATATTTTATCCCAAGAATTTTTGTGTACAATTTTAAGTACATGTACTTTAATACATCATGAGAATTCAAAATTTATTTCAGTAATCTTATGCAATGTATTCGCAAGTTGGCTATATAATATGTACATTTAAAAAAGTTTAAAAAAGGTAAAATTAAAAGATAAATACCTTTCTCTAAACTGATCTGCCGTTCTTGCTGCTTCGCATTATCTGCTGCAACTTTGAGAAGGCCTTGTATGTACCTGAGAAGTGTTTCCATGGAGGATGCTGCCTGGGCTTGAAGAAGACCTATGTCTCCACCCATGGCGGGATAGGCTAACTGTTGCTGACTGGATGTAAGTCTGTCCGTGTTCGCTGTGCTGCTGACATCTGGATTGTCACTGACATCTGAAAGTCGAAACATTTTATAAAATAAAATGCATTAAACAAGAAGCAAGGCAAGCAAAATACTTCTCTTCCGTTCATTTTTGGTATTAAATTTAAATATTTTTATTTGTATCGCACTAATTTTTTTTGGTAAAATGAGAAAATGCACTACTTTCAAGTCAACAACTAAATTTTTTGCTAATTATTAACAAGCGTTTGTTTATTTTATTAATATCTTATTAGTTTTTTAATAGTTCATTTATGCCTTTCTTTATTTGAAAAAATAATCTCATTTTACTTCACGAAACTAGTTTACTGATGAAAACAGTATTAATGATATGCCTTGATCAATGCTTATGACTCTGTAGCAAAACCACAGAATTCATTAAGAATTTTAGTAAAATGCGTAAATTAATTTCTTTTAATGTGTATCATAGGTTTGTGC
Source organism: Latrodectus hesperus (assembly GCA_037975125.1). Lineage (NCBI taxonomy): Eukaryota > Metazoa > Arthropoda > Arachnida > Araneae > Theridiidae > Latrodectus > Latrodectus hesperus. The sequence continues at coordinate 94,967,480 of CM075852.1, read as the reverse complement.
ACATATTATTGTTTCTAAATTATGCACACATATTATTATATTACTATGCAGCAATCCATAAAAACAACTAATATTTACCTCTTTCACTGTCATCATCATCACAGTCCACGCTGTCGTTATCATCGTCAGCACCATCGTTTTCACTACCACTGTGTTCTCCTCCAGTACCACCCCCTACGCTGCCAGGACCATTGGTGATGGGGTTGTTGTTGTTGCTGCTGCTGTTGGAGGGCCGGCTGGAGTGCTGGCTCAGGTTGAGTACGGGACTGTGGCCATTAGCCTGTGCCCCTGCAAGAAGCCAGAAGTAGCCTAAATGCACGGGAGGAAAAGAACAAAATAGGTATGTTAGACTACTTCTCTGCTCACCTAACGACTGCCGGTATGTACAGAGGCTTGACAGAGGGAGAACACTTCTGACAAACCGAAGAGATGACGGGCTATTAGTATATCTTGCGCTTTTTGAATAAAAATTTAAAATCCATCCAAGTGCCAAACATGACAGCATGATTAATTTAATGCTTTTGACACATGATTGGTCTTAGGACATTAAAATATATAACGAAATCATATAGTTGTAACTCTTTTTCAAGTCTATTTTTGGTTTATTACTTCTGACTCATATAAAGTGCACTAATTTTTGATTTTGTTTGGAATATCTCTGCTTTACTTCTTGAAGACAACAGCACTTTTCTCCCTTCAACCCAAAATGAATTCACTCAAACGATGCGAAAGATATTCCCTATCTGTTAAGCCTCTTACAATTTTCAAAGCAAATATAACTTATGAAAATAGGAAAGAGAATTGGCTGAAAGTTAGAGAAATGTGTGCAAATTATGAAAGTTTTGACAATGCTGATAAAATTAAGGATTTTAATAATTATTTTTTTACTAAATAATTCGAATTTCAGAATTTGTCGTCATAAGCCACATCATAAGTTTTGGGTAATTTAAATGGAAATGAAAAGGCAGAAGCAGCGCAGCAGTCACAAGGTGCATAGAGAAGCAAAAAAATAAAGAACTGTTGATAGAAAGAAATTGATGAAATTTTATAAACTTATCACATTTACTTTTAGTTTATAAATTAGAATATATGAGAATTGGTTTTCTTATGGGAGCTCAAAACGAAAAAATTTCTAACTAAGAGGAAAAGATTTACCGTTAGAACAAAATTCGACATTAAAAAGCAAAGCATTTATAAGAATAAAGATTACGTAAGTATTCTTTTCTTTTCTTCAGGAATTTTCTCCTTTTTGGCAGCACACACTTGGATAATTTTAACGATTTCTTACAATTTTTTAGCTATTACATATAATTCTAAGTTATTTCAATTTTGTTTAATAGTGAATGCAATCATGACAATAACTTAAATAAATTATAAATAAGCAATAAAATTCAAATTTGAGTTATATATTGTTTTAAATGATTTATTAAACATTTCGGTGTTATTCTTGGTATATATACTAAAGAATTCGTAGCTTTGTGCAAAACATTACATTAGTCTTAGTGATATGAATGAAAAACGATGAGAATAATGAGAATATGAATATGGAAAAACATGATCACAGAAATATCTGTATTTATCAGCGATAATTTAATTTTTATTGATAATTTTTACTTTTATTAGAGAAAATATTCCTAAAAAATAAAAGCCAGCAACAGGTTTTTCGTAAGCATTTACAAAAAACCATTTCTTATATGTCTTATATCCTTTTTAGCAAAGAAAACAGATTCAAAAAAGAATTTGAAGTCTTAAAACAAATATTAAGTTGCTTTTTATTTTGTAAAATAATGATATTATTTAACATTTATAAAGAAACCCAATTAAAACTTACCGCTTTAATTAAAATACTCCGGTGTCTATAGATTTTATGCAATAAATTCTCATTACATTACTTCAATTTCTTTTTAAAAAACATAGACATCAGCCATTTTGAGAAAAAGAAACAGTTACGAAAAGAATCTTGATGGTGCTTTTATGAAAAACTCATATACACAATTACAAAACAGCTAGAAAATGAGTTGGACTTACCGTTTAAAAATGCCTGATCTTTCATTCGATGATTATCATATCCGTACAGCCTATCTTTGGAGTCAACTATTTCTCCTCTGTCATCCCTTAACCTGTAAATATAAAGAAACACATTTATAAATATATAAAATATATAACCTCGTATTTTTTCGATATACATGTGTGTGTAGCATATATATATATATATATATATATATATATATATATATATATATATATATATATATATATATATATATATATATATATATATATATATATATATATATATATATATATAATTAAATATGTATAGAAAAAGGGAAGTATTATTATGGGAAAAGTGGCATTTAAAATCTGTAAGTGAATACGGACACTTAGAACGAACAGCAAAAAGAAAGGTAATGTGTAAAAGCCAAACACACATCGAGTCCGGAAATAAATGGGAAGAGTTTCAGATTTCTAACAATTGGAAGACAAGTGTTTTAATTCCCCTTTTCCCTCTTTACTTCAAGACAATTACACGAAAAAGCGAATCGGATATTCGAAATCCGACTTTTAATGTGACTCTCTCCTCTTTTCTTCTCTCCTCCCCTTCGAATCTTTTACTTCTGCGGCTGACACAGAGCTTGAGACAAATGAGCACAAATTAACGGCAAAGTAATGGCTACAGACGGAGGGTCCATTTATTTATGCTGTTCCCATCACGTAATTTGCATGCGAAACTAATGAAATGGCATTAGCCTCGCCACGCCGATCCTGGTTTTCCTAAACGATTTCGAATTTCGCTACGCGCATACACTGCGAAAAGCAACTACTTTTGCCTTGGCGAAAGCATTTGGCGATTGAAATCTAATACTAAAATGAAAAGGATGGCAATAATATGTGGATCAAAAGAAATATTTAAGGATTTTTTTCTCTGATAAGATAAAGAAAAATATAAAGTAAAAAAAATTTAGTACGGTATTTTCACATAACAACGTATAGTTTGTTAAAATTCGAAATTTATGACATCACTATTTTCTAAATTGCAAAATAATTCAGTTTTGTCATTACATTTTTCTGAAATAAATACTAGAAAGTTAGAGATTTTTCTTGCATAAACATTTCAAAAACACTTTTGCATTCCATGTGAATTTTCCTTCACCAACCATGGTCTTATATAAAACGTAATTATTTTTCCTACAATCTTTTTCTTATATTTTATTTATTTTTCATACACAAATGGATATTTCTTGAATAATAAAAGCAAAAGTGACAATGGAAATTTTAAACTACTTCAGTCTATATCGAAACATTTCATAAGCTTACAAATAAATATTGTTAGTTATATATGTTTTTAAATATTTGAAAATAAGAAATAGCAGCTCATAATTAAATAATTATTGAATGAGTGAATGGATTATAACTTTGAGTCAGGTACAAACATTTCCTACATTTTATTCACGATTGAATCTTTTGATGTTGTAATTATCCCAATACTGGATTCAAACTTTATGATTTATGAAACTTTATGATCTCAATTCTTATTACAGAAACAATATGATGAAAAATAGCATTTTTTTCACAGGTATGACCAAAGCTAAAGAGTAAAATATGTAACTTAAATGATACATAGAACTTTTACCATGCTTTAAAGAAAAGGTACTGCTTCATTGTTTCAAAATCCAGAAATTAGGGAAAGTGGTGCCAGATTAGGGGTGCTCCTGCTCGCCAAGTGGCAACCCAATCCCGAAATGCAAGTCAGTGGCATGTGGGCTCTCTTCTTTCAGTCGCGATGATTAATGAAATTGGGAGAAATGTAATTTTAAGCATTCTTTAAACTGGTTTTCGCTTTTAATTTATACCGTTGCCAGCTGATTCTTTTCCGACTTACTGCGATTTGCAGACGCCTGATGAGCTTTCTGGAAGGAGAGACGGATTTAAGTAATTCATTTAAGACCAGAATAGAAGAGAAAAGCGCTCTTCTCTTTCTTTCTTTTCAATCTAAGGATTAACCCTCCATTAAAATACTTTTTCCCGTTTAAAAGTTGCAGCTTCAGAAATAAACGGAAAACTTTTCAATCTAGGTACAGCGGGAAGTTCATAAATCACTCCGGGTCTCTCAAGTCGGATCGATTAGGCAGAGAAATCAGTCTTCCTTTTCGATGATTTTTCGATAGCTTGGAATTCAACATTTTTTTTTACTTTCAGAGCTTTAAAGTGATTTGATATAAAAGTAGAATGCAAATTTTGACTAAATTTAAAGTTGTAAAGATGCAGATCCAAATTTCTACTTCTATTCGTGCGAAAATTTCTTTCCGTTTATTTTAATTAGAATAATTCATATTTGTGTACTCAATGCAAGAGAAAATCTTATTTTAAACAGATATATGTCTCAAATGTTTCCAGGAGCTTAATAATTTTTTTAATATCAATTAATAACTAAATGTGTATAATTCTGTATGCTGTTAATCAAATGCGTATTTATAATTCTGTATCTTGCATACTAAAAAATTTAAAAATTTGCCTTTTAAGAGTTTTTAAAGTATTTTACTTATTTAATGAAATAAAAACGATACAAGTAGTATACATCAAATTGATAAATATAGTAATAATATACTAATAATTTACAATTGAACAATATAGTAATAATTAAAACGAGTTTATTACTTTTACGTTATATAGAAATATCTACAACGAATTTATTCGATAAACATATATCACATTTATCTATGAACTATGGAATTTTTTTAGCAAAATCAAATATGGAATTAATTGTATAAAACTATTGCACAAATTAAAGTTAGTATATATTAAATTTTTGTAGAAAATTTCCTTTCGAGAAATGGTCTTTTTTTTATTATAAATAGTGGTTCAAAAGATTAAATTTTTCAAGTAGAAAATACCCATGCCTATTTTATAATTGGATATTAGGTTTCAATTTAATTTAATAAACTATTTCTAAATTTAATATTTACATCAAATGCAACCAAAATGCCTATTTTTATGAAACTCGCTTATTTTTGAAATCTAATTAAATGTTCATTTATACTCTTGGAAGTACAATAAATAAAATTAGTCTTGAAATCAATAATAAGGTTTACTGGGAATTCGTAATATAATTTTATCTATAGTATCATTGATATATAAAAATAGGTATATAAACATAGTATCAGATTGTAATACAGTATTATAAAATATCCTTTATATAAAGAAAATGAATTTGACTTCCATTGAATAAGTTCAGGGATTGTATACAACTAAAATATGAAATTTATGAGATAGATTTGGAAAATTTTTTTGATAGAGATAAAGTTCCCATATTTTAAGAATATGTTACATAAACTCAATTTCATATCTTAAATATTTTATATTATTAAAAGAATTAACCATATTCAAAACTAATACTAAATGATATCTAAATTTTCAATGCTGCATGAAATATTAAGATGCTGTATATATAACATACAATTTTGTAACATTAAAATGACATTAAACATTTAAATTAAATTTTATTTTTAAATACATTAAATGGGCATAGATTGTAAAATTAATATTTATAATTGTAAATGACTCTAATGAGCTAAATGTTTCGAAGACATTAATAAAAATGAAAGGAAATAAAGAAATAAAAATACAAACAAATTAATCAAAATTTTAAGAAAAGGACGCAAATTAAAATTTAGCATATTTTAGCAGGTTAAAAAATAAAAGATAGAAAGGAAAACAAAAAATATTTGATTGGAAATTTAATTTAATTAATAACTTATTCGATTATTTTCTAAAAAATCAAAATGTAAAACTTCAAAAACCATTTATTTTTTCTTTTCATTATCCTCTCTTATACTCCTTTAATATATATTAAAAAAAACAAGAATCATAGAAAATATATATTTATGTGACTGCCAACAATAATCTTATTTTGGAGCGATCTACCTACACCAAGATTCGATGCTCTGTGGGAAAACTGTAACTACAGGAATAGAAGAAGTGTATTGGAGGAAAAGAAAATTTCAAGGATGTTTCTTTGGCGAAGTCCTCCAGACGAAGATGATGAGGGAAGCGCGCGAAGGTGGTATCTGAGAACGTGAGATGGATGGTGGGGAAAAGAAGTGGGGGAGGAGCTCAAGTGATAGTCGAAAGCGAGAGGGAGGAGAGAGAGAGAGAAAAAGAGACACCTCGAGTAGTCCGTCTGTAAATGAGAAATGCAAACCCGGGATAAGACTAGCGCCAAGGTGTTTTTGCCCGGGCATCTTTCGGAAAAATTTTATCTTTCTGCAAGTTAATTTAAGCCGACAGGATGATGGATTGCAGAGTTGCTAGAGAACGAGTCTCAGATTTTTTCTTCCCTTTAGCTATTCCCTTTCCATCCTGGTCCTTCTTTTCTCTCTCCGTATGTGTGTATATATGTGTGTACATATATGTATATATATATTATTTCTTCTTTTTTTCACTATTTTATTTTTTTTCCTTCACCAGCGCGATCCGGCTCTTCTTTTGAGGGTGGTAGGGAGAAGGCTGTTCGCCGAAGACCGGAACGAACATCAATCATCCGGCTGCCAAGCAGTCCGGGCGGCCTCGCGGTGCGCGCGTCTCAGAGCGAGCTTAATCTTTGGAAAACGAACTAGACAGTTCGGGGCATATTGCTTGCTGACCAGCCTCCGAAAAACATGATAAATTATTTCGAAGAATTTATTTCATAGAGCTTTAATTTCCTCACGATGCGACAGAACTCTATCTCCCTTCTCCCCTCCCCTATTCGATGATTCCTCCCCCTACTTTTATTTCGACCCTCCTCCCCCACTTACAGAAAGTTGAAACGGTAGATGACGGCGTTTACTTTATTTTATTTATTTTTTCAATTTTTTTCAGGGTGGATAAAGCGGAACGAAGGAGCTGATTTGCATGGTTCGTGTGGGACACTTGGGACAGGCACTGATTACGATAGGCACTGGTAAACGTTTTTCTCTCTCCCTTCCAAACCGTCTGTAATTACATTGGTAGAAGGGGGTTGAAATGGGAGGGAGGATGTGTGTGTGTGTGTGTCTCAACCCTCTTCTTTGTAGGAGTGACGGATTTTTATTGAGGCACGCGTTTCAATTGAAATCCTGATAGCTGCGTGATTCAGAGAGATATTTTCGTTTGATTTGAATTTGAGAAGATTTCATCTTGACAGGTTTCCAATTTCTAACTCACTGGTGACACGAATCACATGATTCAATTCACCCAGACAAAAGACTGGGTCTCTTTCTCTTGCTCACCAAAACATTTTTTGGGGAAAAAAAACTTGAGGTAAAAGCGAAGAGATAACTGTGTGAATTCATTTGTCGCTTCTATAAGAAACTATAAAATATGATATACAACTTTCATTTAAAATTCCATTTAAATTATCATATTTTGATTTTTGTTTGCTTATAAAGTTACATTGAACACAAATGAAGAATTAAAAATTGTTAATTGTCACGAGTATCGAAATTAATAAAATATTTTACATTTTCTTTGAAGCATAAAACTTGTTTAATTAATCTGATATTTTATTGTGAATATTTGATTTACCGTGATAATTTACAATATTAAAAATAAGGAAGTAAAAAAAAAGTATAGTAAAATATTCTCAAAAATCACGCTAGAAAGGAAAAATAAAGCAGCGTTCATATTTCATTGCATTGTGTTTATTTGAATAACATGAGACTAAGCTAACATGGCTAAGCATATTTTCGCTCATTGTTATTTTCATTTGGAATTAGATTTAAATTGCCTACAATTTCATGTTCTTAAAGTCAATTTAATACAATTTTAATGAATTAACTATGCATGCTAAGTACTCACATAAGTAAAAACTCACCGTAAGTAATAGTCCTGGATTTCATTATCGAATATATATATATATATATATATATATATATATATATATATATATATATATATATATATATATATATATATATATATATATATATATATATATATATATATATATATATATATATATATATATATATTTATAATAATTTTTTCCTTGCAAATGTGATATTTAAATCTTACTGTTTTAAAAATACTACACCAAAATGATCAATTTCTTTTCATACATTTCGGAAACCATTTGGAGTCACAATTTGCTAGTTTTAAAATTATAATTTCCATAAAATGTCGCAATTCTCCAAACATATCCATATTTAATATTAGAGCTGACAAAAATTCTAAAGTAATCTTTCTTAATTACAACACACAATTTTGTTCGAGAGTTTTGTTGTAAGATGTGTGAATATAAATCATCTTGCAAAACAATTAAAAATCGATTGGTTAAGGAAATTTCAACACGAGAAGCATTTAAGAATATCTATGATACATATAAGTATGTAAGTTTTGTAACAGTAATGTGTGGTAATCACAACATATAAAGGTAATTGAAATAATAATATTTATTACACTTCAAGATGGTGACGTTACCAGAAAAATTTACTAAAAGAAGCGAGTTTGGATAAAAATGCTCCGAAAATAAAAGTTTTTCTTAAAACTCATTTAAGTGATAGACGTTTCACCCTGTACTTGAATGAGAATAAGAAATATTATTTTTATTTAGCTCACTTTTCATTTTCAATCCCACACTTTTCACTGCAAAGGAAAGGTAAGAATAGTTTTAAAAAAGGAGTAATAACAAAGTTTTAAGCGTTTTCTGCTTTAGATTTTTCATACGTTTGGAATATTAATGAATATGTAAGGCAAGTAGAGAGAAGAAATAAGAGCAAAAAATGTATATGTTAAACTGTTACTCATTTAGGCATGTACAAAAGATTGAAAAAGAAGTGAAAACGTATGCGCCCAAGCAAGCAAAAAAAAATGCATCAACTTTCGACGCGAGGTTTCATTTTAGAAGAAGTAGTATAAGTACACTTTCAAAAGCAAGATGTCTGTTTAATTAGGAAGCACTCAAATCCGCAAAATTCTAATATATATATGTATATATATACATCCCAGACTTTTCTTTTCTCTCTTTCTCTTTATTCATTCCTCAGCTTCTTTGCTAATGAAAAAGTTTTTCCGCCAAAAATCATCGAGTTAAAATATCACGTTTAATTAAATCTTTTCATAATTAAATATGTAAATGAACCGGCTGTCAGAGTGCAAAAAAGTACTCCAAAGAAATTTGTTTTGAAAGGGAAATGAAATTGTGTCTAAACTTCCTTCTAGGCCGCTTCCTCCCCCCTACTCTTTTACACAACAACCCCCCTTTCTTCCTACCCTGCAACACCTTAAGACAAGGTTCAGATATCGAAAAAGAAATTTCACCCTTTCAATTCTTCTTAATAATTTTTTTTTTTTTTTACTTTCTTTCTTTCATTGACTTCTTCATTTGCAGTTTTGATAAATTCTAAAAATGTAACGCTTTTAAAGGAAAAAAAATGTGTAAGAATTGCAAATTTCAACAAGGTATGAAACAAAATTAAATTTTTTTCCCTCTTAAAACATCAGTTTTAATTTAGAACAAATTAATTATTTTGTAATAAGATTTTAAAAATTGAGAACATTTATATGAATTTCCTGCATATATATACGTATATTTCATTTCTTAGTGTTAAAAAAGCTGTTACGTAAAAAAGCATCAGACATATTTTAGTAACTTGGCATTATTTAATTAAACTCATATTTAACAAAAAACAGCATAGAATTTTTTACAAATATTTTTGTATACAAATATACTGACTTTAAAAGCATATACGTTATTTATTCTTACACGAAAAAAATAATACCAGATCTTTATTTACTTTCATTGTTTTAGCATTTAATATATAAATAATACAGTGGACATAAAGTTTTTCAATACACAAATACACTCATTATGTCTTTATTTTCTCTGTTTTTATGTCGGAACAATATTTCTAAATTCATATGATAAAAATTTATTTATTTAATTGATTATTTATGTAACTTATTTTGATTTCTTTTTATCATGCAAAAGATATTGCTACGATAATATAAAATTAATTGACATTGATTGAAAAATATATCAATATAAGGATAAAAGCAAATCATTTACGTAATTAGCAAAGAAATGAATAAAATTCTTCGCAAAGAACAAAATTTCTTAGAAATCCATTGTATAACAGAAAAGCACGGAATAAATGATGTAGCATATGCGGGGATAATCATAAATTTTTATTGTTCATTTAAAATTTATTGAAATTTTAGAAGAGTCTTTAAAAATTTATTTTAAATTTTAATACAAATAATTTTAAAATATATTACCAAACAAACTTTTTGTGTAATTCTTTACAATGATTATCCATTCCCAGTAAGGAATAAATAGATTTAATTTCAAAATAATTATTTGTAAATAATTTTTTTTAATCTCCAAACTATCAATCTATTTCGATTTTATTCCATTGATTATATTATAGGAAAAAGATTTAACGATTTCATTAAATATTACGACAAGCAAAAATTTGCATTGTCTTAATAAAACGCGCTCACAATCCCTCTAATTTATATATTTATAAATATATTATTTTGCACTTCTTAACATAGATTATATTCATTACTTTATTGGTATTTATTACAATAAGTAAAGATCAGTATTCATAGCTTTGTGAATATTTTAAAATACAATTATATTGCCAAGAAATATTTTTAGTATATGAATGAAAAGAAATCAAAAAGCAGCCACTCAACTCCTACAGAAGTTCTTCATGGCTTCTAACACGAATACATGCAAATTAGGTTTCAAATCCATGAATCTGCTTCATTCAAATTGGGAGCTTTATCTCTTAACGAAGTTGGGAGTTTAGGAAAAGGGGTGGGAAGAAAAGGAGTTTTGTAATCAGTACAGTCCCTTGCACATCAGATGAATGCAAAACCACATTTTCGAACTGATCATTATAGGGCTAAAAACAGCCAATATAAATTTCAAGAAAGAGGACGTGGTTTTTAAACTTGAATTTACAATGAGTATTATTAGTTTTGACTGGGGGTGGGAATTATTTTACTCTCAAATTCGGAGTTACAGCTTCGATTTTTAAGGTTGGAACTTCATTTAGTTGGGAAAACTGTGTACTGGAATGTCTTAATATCTAAATTTAAAGCAAAATATTTTTTTTAAAAAAAGAGCTGAGAATATGTGTAGTTTATATTGTATGCTGTAAACATACCTTCATATATCAAGAAAATAATTATATTTAGTTATGAGAATTCACGCATTTGTAAATAGATTTTTAGTTATAGTATTGTTTAAAATTATTAATTGTCTGGATATTGGAAAAACATTTTGGCACTGTTTTTCCATAACTTAGAAATACATTTTTAAATGAGAAAACGATTTTTCAATTACTTAGAAATAAATTATATTTATCTTTGTTAAAATACATGGCAATTTCAAATAGATTGTTCTCGTTAATGAAAAAACAGAAATGGCACATTTATTTTAGAATATTTAAATGCTTTAACTAATGATTTATTCTACATCCATTTAAAAGTTAACTATATAAACAAGTACACAATCTTATATAAAATGTGTAGTGTGTATGTGATCACTGATGATTTTGCGATCCGTTAAACATAGTATATCGAAGAAATGTTCTGAAAATCAAAGTATGATAAAAAAAAATTAACTAATTCTAAACAAGCCTTAAAAGAATTAATTTCCAGTAATTAAAGTAAGATTTACGGAAACTAAATTTTTGAGATATCAAACTGAAAAATGTTGAGAAGAGAATTTCGTAAAATGATAATCAAACGAGGCACATTTCTAATATCTTTCAATTCCATTTCATCTACAAAAATAACACAATCTGCTGAGTATTTCCTTAAAATATTTTGTCCCATTTACATAAGCTGACAAATAGTTCCGCCGCTTCACACAACTGAATAAATGAAAGAAACTTTGGCAAGACTTTTCAATGGAGGAGAAATCTCCCACTCCCTTTTTCCAAACGACATCCAGACGTAAATATTCTTTTCCTAGTTGCGGCTTCTGTCATTAGCAGAAAAGATGAGAAAAGAAAACTTTTTGGTTCAACAATCGAATCGAATCTTTTCTCGCCCTCAGGCAGTACAGGGGAATCTAAATCTGTGCATCAACCCCCTGAGCGAAGGAATCACATATCTTCTACTTTAAATGCATGTCTTCCTCCCCCACAACCACCACGTCTCACACCGACCCATACATTTATCTGCTTTGGGCCGAGAACTAACTTAAGATATGACGAATTGTGACACATGGGGATGGAATAGACATTTTAATGGTAATTTGTGGGAGTTTGTGAATCGTTTGAAGGTGGTTAATTTTTGTAAGTAAATTGAATAATTCTGCTACATGTGGCATCATATTTCAATAATATAAATTACTTCTAATGTACTTCTTAAATCCTGAGTATAATAGGATTCGCATAAATTTGTTTAATTCATAGTTTATGTGAGTGAAATTGAAACCAATGCTGTGCCAGTTTAAATTTCAATTTACTATAACGTTTTTTCAGTGTTAGTGCTTATTAAATAATGGCAATTTATGAGCAATTTTTAATGAGCACTATATTGAGATGGAACATAAATGTGTGAATTTGTTTGATGGTGTCAATTAAAAAAAAAGAAAAAGAAACAGCTTTGCATGATAATGTGTATTAGAAGGATGAATTTTATTTAGAAAAAGATCCTAATCTTTCTTTTTCAACGAATAAAACTTTGAATAGATTTATAGAATATTAAGGAAATAACAAATATAAAAAAAGTTCTAAATTACAAACATTATGAAAGATAATCAATGAAACACACCACAGCAATGTTAGAAATAAAATTAATGTGAATTTAAAATAAATAATGTTAAAAAAGTGACTTTTTTGCTACATTAAAAATATTTATTTTTTTAAAAAAATGAAATCCACTAAGTCTTTAAATAGGGAAGAATCTTCCATTTCGATGTTTCGATTTTTATTTTCGAATCCAATGTTTCCATTTATTTTTTTACCAACAACTGTTTAAATACATGTTCAGTTTTTACCAACAACTGAACATGAATTATAAATTGTATGTTTACATACAACCCAATACCATGAGCAACTATGTCAACAATATATGTTGACATAGTTGCCCATGGCATTGGGAACTCATTATACAATACCTAACAACAAGAACAGTTTGATTAATATTACTTAGCTGTGTAGGGATGATTCAATTCTAATTTTTGCAAGAGTGTGGATATGAAGCTGATTGGAATTACCACTAACACTGCAGGACAGCTACTGTCACTGGACTTGTCTGGAATATACCAGTGCTTCCAAGTCTCTGCTTGCACATCGCATAATTTACCTCACTCTCTCCCAGTAACAATCCATCTCTGTGCTAGAAGCGGCTCTGATTGTATTTGACAGTCATTAGGGTTGCAGGGAGTGCCATTTATCATGGTAAAGTGGGGAAGCTTCTGTCAGAATCCCTGCATAACAGAGAAGGGGGCTTTAGTAGTTATATAAACTCTTTCATTGACACTTCCCTCAACGGATTTCAGATGTTGCACGCGTAATCTGTTGATTGCTCATCAGTTTCTTAGAAAATGGTAAAATAAACACATAGGTTATATATAGAGGGAGAAAAAGAGTTTTAGAATCATTATGAATACTTAAAATAGTTCAGAGTTCACACAGTTTTTATTGTATTCAGAGTTTACTGACTGTAATCTTCAATGTATCCATTAGCTTGTATACAATGTCTCAAAATATGTACTGTTATAAAATAATATAGCTGAATATGTAAATGTTATTGATATCTTTAATAATGAAACTAATGATGATTAATTTAATTTTATCCATTTTGCTTAGCTATGAATGAATAAATTTATTTATGAATAAAATATTTATTCATTTTTCCATAATTTTGGAGCTGAAAAATAGAAATTAGATATTTTAAGCAATTTTTATATATGTTGGCTCAAATTGTTGTCTTTAATCATGAATAAAAAGAAGCTTGTCCTATTTTGAAATAATGTTTTATGGTAAAATATATATAATTAAATAAATTTCGTTTCTCTTATGTATAAATTATAAAGGATAATTTATACATAATTAATAAATTATAAAGTATAATTTATACATATATAACAATTTATTAATTAAATCTATCTTGCATTAATTATACAAGCATTCATTTGTAGAAAATAATTGTAAACGGATTAAAAATATACTAATATTATAAAGATTTATCCATGTCTCATTTAATAACTCATAAATATTTCACTTTTGATATTTATCTTAAATCTACATTTATATACAATCTAATATACATCTGTATTAATTTATAAAACATTTTCCAATGTGACTAATGTACATATTAGTAAAAAGAAAATTGTTAAGAATTTTTCTTGGCTGAACTTTCTATGGTTTGAATTGTCTGTTTCAAATGCATCAATACTTATTCTTCTTTGTTATTATAATAAGCTACAACTGTAATAACAGTAGAACCTGATAAATATATATTGCAATATTATGATACCATTTCAATATCTTTATCACTTATTTATTTATTATATATTTCTTTTTTATAAATTCGGACAAATTCATAAAAAGAATCTGAATTTAAATTAAATAAATTGAAATATTAGTTTCTTTTAATTCTTTAAAATATTCTGAGAAAATATCACTTAAACTTATGTACTCTGATATGCAGTATGTAATTATTAGTAAGGTATCTTAGGTTAATATTCAAAAAAAAAAAAAAAATTGAGGGAAAAAATTCTTTGAAAAAATTTAAGTTTTTCTATTAAAGTTTTGTGCTATAGAAGAATTTAGATTATAAATTTATTTATAATATATTGTTTTCGTAATACTGATATGTAAATTGATTTATTTGAAAAAGACTTTTTACCCTTTTCATGTTAGTATTTTTTTCAGAGTTATTTTGCCGAAATAATAATCTCATTAAGCCAAAACAAGGGTAATTATATTTTCCTCTGAACAGATTTTCGGCACATTATAGTTACAATAGTATCTTTAATACAAAAATACTTTCGTTAACTGTAAAGAAAAAAATGTAATCTGGAACAGCTTTTAAATTAAAATCCAGTGAAAATTTTCCTGTCTATTTCAACAAGTTGATCAAAATGATCCAATTTCACGTCTCACAAAATGATGAAAACACTCAAGTAACATCATGTAAAAAAAACTTAAACACATCTTTTTATTCCTCTACAATCTAGTTTTTTCAGTATAATTTTCTACGACAGATTCCCACTTGAAAAATCCTACTTCAACCATTTGATGCACTGTGACATGTATCCCCGGTACCCTTTATAAGGGTATTTGGGGGAAAAAATCGTCTCTTTTGTCATCTGGTTGGCGATTAATATGTGAGCCAAAGGACATACACAAGCAGCACACCAGGCAATATTGCTTTTCGGCGTAAGACTCTCTCTTACTGTCACATTTAGGTCCTTTCACCCAGCCACTCGAAGGCAGTGCGCAGACCTGTCAATCCCGATTGCTTTTGCCAATCATTAATCTTCATTCCGTAGACAAGGGGGCTTGTAGACTTGCTGTTGGCAACACATGTCACGAGAGCGGTATTAGATGGGAGGCAAAAAATGCACGATGGGGCAAACTCCCGGAAGAATCCTTGAGTTGGTGACTGGAATGAATTAAAAAAAGGAACTGATACTAGGTAGTAAATTAAGTGTGTTTCTATCATGAGTATTTATCACGTTGCTCACAATCAGAAAGCAGCTATACTGATTAGAGGAGGACTGAAAAATGTCCGGAGACAAATGACGCTGATCTCATTTAACTATTTGATAAAAGAGTTTCAGTATAAGTTATTTTAACTCATATTGAGAAAACGTTTAAAATAAAAAAATAATATGATATCGAAAATGAAGAGTACTCAAAAATAAATGCTTAAATTTTCATTAAATTTACAAATTCTGATGTCAGAAACGTAATTAAACAATGAACATCATTTAAATTAAAAGAAATTAAAAATAGTAATTGAATAATGATAAAAGTAAATTTGATAATTATTTTCCAAATATTCAAGGTTGATAAAAATATTTTTAAATTTCTAGCATTCTTATATAAGATTTCTAAAATTTTAAAAATTATTTTTATAATTTTGTCCATATATAAATTGTCCGTAATTATCCAAACATATTTAAATAACTACTTAATTATCTTGAGATTGATAATTAATTAAAATTTTGTAAACATAAACTGTAAGCAATTTGAAGGAAAAATTTCAAATCATTTGTTAATTTTTTAAAAAAAGTTCTTTTCAGAAATAAAGAAAATGTACATAAATATTATATATATATGTATTCCTATTATAATTAGAAAGAAGTATCAATGTTGAAGCTAAGGGTTAAAAGAAAACTATGTTTTTTTAGGATTTAATGTTATTGTTTTAAATTTTAAAATATATAATTTCATGCGATGTTCCTATAATAAAAAGAAACACAATTATATTTTCTTCAAAGCAAAATCATATTTTCTATAATAAAAAACTTGTTACAAAAAATATTTCGAATAGGAATTTCATAAATTTTAAGAATTTATTTGTAGAGGTATTGATAATTTCTCTATAAAATTTCGCTATAATTGAAATATTTATTATTGAAATTTGCATTTGTAAATCTTAAATTGTTTAATTACAAGAAACTTACAATAATTAGTTGCAATAATATAATTTTTTATTTATTACAAATTATTATTACGATTTTCATTTACTTATGCACATTGTGGTCAAGACTTATGTCCAATTTATACAATCTGTATGGTATTTTATTATGAATTGTACATGCATCGTTAGTTTCAGATCTTTTCATGCGTACATGTGAAAATTTCCTTTTTGTAAATATTTTATCATTTACAAAATTATAATTAAAATAGTGGTATTTAATAAAAGCGTTATATATAATTTAATAAAAACGTTATATATAATTTAATAAAAGCGTTATATTTAAAATCTTTCATTTATTACTGGCTATTAAAATTAAATAAAAATAGTAACATTGATGTAATTAATTTCGTTTTTCAATGAAAATAATCTCTTTTGTTCTTTAAATTTTTGATAGATTACTATTTTTTCTGATGTTTACTTAAACTCAATATAATTAGGTAAGCAATGTAATCAAAAATTAAGTCCTTAAAAATAACTAATATAAAATATTATTACACCGTACAGATTTCATATATTGACTATACTGAATATTGCATTTATGTTTTACACTTTGAAATTGTTGCCTCCAGAAAAATACATTTTTTGAGAAATCTTCAAAATAAATCTCAAAAGACAAACACGAAAAGAAAGAAAACGACAGAAACAACTTCGGAATATATAAAATCAAACAAAATGCTTTTAAAAAACATGACTTGATCATCGAAATAAAATCCAACGTAAATTCAAATAGACGCACCCCTCAACATTTACATATTCCTTAAAGCAGAGAATAGAAATATACATACTTTTTTTTCCAATAAACAAAAACTAAATTTTTTTAAAACTTTTTTAAGAAATTCCCGCGGCGGTTTATTTTATATAGGAAATGAAATGAAAATTCCCTACTCCGAGGGATAAACTGCATATCCCACAATACAGAAATTGATTTGTATATCAACGATGACTATTCCAGCTCTTTTGTAGTCTAACATGTTAATGAAAGAACTTTTTAAAAAAGGGGAAAAGTACACCTAAAATTCCCTCATATGAATAATTCAAATCATCTGTGTTCTTGAAATCCATTACTTCTTTTGCTTCCATACAAACTGTCTTCATGATGATTTTATTAATTTTTTTTTACTTGCTTTTTTTGAGTATAAAAAGATATTAAAATAAGACGTTTTTAAAATGTACAATAAAAATTTAAAATCAGATTATTATATATTATATGATAAATTTTTTAATTTTATATTGTTATTTTTTTAATTGTAAAAGTACACTTTTTAATAATTCCACCATAAATTTTATTCCAGAAAGAAAACATGTTTTATTATATTTAGATAATTTTGTATATCAGTTATGAATTATGTCTAATAGATGATATCCAATTTTTTATTAATAAAAATGGTAATCAACTATTTTCAATAAAAATAAAGAGATTCGTCTTTATTTCCTTAAATTCATTTATAAATTGCTATATATATTTTAAAAGTATCATTACTAAAGCAAATATAAAATAATAAACAATAGTTTTATAAAGACATCGCTTCTAAAATAACTATTTCGGTTCAAAATTATTGTCTGCATCTAAAATATACTTGCTTAAATAAATGTTCAAGTGAGAGAAAATAGAGAGAGTATTCAATTATTAAAAAGGCAAGATAATTCTCAGAGTAAAAAAACATTAATGTCATTTTATTATAAATACAATTATGTTGGGTCTTGAAAATTTTATATTTCTTTTTATGTTGAATCGTTCTCTATCTGCTATTCACACTCCAAAGTCTTCAAATACCAAAATCACGAGTCGCAAATAATTTTTAACATAGTAATGAAATTTACGGCATGTTATTATTAGTAATAAATAATGCATGTATGCTTTCGCATCTCAAACAATAAAGTGTACGCAACAAAGTATTTCCTAATCTCAAAAATATTCCCCAAATAAGAGAAGTTTCCTTTTTAAGGAGGTTGGAATTTTTTCAGCTATCTACGAAAAGCACATTAATCACACAGGAAACTAAAGAAACATCAACAAGCTCTTCGCGGATTAGAAGTCCGGTACATAAGAAGGAAGAGAAAGAAAAAAATTAAGGAAAAAAAATTCATCTTGGCAAGATGTTCCTTTTAATTAGAATTCGAGTTTGTCTTAAATTTCCCACTACGGAGTTTCTTCTATAAAGCCCGGGAAACGGTTTTTCGCGCAAAATAATAGAGTCCTAT
Organism: Latrodectus hesperus; assembly: GCA_037975125.1. NCBI lineage: Eukaryota > Metazoa > Arthropoda > Arachnida > Araneae > Theridiidae > Latrodectus > Latrodectus hesperus. Next base: position 94,948,640 of record CM075852.1, on the reverse strand, counting down.
CCAAAAAGCTACTCTTTTCCTCAGCAATACGGTCAGCTAGTGAGTAGAACTTTTTTTCTTCATAACCTTCTTAAAGGAACTTTTCTACGACCACACTAACAATTTAGGCCCGCACGTTTTTATGCTAAATCTGTTTTGATTACAGCTTTATTAATTCAAAAGGCGGCAATTACAATGGAGTGTGTAGAAGTAAGTACGGAAAAAAAAGGGGTGGGAGTTGGTGATGGAAGGGGGTGGTGGGTGGTAACTGCACGCACTGAAGCTGAGGTTCCCAAGTGTGTCATTATTATCGACAAACCAAAGAGTGAGTACTCTGCCTCGGCAAAAGGCAGTTAATAAAAACATTGCACTTTTCAAAAATTCCAAGCTACCCTATAAGAACTTTTCCTCTTTTAAAAGATACTTTCACTGCGTTGATGAAATTAATTAAAACTTGGTGACAGACTGTGTTTTTTGCGGAACGGGTTCGAAAATTTTGATGAGGAATTTTTTTTTCCTCTTCTCATTCTGTGGTTTCTTTTAAAACCAGATTCTCCCTCCCCCCGTTTGTTTTCAGAAAGCTTTTATATAGAAATCCCCCCTACAGATCCCTTCCACCCCAAAATGAACTCGGGGTATTTAAGTTGATTAGTGAGCGACTGCCTAAAACAAAAGGCCATCTTTCAAAAGCGGACAAAACAAAAGTTTTGGAGTGTTTTACCCAGGCTCGCCATGAAAAGAGTCTGACATGCGGATATGAACAACCCCTTCTTCCCGTTTGAGCCCTCCTCCCACCCCCTTAAAAATCTTTTGCAGCTTCCAAAAAGCATCCCTCCGATTAAAGATGAATAGATAAGATGCCACACTAAAAGCTATCCACTAGCTGAAGGTAGGTGGTGAAAAAAATTTGGATTATTTGTCGCTTCGTCAGCCACTCTCTCCCTCTCTTACCCACCTCAGAACTGCCTGATTTTATTAATAAAACCTCCGAATTCTTAACGATACGATTGGCTGTAACTGGTCACATGGGGGTGTGGTGTCAGGTATCCCATTCAAATTATTTGTCCCATTTTAGCCTTCTTTTTCTTTCAAAGAAAAGGGAAGAGATAAAATAACTTCGTATTAATGCCATATCTTTATGCTCATGCGTTTTGTGGAAGTCACAGTTACACACATCCTTGCTCAGAACATTCACAACCCCCTTTCTTTTCCCTTAAAAGTTATCGAATGATCTCTAGCCCCCCTTTTCCTTCTTTTTTCGCGCTGAAATGGAAGGGGTTAGCAATTTATGAAAAGAATAAGAAGGGAAAGAGAGAGAATTGTCTCTATTTTATTATGATTTATTTTTTTCACTGCTCTCCTTCGTAATCGTTCACTTCTTTGGTTTTGGTGGGGGAGGTTGGAGAAAGCGGGGGAGAGAAACAATTTCTGTTCATTTTAATTATCGCTCTGAAGTAAAAGGGGGTGCTTTATGGTAAAAAGAAGGGGAGGAAAAGGGGTGGAGACCATTGTTCTAGACGCATCTGCCTCTGACACCTGTTTCTTATAAAACAATAGGTTGACGCCGACGCTTAATTTTGAAGCTTTCTTCATTTCATTGTCTCTCGCTACCAAACCTGTTAATTTAAGTGACGCCAAAACAATAGAGGGCGAACAAAAATACTATTGATTTTGCCATCGGTTCGGGTAGAAGAACAATTAGAATATGTCTCTTTTAAAGAAGAAAACGAGGCTTTGGCTATAAAGATACCGCGGTGGGAGTTTTCACGCCGATGGGCGCCAAACATCCATTGATACTATTTTTTTTTCTGTCTTTCTAAATTTTTTGCTCTTCTTTCGCATCCACTGTTTGTTTTCTTCCTTTTTTATCATTGTACTCTTGGGTCCCTATTGTTTTTCCTAATTCCTTTATTACTTTGATAAGAGAGCTTTTGGCAGGGGTTTGGCGGTGGAAAAAAAATTGGCTTCCTTTTAAAACAACTCAGCGGGCGTGAATATATATCTTTCATTCTTCCGCGCTGAAAAGGGGCTTCTCTCTATTTTTCCACTTGGTACAACACGTTTAGCTTTTATGCTTTCTTGGGTTCTGAGAGTGAAAGTTGTAGTTTCTTTTTTATTCTTCGTTTCATTTTTTTTACCCTCTTTACCCCTTCCTGCTAATCAGAGACCTCTCTAACTCAGGCAGGGCAAAAAATTAGGAAAGAAATTGGAAAAGAAAAAATGGCTTAGAACAAAACAATAACCTAAAAGTATACAAAAAACAATGTAGGAAATGTCGATAAGAAATATGAAGACTGCTTCTGATTCGTATAATGATTAAAAAAATACTAAATTAATAATTAATTCAAATAAATAAAAAAGCGGAAAATTCTTTTATGGGACAAATTTTTTTCAGTTTGTTCATTTTTTTCAAATCTTCATTAAATTTGTTTCTTTTTTTTAAGCACGACAAATAATTAAATAATCACATGTTTAATTGTTCATAAAAACACTAAAACTATTCATAAAGTACGATGAATTTTCCTCTGTAAATATGCATTTGATATTTTGCTTTTTAAATTTCTCATTAGCATGAATCAAATATAAAATAAAAATATTAATTTTTGGAAAACCAAAACAACTATTTACTAATTCGTAAATGCTGCAAATTAATAAATTTCAACATATCTTGCATAAAATTAAGAAAATGATATTTGAATGAACAAAAATATAAATTATGAAGTTTTGAATAATGATTTTAAATTAAGACGCTGAAAAAATATGTAAAGAAATCATCGAATAGTATTCTACACTGAATTCATAATAAATAAATTCACAAATGTGCATTTTATTCGTTATATATCAATAATATGAAAACGAACTTGTACATATGAAAATAATATTTCTTACTACGTAGTGATCATTAAACCAACATAATTTTGAGAAAATTGCAGAAACAAAATATTTCGATTCTTCAGCATACGATTAAATGGCACCACAAAACATATTAAGATCTCTAAAATAATATTAAAAATTACTTTTATTCCTTGAGAAATATCTTATATATTTAATAAAAATTTGAATATAGGAAGCTAACGTTATTTAAAAATGTGTTATTTCTTGAATATGTACCATCTTGATCATATACATGTCATTCTTTTCACTATCATAATTTTTGGGACATTTAGCTATATTTAGTAAATACGAGTAATTAAAAATAAGAATTGGAAAATATTTGAAGTTTCAACAAATGGAAATATAATTAAAAAAAATAAAATTCGTGGAAAACCCAGTGTGAGTAAAATTTTAGAAACGAAATTCAAAAAGAACGAAACAAGAATCTATTATGAAATATTTACTCAATAAAGAAGCATAATAAAGAAGCATATTAGCCAACGAACATTTGTTTTTAAGTTTCTCAATATTGCTCATTAGTCGTTTCGTTTTATAAACGCGTTTCTTTTATTAACCTAAAAGGAATAAACATCTGTAAATATTACTTCCTGGTTGAAAGGGTTAAAGAGAAGTTATTGAAAGATAAACACAGTAAATCTGCATTTCGCTTTTGATGGTGTTCTTTAAGTGTTTTGCTAAGTTAACAATGTGAAGATAGACGAAAATCATAAATTCTTTTCCTTTAAAAAAAATAGGAAAAAACACGAAAAGTTGTGTTTTCTTTTTAAGAAATAGTCTACAAATGTTTTCTCAATTGTTTTGACTCTTTTCGTTCGGTAAATTGGTATACCTTAAAGATTTGGCGACCAATCGCACTTCAGACGCTTAAAATATGACTGAATTTGACGTGACATCATTCTTGTTTTTAATTATTTAAGGGTTAATTATACGAATTAAATATGTGTGGTAAATTATCAATTATTAAAAAATATTTTTATTTTGTAATCACACATATCATTTTTTTAATAATTCATAGAGTTGTGTAAAAAATGAATTAATAAGGCATTTAAAAGAAATTTAAACGAATTTTTTAATTGAAAAAGTGTTTGCTAAAAATGAGGAGAATCTTTTAAATTTCATTAGTTCTAAAATAAAGTGTGTTTCATTTTATTTTAGATTGGTATTTATTTAATTTTTATTCTTGGATAATTTTATTCGTAAAATCTAACTTTTGAAACTGTCAAAAATCTTAATGATGTATTTTATTCGAAACAAAAATTTGCAATACGAAATTTCCATTAAGCTTGTGCAAAATTAAACTTATAATAATGAAATTTCTGTTTCCTCTTTATGTTATTATAATGGAGCTGGATATTCATGCTTGCTGAAAAGTGGCATTAAGAAATAAATTATTTTCTGCCAAGTGATAAATAACTTCAAAAATCTTTTTAGTTGTGAATTTCCTAATATAATCTTCACTTTTAAACACGGATATACGTAGAGCTCCCCAAATTAATCTCTTATCGCGGCGTCGTGACACCCATTTTTCATTGCAAGTGCATGAAAACGAAACAGAAATAGCGCCACAAACTAGCAAACAAAACAAAGGAAATTGAAGAGTTGCTGGTATGATTTTTCTAAAATGGTTCTCTGAGTTTGAATTAGGTTGTAAACTGAGAAGGAAGGGAAAAAAACGAGAAAGGGGAAAAGGTAAAAACAATCAAGACTTACAGTTTATCAGATATCTGAGTCTCGATCACGTTGTTAATTAAGCTGTCATTGCGAAGATTAGCTGGTGTTACTTACTGAAAGTCAAGTCCGAAAAAAAGGGAGGAAAAAATGTGGAATTATAAAAGTTGCATTACTGATAACTTCTAACAAGCGGGTGAAATTGAGTTAATGAAACATATTTAATTGTCTCTTATAAACATTGGTAAAATAATGTAAGTCACCTAAAGGGATTTAATGAAAACTTGTTTTATTGATTTTGATTCAACTCCATGTTAAATATTGCCAAATATTCTTTGGAATGTATACGTAATTTAGGTATAATAATGGTTAACGATTTCCTTAATTATTTAACATCATTTGACAAATCTATAATATCAATTATGATCTACAAAACAATTATATTAACTTTTGATCTTGTCTACAAAATTAAAAAAAAAATAAATATTGCATATTTGTAATGAATTTTATAACACAATTATTTATATTTATCTGTCATATACATTTTTTTTTAAAAAAAGAAGTTAATTTAAGAAATGTATTAGAAAATAAATGAAATATATTATTTCTAATATTTTTTAAATATTTTCTATTTTAATTACACAGCGTCTTGTAATGATAACAAATTATTAATTTAATCGTTTTCGCAACTTAAGTGCTCATATGAGTACATCTAGTACCTGTAAATATAAAACAAATTTTACAGTGTTAAAATTTTATAGTATGTTTCGTATCTCATTTGAATTACACTTTTCGCTCCTTGCAAGTTTATTGACTTCCCTCTAAATATTTTTAAATATATTCAAAATATTAAAAATTTTTCATTCAATGTAAAATTTGACAATTTGACACGATATATTGGAGGTAACAGAGGACAAAAAATATATTTATATTTGTCTTAATAAATTGCACATTATTATTGAACAAGGCATACAATATAGGCATCATATAGTGTTTTCTTCTGTGTTTATATATATATGTATATATATATATATATATATATATATATATATATATATATATATATATATATATATATATATATATATATATATATATTACGCCATTATGTTTTTAATTTAAAAAAAATTAGCAATTACTTTATTTATAAGCATTTTAAAGGAGATATAATTTTTTTGAAAATAAAAGTTTATATGATTTCCATATAGAGATCAAAAAGCTTATCGTCGTCATGGCACTTTGATGACAAACCATCTGCTACAAAGCAGAGGTTTCCGTTGCAGCTGCTGCGAATCGCGCCTTCCTGAAGATTTGCTGACCTGTATTAACCTGGCTGAAAGCCTGAAAAGCTACTGCACAATCGTGGACAGCGATAATTATCACCTATCCTTTTAAAAAGAATGAATGAACAGAATTAGTTATCTCGTTGGAGCGTTCGTTATCTACCTTTTAAATCCGCCATTTTATAAAATGGGCAATTATTCACATTTAAGGCATTGTACTTTTCTTCGTGCTACTACTTTGAACGTTTGTTGGCGATTTTTAACTAAGATACGCACTTGGCGCTTTCGTGCTAGTATTGAAATTGTAAATAATAAGGTCTGTTTTGAGGGAAAAAATAATTGGCGTAATATTTTCATAGGGTGGTTTTTATCACGAAACTCTGATGACTTAATCAAACTTTAAACGTTGAAATGAAAATTCCTTTGTAATTTTAAAGTACTTAAGTTTTGCTTATAATAAAGCAAGAAAGTAATTTTTCTTTATTGTAACTTATAAATAACGAAAAAAATTATCTCGAAGTCAATTTTTTATATATGTTTACGTCCAAAAATCGATTAATAAAATCTGAAAGCAATGTTGTTAAAAAGGAAAACAAATGTTGTTCAGCAATTTAAAATATTATGATAAGAACCAAAAAGTTTTTAAGTAATATTTTTCTAAATATTACATTTTTCACTAATTATGTAACTAAATAGTTCTATATGAAATATCATTTAATTTCAATATATGGTTATTTTAATTAGAATTATTGATAGAAATTATTTAGCCATAAAATTAGTTTTAATATTTACTTAATTAATTAGATTAAGCAAATTAAAAGAAAGAAACAATTTTAATGAATTTAATTAAATTACTCGATAAGAAATTTCAGTAATGTGAGATAATTAATGGAATATTTATGCAAAACAAATGCAATATATATATATATATATATATATATATATATATATATATATATATTATATATTATCAATATGATTTAAATGCATTAAAATTCCATTTTAAACGAGCTTAAATAGATTCACCTGGTTTTTCTAAATATTCCTTCGTTATAAATTTATGTATTCATTAATAAAACATATGAAGATATTTTTATTTGAACTGCTTAAGTACTGAAGCAAAGTTGTTATTGGGAAATCTCGTACATACCTCGTAGAGTTAATGACGTCATTGGCGTGGGAGGTTCTTTCTTTGATAACGGAGGAGGATTCTGGTCCTCTACCTGAAGATGAGGATGAATTTAGGTGACCATGGGAAGAAGATGTGAGGCTTTGGGCAGAGTTAGGGTGAGCCCCAGTGGCCGCTAGAGGTAGTGTGCCTGAGAGCATGGAGTTGTGGTGGGCCGCTGCGGCCGCAGCATGGTTCAAGGCCATGAAAGGAAGGGGGTTGAGGTGAGGTGGGGCAGCTCCTGTGGCAGCAGCCACAGCGGCCTGCGCTGCGGCTACATGATGACTGTAACCGTTGGCTAATAAATGTGACTTGTCCACACGATCGCCTGTGAAGAATTTAAAATTTAAAAAAATATATTAGTAATGATTTAATATATAAAAATTCAATGAACTGAAATGAATAAATATCAATATGAATAAAAAATAAATATGAAAAGAAATGAAATAATCAAACTAAAATAACATCAGAAAGTTATATAAATGCTATCACATTCATTATATAATTTTTGGAACTAAAATGAACTCAAAATAGTAATAACACAATCACACACATGTCTGTCATAAAATAAAGTTTGCATATTTTCTTTGTTATTTAAAAACAATATTTTTCTTCATCAGAAAAAGTGATTTCGAAACTGTTTTGAAAGTAAATATTACGTAAAAAAATTTTTTTTTACAACCAAACTTTATATTTGGTAAAAAAGTTCCAGGTAAATGTTCTTATGTTCCATTTATTTTCATTATAAGAAACAACTTTAATTATTAGTTAGGTCAATAAGTAATTTATAATTATAAAAGAATATCATTTGTTATTAAATAAAAGAAAATAAAGAAGTTGTATCAAAGGTTAAAAAGTTATTCCTATCATAAGTGACATAATCCCTACATTATTAAAAATATATTAGAACGTTTAAAAAATAATGAATAAATATTTCATGGTAATGTTAAATTTGATGGAAATTATTATTTATTTTTTTTTACTAATATGCAATTATCTGAGACATTCATATTTCAGGTTAGAAATCACTGAAAATATTAAATAAAACATGGAGCATGTATTATAAAGCTATTTACTTTAAATCGGTGATTCTCAACTACTGTGACCCAGCAAGTTTTAAAAATGTATATAAAAAATTATTACGCTTTTTTTTATTACGAGTAGAATAATAAGCACTATTGTTTTTTAATACATATTATATTATATTATTTTTACATTCAAAATTATAATCAAATGAATTTACAAAGAATATTTTTGGTAAGTAAGCAACTTTTTCTTTGTGCGCCGCCAAAATTTGAATTCATTAAAAGTTTGTCGTGAGAGAAAATCACTGCTTTTAATAAAATATATGTTTCTATGTTGATGTTTAACACTTTCATGTTTAGCATTTTGAATGTTACTTTGAATGAAAAAAGTAAAGATTTGATATCTAAAAAACATAGAAACTCGAACAAGGTCAGTTGTATGAATATTCACCAATTTATTATATATATTGCATATAGTTATGTTTGATTTCAGTTCGTAATTTGTAAAATAAACTTTTAAATTTTTTTCTTTTCTTTTTTTCTTTCCTTTTCTTTTTCTTTCTTTCTTTTTTTGGTTTTTACTGTATTTTAGCACAATTTAAGTAACTCACTTTACATCCTTTTACTTGCAATAAAAATCTGACAGAATACCTACCAAATTACTATTAACATGTTTTTTTAATAAAAACTAGGAATCCCATTATAACATAAGTTCAATACAATGAGCTAATTTTCGCTGTCTTATAAACTACATTTTAAAGGTATTTGAATATATATCTGAACTCAATAAAAAATATTATAATCGTAAAGACCAAAAAAATTAAAATATATATATATAAAGATTCGATTTCGTTTTTACTTGAAATTACTATCGGTTGATCAATTTAATAACTTTTTCTCAACCCAACCTTTTTCATGTGTGTCGTGACTAAAGCCTCACGTGACGCAGGTACACCCCTAATCGCGCCGCTCGTTATGCATCAGCGTGGCTTTCGCTTCAACAACGATCTCATTTGTCACTCAGATTCATTAGCATTTGTTCTATTTTTTCCGATTCTTCTCTTGATTAAGCGAAATAACAAAAGGGAAAGGAATACATGGTAGTGTGAGGGGGTGGGGGTATAAGGCAGGGTCGGTCAGCTCAAACTACCAAATCAGTCTGGAACAAGCACTCCTACATGCACTGCGGCACGAACAGAGCAATTTCTTTTTCTGTAATTGGGAGAAAGTCTGGGAAATTCACAAATTGCGAGACTTAATTTATACATAAGGTATGAGCTAAGTGATTAAGGCAAGCAAATGGAACTAAAAAGTATTTGAAATTAATAAGATGACTTCTAGAAATTCAAATAGCTTTTACAAATATAGGTTATTATTTATATAATTTTCATAACGTGATAGCAGTACCATTTTAAACTTGACATCATAATTTATTTCATTTAACAAGCATTGATTATTAAGTTTGACAATATATACTATATGGGAAATATGATTCTTATTCTTCTTCAGCACGACAGCTAGGGATGGGCCAAGGCTTTCCTCAGAACACTCCTCCATTGTGTTCTCCGAGAGGCGACAGTTCTCCAATTTGTCTCTTTCAGCACTTTAAAGTCCTCCTCTACACAATCAGTCCATCTAAGTTTGGGCCGACGCTTAGATCTGTTTGCAATGGGCCTATAATTAAAAATTCTTGAAGTCAAAGACGAGAGATCCATTCGACACATATGGGCCGCGAATCTCAAGCGACATTTGACGATGTCAGCTTCCTTAAAAAGTCTGTAGAGCTCGAAACAATATCTGTGCCTCCAAACTCCATTCTCATTTACAGCACCAAAAATCTTAGCACTTTTCCTTCAAAAATTACAATTTGATTTGATTGAGTCTTTGTTAGAGTCCAGGTTTCGAATCCATAAGTGGGAACAGGTCTTATGATGGTTTTGTATAGCGTGGTTTTTGTAGATATTTTGATCAGTTTCGATTTTATGAAAGTTCCCAGTCCATATAAGCAGCGATTAGCAGCAAGAATTATTCTCTTTACTTCAGAACTTATGTTATTATGAAAATCAAGTAAAATATGATTAGCTCATTGATATTGATAAGTCATGCTACTGGAAGTACCTTCCTGAATATTTAAAATACATTGAAAATATAAAACTGAAAAACTAATGTGATGTTATCACAATCGAATGATATTAAATCAATCTGTATTAGATCAATTTCATTCATTTATGAACAATGCTTTACTTAGAAAAATCGAAATTTACTAAAGACTCCAAAAGTTATGGTTACTATTATATAAAATAAGTAAATATAAAACAGGTACTCATGTCTTAAAATAATATATAATTTACAGTAGGAGGCTGCAGTTCACTTTTTAATTATTTATTTATATTAAAAGGAATAAAAATGCTCAGCAAAAATTTTTTATAGAGTATTATTGCAACTGATAATATGTGGTTCTCAGATTATTTTCCTTTTTAATTCTATACTTGTTTATTTTTGCTGTAAAAATCTATGATTTAACAATATCTCACGTGCATAATGATACTTTATAATTTATCAATACATCATAACGTATAAGACAGTAATATCATTGTAAATTTCTAAAATTAAAAATTAGAGCAAATGAATTTCTCAAAAAAAAAATTTTTTTTAAATTTCTCTTGAAATTCTTCTTTAATTTCTAATTATATTAATAAATATATAATTATAATATATAAAATGTATCATAAAATCTGTTTTCCAATTGAGTTTCATTTTTCGTAGTCATGTCGTAAACGGAGTCGTTGTTATGCTTTTTATTTGGTACAAAACCCCGAAGGAGGAAGAAAAAAATGAAACAAAGAAAAGTAACTCCATTTGAAAGCAGATGTCGCGTTTACCTTAGCTTTGCATTGCAAACGCATACAAAATGCATGACTGCGATCTCATCAGGAGTATTACAGTTGAGCCCAGCAGTTATCTGCCTCTCTTCGAGTCATTCGTCATAGAGAATGACTTCCTGTTGACTCTGGCAATAAAACTCTTTTACTAATTGAATTTTTGCAGCGTGTTTTCGTAGTCGCAGAAACGATGCAATGACGACAGAGTGAAAACTCATAATTCAAGACCGCCTGCCTATCATTCTTTTTTACTTAAAACAAAAAAACAGAAAAGAAACAAGCGTCATTTGTTTCACTAATTCGTGTTTCTGGGATATTAATTCTCTGACTAGTTACCGCTAGAAGGGGGAGGTGAAAAAGGAGTGAATGTGTTCTGAATTTTTTATTTGTTCCTCTGTATTACCTTCATTACTACTCGACTTTCATCTAAGTTTAATAACATTTTCTGAGGTACTTTATATCTAATATGAAGCATGCAATTGAAATTTAGTATATCTTACAGGAGTATTTTCTAATTACAGTCTATATACGTAGTATACTTTGCTATAACGTGTAAACACGTTATTGGAAGCTATTGTCAGTAGAATAAAAGAACGTTTTTATATCTTAACGATAAATCATTGCAGAATTTAGAGAAAAAATTTTGCTTTGTTTAAGATATAATTATTTATATTTAGCACTTTTGTGAAGTGTTTTAAATTAAATTAATGGATTTAAAATCGTGACAATAACATAAGTCGAATCTAATGTGAGCTTTACCGAAATAAAATGAATTATCATTATTTAGATATGAAAATTTTTATCTAAATTTCTTCAAAATATGAATTAGTTCTTAATAATAGCGATTGAAATTAATCTTTTGTACATATTCGAGCAGAACACTATTACAGATTCGCAGAACTTAATGATTGAGTTTGATACTATCTCATTTTACCTATAAATTTCTTGAAAATATAAAAAATTTAAAGTAATAACTCAAATAAATTGAAAAAAATTATAATTAACTTTAAAATTAGAGTATTATGAATTTTCAGCAGAAATATCAGTTTGATTGGATGTTTGATTTGATTGCCTGCAGTTCTTTTTTAACACGAGAAGCCGAGTTAGCAATAAGGTTAAATTCTATGGTTTTCTATTCAAAGGTTCATGGCTTCGATTCTTACTTCGAAGGTTGATGGATGCAGTGATTTAGAATTCACTTTAAAATATAGGTGACCGTAGAATATCTCTAATGTGTAAAAAAAAGACCGTTAAGTGATAAACCAAACCTTTAAGTTTTAGTGGTAATTCCCATAACTTATGATTCAAAATGGCTTATGAACCATTATAAGTATCCAAGTTCCAGGTACGATTTGAACCTTAGAATTATTGGACTAAAGTTAAGAGTACTGATTAGTTAACTTCTAGTTCAGAGATGGTTAAAACCACAATTTCATATATAACAGCATTCAAAAATGAATTTCATATATACCTTTAACTATGTAGATTTCATATTTATATCATAGAAACACGATTTCATTTTCACATATGTGTATATCGAATTCATTTAAGCAATGAATAGAAATTTGTTTCATTAAATTATTATTATTGTTTTCAGTCATGGTATTTTTCTCCAAGTTTACAGTTGAAATTGCAAATCCTGATAGTTTGAAAAATTATTATAAAATTCAAACAGTATCTAAAACTAAGAGTGAAAAAAGATGCTAAATGCTTTATTTTATTTATCTGAAATTATTTTTTGAGGGTGTGTGCACAACATGACTAATAAAGAGCTTTGTGTTCGAAAAATAAAAGGACAACTAATGTTTCACGTGACCCAGCTGCTTATCGACAATAGTCGGGTGCAGTCACACAGAGAGGAGAGTAATTATAGGTATTACAATAATAATATAATGATTCTCTCTGCGTTAGGAAATGAGGTGTCCCACTGTCAGATATATACATTGTTTTCGGTCTGTCAACTTAGGAGTCAATATTGATGCATTAAATAGTTTCCGTTATGTGGTGTGCACCCCACATATGTTTCTTTTGTATTTGTTATCGAGATTATTTTTGAAGGAATACATATATACCGTGATATATCCATGACATGGCGTAATTTTGAATATTTTTATTTTAAAGGTAATTAATTATTTTTTTTTAATTTTCTATCAAATTATTTGAATACTTTTAAAGCGCTATTTCGATATGATTTTAATTACACCAACAATTTAATTTTTTCATTCGTATGAATTTGACCTAGTTTTTTTAAAAAAGGTAAGATTATTTTTTCATGAAGATAAGGATTTAAGGTGTGATGTATCTATCTTAAGGCTAATTGTACCCAGCAGTTATTAAGGAAACATGAGTTGTGTAGTTAATTATAACAATTAAATCCATTTGTTTAATGAATATAGCTACTGTTGACGCATAAATAAGTAGACATTTACAAAATTCACTGATGTCATTTGCTACAGATAAAACACAGAGTGTTCGCATGCGGAATGTGTCACATTTTGTTTTTAATTCTTAATTACTATAATTAAGGCAATCAACAAATAATATTTATGAAGATTAAATAAGCAGGGAACGCGCATTATGTTGTTTAGCTTGTTACTGTTGAAGTGATAATTGATTTCCCAATAGGATCAATTATTCTAAAAGTATGTCATGCAGCTCTTGGTTGATGCAAAGATTGATAGATAACAAAATGATCAACACATTATTACACACTTATTTGATTTTCATTTAATTTGATTGACATTTAATTTGATTTTCAGTCCGAGATGTTTTGAAGTATGTAATTACATAAATGTTATTTTTTTACATCCTTCGAGGCAAATTACGTCACATTGCCGCCTTGTTTGCTTTCGAAAATACCGTCACAGAAAATAACAAAAGACAAAGCAAATCTCAAACAGATCACTTCATTTTAAAGTGGCAAATTAAATTGCGCCTTTTGCATCATTTGGCGGAAATGAAAAGTTTCGCTCCGTATATCATAAAAAAGATATTCGATCGACCGCAAAAACCGCAAAACAATGCACAGTGTAATATGTTCCACAACCACGCGAAATGAAAAGCATTAATTATTAGACATTTTTATCGGACACCTGGCCACGAAACGGTGTATTGCATGAAGACACATTACGCGACCAATATTCTCTTTTCCAGTGATGTGTAGTGGAAATTATAATGAATGTTTTTTTATATATAATTGCATCACTTAGCTTTCAAAAAAAGGTGCAAATTGTATCTTTGCTTCAATAAACGCATGTCGTTTGTTTTGCCTGCCGCATGCTGCCTCGATTGATTCGAAGTGAAAAGAAAAGCTAGTGGGTAATGTTCGTAATGGGGTGTCTGTAAAATGCAATCGGAAGTAGTAATGAAAATCACTTATGACGTTTTTTGTTTACAATATGAAAGCTTTTAGCAGGTGGTTGAAGCCAGGCGTTAATGTATTTTCTCTAAATATACTTCCAGTAGGAAATCGCTTTCACTTTTTCAGCGTTTTATTGCGTGATGGTGATAATGAATAGAAATTATTTTGAGAAAAAAAATCCAATATCAGAAAAGAATCGTGTGTTCATAGATCAAGAGATATTAAGTCAATAAAAATGTTTGCTTATTGAAACACCAAAGCTAAATGAGAAATTACTTTTATCATAAGAAGTTACATTAATAAGAATTGTTGTTCTGTTTATTTTATGAAAGCATAGAATGTATGCTATATTTTATTTCTCAATACTGATTTTTGATTAATTTTGGGTTATATCAATTGCATTCCTAACTATTGCATTAAACTCCACAAGCACTATTGATTAATATATTAAACTAAATTTACTTATCAATAAAATTGCTAGCTTTTTATTCAAAGAGTTAAAGTATACATTGTTTCAATTTTGTCTCTTAAAACTGATAAAATACAACTAATTAACAATTCAGATAAATTTTTAACTTTGAAATAAAAATTTACTTTTATTTGTAAAATTTTAAGAATAATTTGGTCTTATATATTATAAACTGTTTTAGTTTGTTCGATGAAATTCCTCAAAATTGTAATTTTAGAAGTATCCTGGTGATTATTTAATTAATAAATGTTTTGCAACTGAAGTATATATAGCACAGAAATTATAAATCTTTTTTTAAAATAATAAAAGTATTTCTGTTATAAAAATTTAGAAGAAGCCATATTTGAGAGATTTTCAAAGTTATTTTACTACAATTAAATGATTTTCCTTTTCTATTTCCTTATTATTTATTTTAGTATTCGTATAAATTGAATGATTTTCATAAATTTTTGATACAGAATTGTGATTCTCCAGATAACATAACAAATATATATAATTAATACTTCACTAAAATAATTACCTGATAATTTTCAACCAATTAGCCGAAGAATTAAATAATTGATTAAAATTTAAAAAATATAACAGAAATACAAAATGTTAATCATTATTATAAACATTTTGTATTTTTATTATATACTTTAATTTTTCTGCTGCACTTTTTGAGGCAATGTTTGTTATTTAAAAGGCAATATTACGAAATTTCAATAAGTGACAAAGTTTAAACACCATAATAAATTTAATGCAAATTTATCAGGAGGCAAGTATTAATTATGTGGTTAAGGTTTGATGTATAAAAGTATGATTGATAGTAATTAAGAAAAAGTTAAGTTATCAAAACTGTATTTATACCAAATTACAATTATTTAGGAATCACATATCTAACATCTTGTGGATATATATAAATATCTAGAAAATAAAAGCGTTTGCTCCATTAATTAAACAAAATAAAACTTGATATTATAAGCATATGTATATGAAAGCAATAAAAAAATTTATCTATAGTTCTATTGCCTGGGATAAGATTATCAATACAATACAAATATAATGGGTTCATTTAGAAAAAAATTTAAAATTATAGCGTATTTGAGGGTTTTTTAATAATTGTTTCGTGGTATTTCTAGACAATTAATCAAAGGTGAACGAAAAAAACAAGTATAATTTTTCATTAAATAGAACTACGAAGAAGCGAAAGAGAAGAACGAATAAGAAAATATCATACGTGTGTGCCGCCCATAATAACACACCACCAAACAATTTTATAAAAGCTTGCCCCGTGACGCTTCGCGGAGTCAATAATACCCTGTGTTGACATTGGTACCCCTCCTCCGAAAAGCTCATTAAGCTAGCTTAAGCAAAGCAAATTTCCAATCCTCTCTTTCCTGAGAAGGGCTCTACCTCTCTCAATATCCCATTCATCTCTGTCACCACTTTAAACAAGAGGCACAGTTCTCTCTCTCTCTCTAATAGCTGCAGAGCCTATTGGTTCAGCTGGGCTCCACTTTCTCAGAAATGGGATCGGGTTGGTCACACGTCTATTTCTAGATTTCCGTTAGACTTATCGATCTTTGGTCCATGCAACTGAACTTGAAACCAAATGTCAGACTTGCATATACACCCAACCATCGACTCCAGCGAAGAAAGATTGGCCATCGAACCAAGCTGAGAACATCTTAAAATATATGCTCTGCCACACAATGTACCTAGTTTTAGAAATCAAATCAGATATATAAGCTTAAAAAGACATTGACATTGAACGTATTTTACACCAGTCATTGTTTTTAATTTGTGTATGCATTCTTTTCATTTAAATGAAGAATGCACCAAGAATGGTGGTAGATATTCATTTTAAAGAGTTTGTTTTGTTGGAAATATAACGTTTCTAATTTTTTATTGCCTAATGCATAAAAAATTTAAGACTCAATCTGCTCATTTTAACATTTTAAGCACCAATCAACTAAAGTTAAAATAAAATCCAATTGAAGCAAAAGGAAATTTTTATGAGTAGAGGAAATAAACTGTAGAACTATCTGATCCCTCTCTGCTTGAAATAAATAAGGCGGAAAAGCTATAGGGTGGGACAAAATAAAAGATTCTTTATTTCAAGGGAAGAAAAGAACGAATGTTAGTATTTAGTCGGAAGGCTTGCTCAGTGGGTTTGTCGTTTTATATCTCCACCACAGTCCTCAAAAGGGTGATGAAAAGGGTGTGAAACGGGGGTCATCGACATATTTCTCAGGAGGCAAATATAAAAACCAAACCTTTTCTTATATTTAGAAACTTAAGTCATTAGATTTAAATCCTACAGTGTTAATTCGCACAGTCAATTTTCTTCGATTAATTATTTTATAATTTATATGCCAGGAGAAAAGAATTTGTCACTTTAAAATATCGAATATATTTGCAAATTAGACTTAAACATACATTTTGTAAATATTTCTGATTTTTAATTTAATATTAAGATACAGAAATTAAATATGAAGCAAATTTACTAATATTTTCTCTATATGTAGGTATTGAAAATGCTTTGTAGGGTCTTTCCTAAATTGTTCATAAAATTTAAATTAAAATTTTGTGCAAAATTGTTCATTTAACAATTTAAATTCTTTGCTTTTTTTTATAAAATAAAAAGTTCAGTCCTTACAGTAATAGTGGATCCTTAATTCTATTTTATCTTGACTGATTTCAAAAAGGAAAATTCTACATTTTTATTTAAAATCACTTCAAAAGTGAGTTTGGTATTCACGGATATTTTTAACAGATTTATTTTATCATAAATATCAAAATTTATTATAATATTCATTTTAAAGGTTTTAACAAATTCTCTGAAATGTAGCAAAAAATAGTCCTTTTATATTATTCTTTTAAAATGATTATCAATTAAAATTTTATCGAAAATGCTATTTAACTATTTTTTACAACAATCGATAAATAATAAAGCGCATAAAAAATAAAACGAGAATGTTTTCGTAAAAATATTTTCACCTTCAAACCACAAATACTCGAATGCATTTTTCCACTTTGATGTTGTTCCCTGCAACGCATCAGTCATCTGTTTAGTAGAAACGATGAGTCAGAAAACGTTTTAAGCATCTCCCGAACGACTGTTCCACATCCCCTAACATACGTAGAAATAAAAATGCTGCTCTTTCCTTTTATTGTCGTATTAGGACTTCCCCACGTGACGTCATTTATGGATATTTGACACATCACACTGGGAGAAAATAAAAAAAGGCTATCCAGACAAACTGGAATGGGAAATAAAATATGACATTCGATAAGGATTTCCGGTGAAGAAAGAAATAAGTCTGTATTTTGTACTGTTTTGTAACAATGGATTTGAAAGACAGAAATTTTCAGTGCTTCAGTATTTTTATCCTAAATTGTAAAATTGAAATTAAAATCAAATAATGGTAGCATTCTTATAGGAATTAAAAATGCATGTTTTAAATAATAAATTATTACACTGTCATATTTCGTATTATATTTCATGTAATATCTAAAATATTCAAATGATTTTAAAAAAATAATAAGAACATAAGATAAAGTAATACAGTGTATTAATGGGGAAAAGATGGAAAAATAATAAGAACTTTCAACCAAATATTGATAATGAATTGCTGAGTAATTTTCAATATGGAAAATTTTCATAGTTTAATTACTGTAGAACATACCTTTTAACTGTTTAAAAATTTTTTAGTTGCCTATTTTAAGTTGTTAATCTCATTGATTACTACGGACTAGATCAATTCCAATATCTAAGGAGAAGGTGACAGAGTTTTTTATTGTATAAAACTAGAGTTTAGAGTATTCTAATATAAGACTGTTTTATTCTTGGAAAATGGGCCGTAATTATTTAAGCAGGAACCCATAAGAAGACCTATAGACTTGGTCTGTTACCACCAAAATATTGTTTCATTTGGAGAACTGTGCGTTGAGATCTTTTTTTTATATGCCTCAACTGTCATTAATGAACACAGTGGGTCTTCAGTTGAACCAGATATAGAACCCACAACCTTCCGGTCACGAGAAGGATGCATTATTCAATTTCATCCAATATGCTATTTATTTTTGAAAGAATTGCGCTTAACGTGTTATTAAAGAAATGTAATTATATTTACTACCATTTATATAGCATGAAATCACAGTATTTCATTGTTAGAAATATGTCTAAAAAATAAAGCAATTTAAAGTATCCTACACATTTTTCTGTTCTATATATATCTCAGAAACCGGTAATATTGGCAAAATTCATGTTCATTAATATAAATTTTTTATTCTTTGGCTAAGAGTTTTATTCTTTAGTTAAGAGTTAATGAAGTAAATTTAAAAGCTCTTTTCAATTTAAAATGACCCGGAATAATCTCTTTGAATTCAATTTTTTTATAGAAGGAGTTTCGAATTTAGCTACTCAGTGGAAGGCATTGTAAGTTCTCAATCTAGAATGATATTTAATTTGAGTATGATCATGTATCATCTGGATCAAACAAACTTAACTCCATCTATGGTTAATTTTGCAATTTAGCTCTTAGCAAGATATGATTGACTAATAGACAAGTCTAACAATTAAAAAATTAATATAATTTCATAAATAAAAATATAACATTTTTATTGTTTCTTAAATTTTAAATCAAAAAGGACTTCACACCCTTATTTAACGTTTCTTTTACAACGATCTATCGCAAAAATATCCATAAGAAAATATACATTTAAAGCAGTGTCTTATGAAAGGCTCAGGCTTAGAAAATTTAAGCAAAACAATAGAAAAAATTAGAATTAGAACTCATTAGGCTTTATACTTTTAAATGTTTTATAATTTTAAGCAAAATGAGTAGAAAAAATTAAGAAAAAAATCGTCTCCTATGTTGGTAATAACTCGCTTTTTCGTGTTCAACAATTAAGACGAATTTGAAGCGCCAGAAAAGTAAATCAACTTGAAAAAAAAATGTTTTTGAAGTTGATGCAAGTCTTCCGGATTCTTTCTATGCACGCCTTTTTACATCTGTCTTGAAATTAACTTAACATTGGATTCCAAAAAATTTAATATTTTTAATATATAAGAAAAATATATAGTTTTAAAATTTTCTCATTTTCCCAGTTTCACAATTTCTTATGTTCATAAATGTATAAAAATTTATGAAAGCATTTATTCTCAAAAGTATTTATTACGCACGTTTTTTGCATCCTCTGTTTTTTCATACCCTAAACAGATTCCCAAGTGACATGAACCACTTCTAATCCTAACAAGTATTTTTTCGAAAGGCGCTCAGATGTTTATAGGGTTTCTTCACCTACTCCAGTTGATGCAGTATTCATGGACAAATTTCCGAAAGAGCAGGGTGGCGAAAAAAAAATAATAGCAAAGGGGGTGGTTCGTTCATATTATATATATATATTCTAGATGTAAAGAGTCCCGTATGCTTTTAAGATTTAAAATTTACTCATGTGACAGATCGGGCGTTTATATAGTGCTTTCTATTTTTTTGAGTTATGTAAAATACATAGCTGTCTACTTTGTTATATGTGCATTAGAATATTGTATATAGAATCGTAAACACGCGCGTATGTATGTATGAGATACTGGTTCATAAAATTGGTGCAGAAAATACACCAAGCTCTCTAGAGAGTAATACCATTCAGAATGACAGGAATTGCGTTTGCATTTTACCTAACGCTATGGTATTTTGCTTATTTTTGCATGAGCTTGGCAGGCTTGAATTTTAGTACAAGTAAAAATTTGCACTATATCAATTATTAAAGTTTGAATAGTCAGGGGTGAATAAAGTATACCGAAATCAATTATAAAATATTATTTTATATTCAGTGTCTAAATATTTCATTTAATTATTTAAATTGATTATACAACTTTTTATTCATCTATAATTGTTCAATAACATATTGACTTCAATACAAGTGAATTTTAAGAGATATTTTTATGAGTATATTCATAATCAACTAAATAAAACTTAAAATTAAGTTTGTGATCATTACTCATCATACTTAAAATCAATAGTTAGAAAAAAGAGGCACACTTAATTGTGATGACTACAATGAAAAAATTCAGCAAATGATTAAAAGAGAAAACTAATGTTAATTATTTGACTCAAGACAATATAATCAAAGAGAACTATACTCTTTTGTTAATTTCAGTTTTTCGTGCTTAAGATACTTAAGCTTAAAAACTCTCTTTTCAATCAAAAAGATTTCCGATTTAAAAAGTATTCTGATCAATAGTAAAATAAATTATCATTTGCTTTGTTAATTTAACTTGAAAAGAATTCTTGATGTGCTAAAATTTTCATTTGGCATTTGTGCTGAATTTGAGAAAAATATTTTCCATTTTGTAATGTTACAAAATGGAAAATGTTGCTCATAATGAAAATATTTATATTACTTTACAGCATTAAAAATTCTCCAGTAAATAATTTGAGAATCATTTACTTGGAAATTTATAATTTATCTTTTGCTTCAATTAATATAAAACTTTACACTATATCATTTGATCATATTTGTTTATTTTTCTGAGAACTTTTAAGCCTAATATTAACATATCACTAAGAGCTTATTTTTTAAGAAAAAATATATAATGGCGAACATGGCATTTATAATATGGTATTTATTTCATATTTATATGAAGAGAGAAAAAGCTTCTGACATTTTTATAAAATGGTTTCCATAAACTTATCACATTCATCATGCATATTATCACATTCATTTTATTTCCACTACTTAAAACGTTGCTTTTTTTAAATATCATTCTTATTCATCCGAATTTGAAATAGAATGATAATTTCTTTTGCATTCATTCAATTATTCAATTTCTACTGAATAAAATAGCTTTATCCTTTAACTAACTAAGATTTTATAAAGCGATAATAATCAATCTTTGAAAATGTAATCAAAATAGCAATGCATTTATTAGCTAAGTACTCTCGCAAATTAGTAAACTACTTCTTTCAAAATCACAAAGTAAAAGAACAGAAAAACTACCCACAAAAGATAAAAATTAAATGACTTGAAGCACATAATTTTTTATATGAGAATGTGAAACTGAAACTTCTTTTAGTTCACCAATTAGCCATATTCAATACTAACAAGTCATTAGTCCTCTGTTTCTAATCAACTTTCTTGGGTGAATAAAATTATACATTAACGCTTTCCGGCTGTACTTATAAATAAAACCAATCCTTTTTTATGATTTGGCTTTTTGTTGGAAAGAAAGAAAAAATAAATAAAAGATAAGCCAAATGATAAAAAAATCAAGTTCTGAGAGAAAAAATTAATGACTTATTGAAAACTTAATTGCTATGCAAAAGTCAGGGGTAAAATTCATTGATCTGTGTGAAGCACACGGAAAAAAAGTATCCAACATTCCTGCTTTTGTAAGCATCGGTGATTAATCGCAAAATAATTTAGCTTTTTTCTCCTTATGAATGTATCGTTAAACAAATAAATTCTTAACGCAGCTAAGGATTAATTCTAAAACTGATGTCAGTAACGATGCATATGGCTCTTGAACGTTACTAAGAATGCATAATTTATGCATTTAACCCAAGATTCGTCTCATAACTTTAATGAGTATATTTGTTCACGTAATTTTTTCCCCGATTTCTTGAGAGATTATTAATTTCCTTGCTGTAATATTAGTTTTGTAGAAAGAGAATTAATATTGCATTCATTCAAAATTGGCAGATTCTTGCCCACACCAGTTGTGGGATTTTTTCGTTACAACGTGAGTGAAAGTGCTTGAGTGTTTTGATCGATAATAATTTGCTTCAATATTATTATTTCTTAACATAAATAGGCTTCTAACGTATTTTCAATTAAAAAACACTTCATTTAAAAAAATCCGTTCTTAAATTTGAAGTATGGGTATTATTGAAATATGAGCATGTGTGCTTGATTTAACACCAATGATTAGAAGCTGCATATTATAGTACCTCAACGTTTAAGTCCATGTTTGTGAGCTTTGAAGAATAATTTCCAATAATTTTTACAAGTATAGATTTCAACTGTCTGAAATAAAGGTTACGTTATGATGCATAAAACATTACTATAATATTTAAACAAAAATCCCTCAAATAAATTCTTCTTACATTTCTTTTGTAATTACATCTAGAATTTTATTATTGTAATAGTTATGATATTTTATCACTTGAGAATAACCTAACGAAAATATGATTATTGTGCTACTTTGTATGCTCCAAATTACTGTATATTTTATGTTACGAATATGAATGAAATATTAATCTTACCTCCTATATGTCCATTCTCATAGCCTGGATATTCACCATCCATACGTGACTTTTTCAGAAGCATCCCGTGACTTGTACCATTGTGATTCATACCGACCATAGTAGCCCGCTTAGGTGGCCTCCCGGGCCTACAAGAATAACAATAGAAACCTCTAAATAAAGTCAAAAGTGTGATATATTCTATTATGATATCGCTCAATTTACAGTTCAATTTGCATAAAATGCATAGATCACATAAAATGCATTTTTTTTAAATAAAAAATTTCAAATTAAATTAATACTGATTTGCATGCAAATTTCAACTCTTATAAGACATTTCATAACAAAGAATTAATATAAAAATATACATGATTAATATTATAAAGAGATTTTATTTAATGTGTTTTATATATACCTTGGGATACAAGTTTATTTTAAAGTATTCATTTTAATAATGCCATTTAAAACTTTTTTTAAAGTTTGATCTAATTATTTAAATTTAAAATCATTCAAACTGAAACAATAAGAACAATTAAAATCAATTAAGTGTAAATTTCATTATACATATATAGGATATTTAATTTAATTTGAAACACAAGAATTTGCATAAGGGGTTATTAGAATAAAATTAAACATAAAATATATTACTAATTTAGAATTCAAGATGACCTTCAAGCCTATGATCTCATTAATTATTATTATTAATTACTGTATTAGAAAAAACATTAGTTTGAAATATCCTCTCATTGTTTTTCACAAATTATTATAACCTATCAAATGTTATCTATTTTATTGCTGAACAAAATTTCATATGACACAGTGATATCTATGAGGAATTACGTATTTTACAAAAATGAGCGTTCATAAAATTTTCTCTCTTCGAAAATTAAGAAGGGAAAATATTTCACTATAGATGAATTAATTTAGCAATTAAAGTAAAGTTTAGGGAGAAGGAAGCATACTCGTTTCGAGAAAGGATCGTTTCTAAAGAGGAACTACTTGCACGACATATAAAACTCCGAAACTGGATCTCTACTGTTAACTCAAGATTCGACAACAAGTGTCTAATGCAGTCTCGTAACAACCCCAACTATTTATTTTAGTAATTATACTGGGGTGGGGATAAATAGCTTGCAACTGATTAACTCGCCAAATCTGACAGCCGATTTTTAACGAGCCCTCTACGAGTAACGCTATATCACAGGTATTACAGGGGCGAAAATTGCTCCACTTGCCATCATTCATCAAGAAACCTCTTCTCTTCCAGAACATCTCCCCATTTTTTTTTTATTTCGCATCCTCCTAGCAGCTTCTCCCCGATTCCGCTAACTGTCCCATAACTTTGTAAACGGAACCAACAAGTGCTGCGGACGTGATATAATGAGCAAGACAACAGCTAGGGTTTAATCGCTTGGCGTGATTTAAGATGGCCGACTTGGTTGATGTTTCCAGTTGGAACATAAGGACTCCTTCTCATGGGCTTGTTTCCGTAATAAGAGACACGACAGATGCCCCTTTTCGTCTTTTGTCTCTTTCTTGGCTCATTACCCAGCAAACAAACTTTTGACGAATGATCCAACATACAGATAATAAGCCTCAACAACATCGAGCTCTGGAACTTAATAGTTTAACAAAGAAGATGAGACGCGCGCGTTCCGATACACACCTCCAGTTCAACATTATTAACTTAATTTTGCTGTCAGGATCCGAGTCTCTCAGTTATCTTCTCCTCTCCCTGATTGCGGCACCGGTATAAGGATGTACAGAAGGGTATAAAAAAGAGAGAGAAAAGAAAGGCAAATTTTATTGGCGTGCAGACGTGCGGCGATTGGGCTTTATGCAGGGGACATCGCGAAAGAATATCGTTCCTTGTTCTCATACACTTCCCTACCTACCTTCTTCAAAAGCATAAATCTTTCATGGAGGCATACAAATTGCGTTTCAGAATTTGAGAACTTGTTGCTCGGAGAGAAAAAGCGTGCCATGGCGAGTTTAATACAGGAGTAGTGGCAGGACTCTGAGCTCGGTAATTGGCAATATCTTTGTCGGCATAAAAGGGTTTGCGCCTCTTTTCATATAGATATATTTTTTGGTGGGCTTTATTTATTTATTTTTTACCTCTCTTCCACTTGGAAGCCATCTCATCTGCATAGTAGTAATTTCGTTTTCGCACCGAATCGATTTCTTTCTATAAAATTGGTGAATAAAGTTGGGAAAAACCAGCTCGCCACTTTATTCTTGCAGGTGTACGAAATTCTTCCCTCCCAAAATTTTCTGTCGATACAATTTCTGTATTTTTTTCATTCTTTCTTTCACCTCCCTTTCTTATATTCTCAATCTAGAAGTATATGATGGAGAAACAAGTATAAGAAAAAAATACATATAATGTAGAGCCCTGATATGTATAAATTTTTTGTATAGTTCTTGTTTATAACGTCGGTTAAAAGGATGGGCGTAAATTGATGTTTCCCCCTTCCCCTTCAGATTGCATTGAAAACAATAGGCTTAACGTTTTTCCGTGTTATCTTCCTGTTTTCGAATTTCATATTCTCTCATCCTCTAGTTGGTTGGTGGAAGCTTCTTTTCTCTTACGTGATACCTTCAATTTTTTTCGCACTTTGGATACTCCTCTCTTTTCCTCACTTTTCGATTTTATGGATCGCTTACTTCTTCAAAAGAAAAGCTGAGGATTTTCTGAGATTTTCCTGACGGTTTAGCCTCGGAAAGTGAGTAAAGAAATAGTTATTTTATTTTGAGCTTTTTTTCCCAAGGACTAGCCAATTTTTTATCGATGTGTTTAAATATTTCCGCTCAGTATATTGATTTTATTCATTTCTATACATATATTTTTTAAGAAAATGTACTATAAAGAGATGTATTGAATTACCAATAATACAGAAATCATATGACATAGCAACAACAATAATAATTTTAAAATCACAAATCCTATACTTTTAAACATGTTGAATAAAATAACATATTTTTTATGTATATTTATTTATCTACTTAATTTTAGATGAAATACAGAGAATCATATACATAAGAATAATGCATATTAGTATACTAAAAGTATATGTAACTGTGATTTATAAAATGTAATATAAGTTAGTCTTTTCTTATTTTCTTTTCTTACCGATTATTAACAGGGTCATGATGTGCAGATTGTTGCACAAAAAGTGTTTTTATTATCTAGATTTTTTCTTTTTCGCTTTGAAAAACATTAAAAGTTTATAAATGTTAAATATCATGCATTAATTTAAATAATGTTTACTTTAATCTGATTCATTTTATGCAATTATAAGCTTTCAATTGTTTTGTATTAATAAGTAATCCGTTTTTAGAATGGAGCCTTCTTAAAAATAATTTTTAGCATTTTCATAAAGTTTAAAAAATGATTTTTGATGTCAAATATTGTTACTTTTGTAATTAAAAAAAATACTAAATTTTTAGAAAATTACTGAAGTATTTAATTTTGTTAGCAGAAAATAATCAATATTTTGTTTCCTTGAAAACGAATGGATATTGTCTAGGGTAGTATATCGATTGATTTTATGTAATATTTTTGAAAGATTTATTTTAAATATTCTTTAAGCACTTTTTAAAAATGTTCGTAGCATTATTCGAGCTTGAAATTTTAACTTGAAGAAAAAGTGTTTTGAAAACAAAGTTTAAGAAATGAGCTCAGGAAAATTTTTACCAAAAACTGTGTATACCTGAATAGAAAAATATTATTGCTAAAGCTCAATCGTAGTTTTGTAAAAAAAGCATAAATTGAAAAAAATAGCCTTGCATTTATTATACATGGTACAGTTTTGAAAAGACCAGTACATTTCTTTCACACAGTCATCGTCGGTGATGGGAAACATCGGAGTGGGGCTCGAAAGCAATCTCTTAACCCTGCTGGAGACAAGAGGTTTGTACTTGGATTTCAACGTTCAAATGGATTCTGAACAACGAAAATCCATTTGTTCCACTGTTTCTCAGCTTGTATGAAATAAATTGCATCATTTTTCTAAAACCATATTGATTAAGGTGAGCATTACAAAACTTAAAAAATCTTTTAAAACACTGTTAAAAGTTGTTATTTGATTGTATTTTGTATTATGAATGACTCTTTTTCATTCTTTCTCCGACACATTTCATTAGACCGCTTGTAGACTTGAATACAAAGAAATATATTGTTTTCAGTATTGTAAATTACTTATATTATTTAAATCTAGTTTCTTCGAATGAATAAAAGCGCCATTTTGGAGGCGCCAAGTGATTGTAGGAAGGATGACAATTTAAGGGTATACTGGAGACAGTGTTTAATAATAGAGAGCGTTGGAGGAAGTCGAGTAAAAAAACTACATCAGAAGATTTTCAGAAACTACTAGAAATCGCAACCACTGTGCAAATTTTAAGGCACTGTAAATTTTTTGTTGCTAAAGTTTTTGTTGTAAGTTCTATTGAACAATTTAGTGACTCAGTTGGGTGAATAATTAGGAAGATAGCGATCAGAGGTAATTAATAATTTCATATTTATGCTACTAAATACTTAATTTTCATTAGCATGTTTCGAATTTTTGTCAATAAATATAGTAACTGATTAAATTGTTACACACACACACACACACACACACACACACACACACACACACACACACACACACACACACACACACACACACACACACACACACACACACACACACACACACACACACACACACACACACACACACACACACACACACATATATATATATATATATATATATATATATATATATATATATATATATATATATATATATATATATATACACATAATATTTTTACAAAAATAATTTCTCTAATAAAAACGATATCTTAAAAAGATTTATACACTATTTTGGGAACATAAATCGAAAAAGATTTGCTTATACATGTATATTTAATTTATATGCCTTAAGAATAGCTTAACTTTTCGGGCAAAGAACCAGAGCTAAAAATAAATTAAATTAAAATATGTTTATTATTATGTTTTTACATTATTTGATTTGTAAAGTTTCTTGAAAATCATAGTATTAAAATTCTATGAAGTTTTGAAATTTATTTTAAAATAACTATCCAACTTATTTATTATAATAAATAATCGTTTCCATTAATAGTTGTTTTCACATAAATATAATAAAAGGTTATAAAATTACAATGATTTTTCAAAAAAGTTTGTGGTTTTATGAAATTTTCTAAAATGTTATTGACGTTTCTGTACATAATTTAATAATAATGGGTTGGTATCAATCGAAGAGAATTTTTTTGAGGCAGAATCAAATGTCAAACATGATATTGATCATTAATCAGATTTAAAGGAAAACTTTATGGATATAATTTTACAATTACAAAATGAAAATTCTCTTCAAAATTTTCTCTTCTTATTCTCTGCAATCATGTTTCTTTTAACATTGACTGTTTCTAAAAGAAAACAGGAGGCTAAGAACAAAGTCTTAATTAACACTTTACATGAAGAAAATTTGTGAAATTTTAAAAATTTATGAATCTGATGGAAAAAATAATTACTTCAAGAAAATCTCAATTTTTTGTAACTATTTGTATTTGAAATGTAAAAATAGTGGAAAAAGGATATTTAACTTATTTCAAATTTTTTAGAAAACAAATAAATTGAGTGCAATCTATATTTTTCTTTAAAATATATAGATACCATTTATTAAAAACATTCAGTTACAAAATTTTTTTAATTTTATACAAATCTTAAAATACACTTGTTAATGCATTTTTTAAACTTAATGCGAAAGACTGACGTACTGTTAATGAATTAATAATTTGATGACACACTGTAAATTAGGACACTGAAGAATGCACTTTTGAATTGAAGAACCGTATTTTTCAGAGTTTTTGAAAGAACATTTTCTTTGAAATATACTGTATACTTGAAAATACAAAATTTTGCATAATTTAGTTAATCTAAAATCTTTCAAATTTGCTGTAAATAATTTGCTTGAGAATGATCGAAATACTCAATAAAAATATTTTCTCTTGTATTATTTAAAATTAGTTTGAGATTAAATAAAAATTTTCAGCTAAGTAAAAATTTTGGACAAAGGAGTGTAAATTGTATGCCTATTTGTTAATATTTATGTATGCCACTTTGTAATATATATCCCTCTAAATATATGTATATATCCTCCTATAAATGTATATATCCCTCTAAATTAAAAGATAGTAGTCATATAAAAATACCTTTTGAAATGTCTTAGTGAGACAGTTTTTGAATATAATCAATATGCATTCCAGCAAATAGAAATTGGTATTCAGTCTATATTAATTAGTACGAAAAGTAGAAAAAAAACTATAAAAAAGATCGGTGTCAATAATTTTATTGTAAAAAAAAAATTTCTAAAAATAATATTAATTGGACTTCAAAATATGCAAACTGGAAATTAGATTAATGTCTAAATTTAGGAATTTTTATTCGAAATTTTAACTAAGCAATCAGGCAGTTGATTTACGCCCTCTTGTATAAAATGTTTTAAAAAAATTAATTTTTTTATTAACTTTATGATAAAATGTAAGCAACAATTTTTATACTGAGAGTTAACTTTTGAGGAAAAGATAAAAAAATATATATATTTAGACTTCTAAGAATGTGAAAAATGACTTCCATAACTTTCAAATATTGAATTTAGTATGAAATATAGCAATTTCAGCTCAATTATTTTTATTTTTATTGGATTTTTAACGACAATCATGTTTTACTATCCAGTTAATGTTTACACTAAAATAACTTAGCATTTACACTGATTATTTTATATTATTATTTATGCGAACAAAAAAGTTGATTAATATTCACAAATGTTGCAAAAATGATGTACATTAATAAATATTAACCACTTTCATTATGCTTTTATTCCATTAATCTATTGAAAGGAGAACAAGTTAGAAAGAAGTTGGGAAAATATAGAACTCTTATTACCATTATAATGGTTAGTATATTCATATTTTGGCATCAAATTAAATTAGCTTTAACAAAAAGCAATTCATCAGAATATTGAAATATGACTTGACACAAGGAATTTAAAATAACTAATGAAAATACCACTTTAGATAAATATTTAATTTAGCAATTAAATAAATATGAATTTAAAATCTCTGAGTATGAATTTTAGTTGCTTAGTTAAAAATAATTTTTTTCTCAGGTACGCCTGACGGAATTTTTTTGTTAGGGAAATTTTTCCGTTCGTGAACCAAGCATGTCGCAGAGCGGCGGGAAGCTCAAGATGAAGAAAGAATCCATTCGTCGTCTTCCGGACTCCGTTTCCTCCCGATGCCGAATCCGTTTCGACTGCTTTCCCGCGGAGAAGAGAGCATCACATCCATCGTAAGGACGATCCGTCGGCTACAGACGGAGAAACTTCTCTCCTGCGATTTCTATTGCTCGGTGACATTTGGAGTGTACATTCCGACTGTTTGTGGCGCCACCTGGTGGAATAGAGCATGAGATGGCAGGGAAAGGATGCGGAGGAGCAGAAGAGCACAAATGGAGCATCACTTTGATTTCATTCCTCTCTCTCTCATCATTCATTCTTCTCCATTTCCACTCTAATTCAATAGTCGCGATTCAACAGGTTCTCGAAAAGCAACTCGTGGCTCTTTCTGATTTTTGTGTTGTTTCGAGGATTTAGACTTCCGAGGGACTTTCTCCTCAGTGCACATTTGCTGTAAGATGTTCTTGGAAGATGGTGATAAATATTTCGAATTCATTTTATTGCAAAATGTGTGCAGCACAAAGGAGAAAGTCATGATCTTGTTTAATAATGTTTATCCTTTTATTTCGTGTACATATTAGAAGAGTGGATATTAAACATATTCTAAATTTACTTTAAGTATAACAATATGTAAAAAATTTTAAATGGTGTTATTGTGTTAAAAATACTTTTTTTTTAATCTTGCGCAGATAAATAAAGTTTTCTCAATATAAAGTAATTTTTAATTTTATTCCTTAATATAATTCTATGTGTAATAATCAAAAATTAAACGCAAATAGGATTTAAATTTGAAGATGACGTATTATTGAATAAACAAAAACAAAAATGCAAAATATTTACTTTTGTCTCTATTAACTATAATATTAAAATTAAGTTATCAATATGTTAATTGCAAAACTTAAAATATGATGAATGCTTTGACGTTAGCAATCAAATAATATATGCCAAAAACTGCAGCAGTTTTGAGACTAAGATTCCTAAATGAAAAGCAGAAATTAGCTTAGGAATAACAGAATTATATTTTAATGTATTTATATATAGTTTACAGCTTTTTAAATAACATAAAAATTAATTATTGTTAGAATAATTATAAAACATAAATTTTAAAATAGAAATTTATTTTCGTTTCTAAAACTAAATTGACCAAATCAAATTGGCAAAAAAATTTTAGTGATAGTTTCATAACAAATATATGATAAAGTTTTGTTTAACATTTCAAACTGTATGAGCTGTTATTCTTAAGATTTAAATTCAAAAATATACATAATACATGTAAGTTATTTTAATTTAGGCTAGTAACAGTTATAATCAACAAAATTACATTCAAATATTTAACATTTAAATACCAAGAGAAATGAAATTCGCACTAAAAATGTTTGTTTGCATCAGTATTTCCAAAATTATAAATTAATTATTTACAAATGAAATAATTTTAAATTATAATATCTTTTCATAAAATATCAAAGATATCTTGGCTTTTGATTCGATTTACTCATTTTCTTGATGTTTAAGTTTTTTATGCTTCAAACGAGGGAAAGGAATTAAGAATTATTATCTCCTTTAAATTTAAATAAAAAAAGGAGCTACAAGACTATCAACATAAAAATCAAGTGACTCAAGCATTCCTTTCTCACGACAACTTTTAAAAGAAGAAAGTGATAGGAACACAAAGTGAGCTTGTTTCACGGCTACCCATATAACGAAGCGTCACAATGCAATAAAAGATACTCAAATGGGTCATCTGGATACCCAGTGATCTTTACAGCCGTCGTAAAACACATTCGCAAGCTTTTTTAATAAAAAAGCAAACTGACGATACTTCAGGGGATAATATACTTATGAAACAATGCTACTTGCAAGTAAAGAATCCCATATAAAAAAGATAAATTACATCCTACTGTATATAGCATTTTAGAAATGTTTTAAGACATTAAATACTTATTTTATAAAAAAAATTACTTTTTACCGAGCTCTAATTAGAAATACTTAAAATTTATTTTGGCACTTTAAACTATAAATATTGCACTGTGCTGTCAAAAATGTAATAATTTCTTTAAAAAAAATTACAAATTTATTTTATAGAAAATTTTAAGATTTTTATTCTCCATATCGTTCTATCAAAAAAGATAGTATTAATTATCATCATACAAGTATCTGTGTTGCTTTCATAAGTACTTAATTTAATTTAATAAACTTGAATTTTATGACAGCAAAAGTGCAAATATATTTCCAAAAGCATTCATAAATTATTATTCAAAATTGTGCAGAAATCTTGTTAGAAATAATGGAAATTATATAGTAGTTTTAAAATAGATTTAGAGTACTCATAATATTTGAGTATATGAAAAATTTCCAAAAGTTAAAACATTCTTTATTTTAAAATCATTGCTTCCAAAATTGAATCTACATACATCAAACAATAAATAATCCAGATGCTACCTTAAATAAGTCTGAAGATTGTTAATGCGCGTTCCCTGGGCCGCATTACAGATATCCAACTCTTTGTTTAGTAAACTTAAGATGACGTCGCAACAGGCCACAATGCCTCGCATCCGACAAATGAACCCATCTTCAGAAAAGGCTAGAAAAGTCGGAAACAACAAAATCCTCTTTGAATTCAAATTCTTCTTCAAGAAGATTGATTTCGAAAATTTTTAATTGTTACTGCCCTCCGATTAAACTGCAAAGATTCAAGCAAGGAGACGCTTTTAAGAATTCTGCGGGTGTTGAAGTTTTGTTTCTAAGTTTTCTCTTCTTAGAAATGCTTAAATCCAAGAGAGAAGTAGGAATAACAAAGAGGGATTTACTCGTCGTTTGGAATCGAGGAGTTGAAAGAGTGGGAGTAGTTGGGATCCCAGATGTAAAATAGCCATTTATCATTTCGAAAGAGTTGCAGATGGGGATTTGAAGAAATGGAAAACGCGTTTGAAAAATGCAAGTTATGGGGAGAATCTATGTGTTCATTGTTCAAATTTTGAAAAATTGAAATCGAAAACTGTTGCAGGTTTGAGCTTAACTGAAATATGGAAGTATGAAATAGAGAATTTGTCATTAAATGTAACTACTTCCTTTTAAAAGTATTTTTATAATGAAAGGGTTCTAAGCCTCAGATGTCGATTTAAAACTAGTTTCTGCTACCAACGAATTTTTGGAATCAACAGATGAAAAATGTATCATATTTGTCGCATTCTTTAAAATCAAACAGAAAATAAAGGAGTTTTAATGTTTTTATTTTATGGGAAATACTATTTAAAAAGTTACTGACGAAATTTAGAATTTAAAAAAGGTTAATTTTTTGTTTCATTAATATTTGTTATAAAAATATTATTGATATACTTTTCTTTGAAATTAATGCAAAATACTATTTTGGCAGGGTTTAGATACTATTTTGCAAGTATGATCATATTTTAAGACTTCACAATGCATTTTGAGTTGTGTTTATTAAATAACTTCATATTATTTTCTCTCTATTTAAATTTGGAAATCAGCATTTCTTGTACACATTCAGTGTTCATTTAAAATATATACAATAACATTCTTTACAAATTCAGATTCTTAAAATGCATATCAGTTTGAAATAATGTTGCAATACTTGACCAACTATAATCTTATAGTTTTAAAAAATTTATTTTCTCTCACTGAAATTTTAACATTTACAATCATACTTAGTTTTTGATCGTTTGTTATGAAATGTATTTAATGAATTCTGTAAGCAGAGAGAGAAAAGTTGCCCATCATCAATCAGTGGATTACTTCTATCAACTTACTTTACATCCAGTGTGCTGTACAAGCTTGTATAAGTTCTACGGTGAATAATGGCAGAGATAATCGACAAGAAGAACACAAAACCTCAAGTCTGGGATTTCTGCCCAACTATCATTTGGCTACAACTGTTTCTCCAAAAATTCGAAATCAAATTAATCAGGAGCTTTAGGGTCCTCAAATCCTTGGGCTTCGAAAGCATCCAAACTCTTTCTAGCTCTGTCCAAGATTAACGGGAGCGAGCGAAACCATTTTGCAAAACTTGTTAATTAATTTGTCTTTTCCAAGCAGCGTCTCTTTGTATTGTTAAGGGGTTGGGGGTTCCACACTGTGTTTGCTCAAATATTCCTGGAGCATTATACTCACGCCTTCAGTCCTTTTAAGCTTTTCTCAGCGGCACAAAAGGACAGAAGCGGAAGTTTTCTCTCGGCCCGAGCACACTTGATGCTTTTCATCAAACAAATAAAAGTTTCCCAATTTACGTCCAACAATTATCGATACGTCTAGAAATAAATGAATAGTAATGACGCAGTCTCTTGTAAAATCCTTTTCCAAATTCAGTTCTCATATTTGCTGAAAGAAAATATTTTCTTTATTTTTCATCAAAAGAAGGTATTTTGAATGAATCTAATTTTAACGGTTATGATTTTAAGCTATTTAGTTTAATTTATTAACAAATTTTCTTAGAGTAAGAGTTTGATTCCACGTAAAAAAGACGCAATATGTTGAATTAACAAAAATTTAAATACATATCAATGCTACAATTATTTTAAATATTAAAATTTGTTTTCATATTTTAAACAAAAATTTCCTTTTTTTTCATTTACTACTTACAATTAATATTTCTACTCTAAGAATAAATTAAATGTGACATTTAAACTATAATATTATTTTAAATAAAAATTTATTTTGATTTTAAAATGCTTATTTAGTAATTTCATACTATATAGGAATATGTATCTAAAAATAGATATCAATTAAATTTTTCAAAATTGCATGTTTAATCTTGTAATAAAATAGTTTTGTATTACACATCTTACCTTTGAACCTATGTTATTGTAATTAAATAAAGCCAGACCTGTATTTACATTGTTTTACTTTGTTATATACTTGATCTTGGTTAAATGAATTAATTAACTAAGGAAAATAAATGAATAAATGATATAATTTATAAAATGGAAAACTAATATAACTGTTAATAAATTTCTTATCCTATTTTAAATTTTGAGTAGTATTCTCATCTAAGATATTTCTTTGAAGAATTCTTAGTTCTAATTAATAACTTAAGTTCACTATAAAGTACATACCAGTTGTTAAAACTAATATTTTTTAAAAATAGAAAAATATATTCAAATTAAGAAAATTTTACAATTTCAACAATCTGAGGAAAACTAAGTAAAAAAATAAGTAATAGGAGGTTGTAAATTAAGCCTGATCCAAAGTGAACTGTTGGCATTTTCTTTTTCCAATAGTCATGGAAACTGATAAATATTGAGAGTTCTAAGAGAATCCATTTTTACAGATACAACCCCTAATACGTTACAATTTTACTAGAGTGTGGGCAAAACTTTCTGATCCTACCATGCAACGGCAAAATAAAACAACGACAGGCTTAACAAAGAAACGGTGGAGGTAAAGAAATAGAAATTAAAGCTTACGACAGTGCCAATAAAGAGAGGTCTTGCACTTGGTAATCTGCTGGGAGAGAAAAGATCATCTGTAAAGACCACATAAAATTTTTACAACTCCAAGGAAAGGTGGTTTTTATTTTGCCTCCTGCACCGTAGTTAAAACTTCTCGGTGAAATACAGACATCAGAGGAGCTTTAGAAACTAAATGCCTCAAATACGGATGGACTTTTAGAGGCCTTAAAAGTCATAAAAACAGCACAGAGACAAAAAGGAGACATAGGCAGAATGTGTTTTAGTGCCTCCAACGGACCACACGGGCTTAAGGATAAACGGGGGGTTTGGAAGTTACAGGAACAATTGTAATACAATCGTTTTCCTGGATAAATGAGGCTTGTAATATTGTACTTAACTTTTATGTAAAATTTAGTGTTTATTTTCTTGCTCTTTTGAAATGAGCAGAATTCTTCTCGGAAAGACCGTTAGAGGATTAAGATTAAGACTTCCATCGTGATTCAGCTATACTGTAAAATCGTACATTTTTAATTTCTTGGCAACAGTAAAAAAATCTGAAGTGTTTTTTAAACTTTTTTTTAAGGAAACGTCCTTTTAAAGAAGATAAAATATATTAAATTGTACATGATATCAAAATATATTTAGCTTCTTATTTCAAAACCAATTAAATAACTCTTATCGATATTTTCTTTTATTTAAGTCCTGTTATTACGTAAAATACTAAAACATTTGTTTTTATTTTGATAGTTTAATTTTAAATTACATCATTTCATATAAATTTTGGTATAAAAATACTGTAATGCCAGAAAAATATTTCTACTCCTTAAAAGAGTACATTAAATTTCGCAAGTTAAGAATGTCTATAATCCTCATAAATATTTTAAATAAAATATTTTAAATAGAAAATTAATTCTATAAATAATCATTTACAGCAGACATTATAAATTGTGGGACACAGCATATATTCTTAATTAATTATTCTGCTATATAAGTGGATGTACTAGGTATAAAAAAACAAAATTCGGTACATAATTGATTTAATATATTTGCGAGTAATATTAATATAACAAAGATTAAACTTTCTAAGAACTGTGCATGCATATTTACTAAAAAAAAAAGCTCTCCAATAAAAATGTTTTTTCTTAATTGCATTTGCAAAACAATTGATGTGTGACATCATTGAAAAAGTACCTACTTTACAAACAAAATATTAACGATCATCCTTCAAACCTCAATATTAAAAACAAATATTTTCGCTTTATAAATTCAGAATGATGAAATATGACGAAACAAAACAAAACTTTTCATTTACGACGTTACTCGAAACATTTTTTTTATTTCATTTTTTTTTACGGTTATCCTCTTTTAACCTGCAATAAAGCAATGTTACCAGGTCCAGCCTTCCCGTAGAGTTAATCTACAACGACTGCAATGTATACAATCATTTGAAAGAAAATAAAGTATGAATTAGACGCACGGAAGTCCCATTTCTAACTGATTATATTGGGCCGGGCGGGACAATCCTGTAAGCGATCTCCAAGTCAATGAGTAAATCATTATATTCACGTCAAAACAATAAGGATCGAGTACTAAGGCGTGTTGGACATGTTGGACAATTGGCGATCGAAAACGCAACAGTATAATTTCCATGCTTATTTGCGTGATAGTCAGATATTGGAGCTTGCGGTTTGCTTATTTGGATAGTGAATTAACGGAGGAGTCGGGGCGAAATGTTTTTTGATGATCTTTAGGGCTTGGTTACTGTTTGCTTAGCACCAAGACAAACACCCAATTTTCAAATTACGCACTGATGATGGAGAGTATAGCGCATTGATACTTATTGATCTGACTTAACAACTGGGGCTTAGAATTGTAGATTTGTTCACGTAAGTCAATTATTGGAAGAAAATATGATTATTTCTTATTTTGTAATAAATAGAAACGAAGTAATGAAACGGAATTAAATAGAAAAACATATGTTTTCTATGTATATATATATATATATATATATATATATATATATATATATATATATATATATATATATATATATATATATATATATATATATATATATACGTGATATTGTATAAAAATAACAGTTTTTTTATATTTATTAAAAATTAAATTTTCTGATTTTTGAACGCACTTTCATGGAATCATAAATTAAAAGAAAATGAAATTTATTGTTCACATGTTCCTTTAGCCAGGACGCATAAAAGCAAATTTACGAATAAAATAAATAAAAACCGTAAATTCTTAATTTCCGATAAGTTTTATTAAATGACTGAGAGGATATTTACGTGACATATATACGTAATATATATATTGTAGAAAAGTAGCAGATTTTTGTATTTATTAAAAGCTATTTTATCAAATATAATAATTTATTAAAAACTATTAGAATAATAATAGAAGTGTTCCCCAGCTATGTTACATAGGAACTGAACATTTAAGGAATATATTAATTGGAATATAGATTATATGTTCATAATATTTAAAAAAATCATGTCGTCCTGTTGATTAGTTTTTTTTTTTTAATTTTACTAACAATTGCTTATTTATTTAGTTTTTTATGAACAGCTATATACACCTAAGAATGTCCAAGTTTCTATTACAAATACTCATAGGAAATTTTTTCTTGCTTGTTATTACAATCAAAACAAAAAAATTTCAAATTATATTGTTACTCTTATTATGACAATCCTTTTCTTAAACGAATTTCCTTAAGCATTTTTGAACTAGACTCCAGTCAAATTAAATATACTCATATAAAATTAAGAATTATTAGTAAAATCCCAATAATAACATATACAAATACGTATAAATATTAGAAACAAAAGCCCCGAATTATGCAGTTCTATGTTTTTAAATTAGAATTGCATATCGCCATCTCAAGTTGTTTAAGATATTATAAATAGTGTTTGTTTTTCTCAACTGTACTACTTGATAATTAAATTCCTAGTTATATTAAAAGCATTTATTAATCATTTCTGTAAGATTTTCTCTATCTACATATTTTAAACATATGACAATTTTAAGTTCATTATTTGCTTGAGTTGAGATATTAAAAACAATGCATCATACTTTTACATGAATAAAGAAAACTTTATTGCTTTGTTCTATTTCGTATTTTTCGGAGTATTTTACTCTAAATCCTGAAAATCTTTATCTACTGCATTTCATTAAATTTATTATTGGACAATTTAAATAGTTAATTGTTTAATAATAGTAATGAAGTAATTTTACTATCATTAACCCTTTTTTTTTCTTATAACTTGATGTATCACATAATTTCTCGATATTTACCTTCGAGATATGCTAGCGAAAAAGAAACACTTTTTATCATCTTATCCAGGGTTCACTTTTTATTCTTTGTATCACTCATGTTTGAGAAACATTGTACAGAAGTATATCTAATCAAAACATCCGATCCTACGCCCCCTAAATCAGACACTGCTCTTTCTGAAAGACATAAATCACATGATTTGACATAGGACAACCCAGAACGTAGGATAAAAAACAAAGGAATATCCTTAGAGTTCGTAAATCTCTTGGCTTTCTGTTAAGTATACCAGGACTTAGGTTACCACTTACACAAGAGGTCCGTGAATAAGAATTCGGTGTGGTAGAGAAAAAAGAAAAAGCTCGAATGCGTAAACATGAGACAATAGGGATTTTAGGTGGAAATTCTTTTCATTCTTTCTATAGGATGTAATTTTAAGGATTGATATACTTCCTTATTTAAAATAAATATTTCTACAATCATTTATTAGAAACTAAGTTAACTGATTGCCAAAAATCTTTTTATCTTTTTTTAATCAAAATAACGTATCGGCACACTTTCTTTTCACTCCCTTCTCTTCAAATATATGTTATTATACATTTCTGTTCAAAATTAAAATAAATATTTTACGTGAACATTGAACAGCTCATATTTTCTGATTGTGAAATGATTCTAGACAAAACAAAAAGTAGATACAAAACAATATGCTATAATTGCTTACAAGTAAATATCTTGGTATAAAAGGAATATCTTGGAGCATTATAATATTTTGGTATAAAATGGATATCTTGGAGCATTATAACATCTTATGTATAAAATGAATATCTTGGAGCATTATAATATCTTTGTATAAAAGGTATATCTTGGAGCATTATAATATCTTGGTATAAAATGGATATCTTGGAGCATTATAATATCTTATTATAAAATGGATATCTTGGAGCATTATAATATCTTGTTATAAAATGGATATCTTGGAGCATTATAATATCTTTGTATCAAATGAATATCTTGGAGCATTATAATACCTTGATATAAAATGGATATCTTGGAGCATTATAATATCTTGGTATAAAATGGATATCTTGGAGCATTATAATACCCCGGTATAAATTAAAGCAGCTTAATAACAAAATTTAAATGATGATGAAGGTTTTAAAACAGTATTAAATTTTTCATTGCGATATAATTAATTTTTTCAAAGAAAGTCGCATTATTTAATGATTAAAATAATTTAATCATTAAATAATGTGACTTTCTTTGAAATGCTCCAAGATATCCATTTTATACCAAGGTATTATAATGCTCCAAGATATCCTTTCACTACAAGGGAAAATTCAATTTTACCGACTACTACAAATAGTTTTAGATATATATACTGAAGATGCAATGATTCATTAAAATTTGAACATGGAATTTAGTCATTCATCCTTACGAATTAATTTCGCACTCTCTCTTGAATAACGCGTAAAATTAACTGATACCAATTGTTCTCTAGATAAATGAGCCATCCGTGTACAATACGTACCCACAAACTTCCATAAGCCTTCCCAAGCGTGCTGTCCATTAAGAGAGAGGGACTCCCAGCAGGGGAAGAGAGGAGAAATGAACGGCTCGTCTCACCTCAACTTTCTCACCTCACTCTCTCTCCAGAGTCAGTTTGTCAACCTGTCAGCGTCAGGAACTCATTATCTATGTCGCTGGACAATGGTCATCGAGCTTAACCCCGGAATAGAGGAAGAAGTTTGACCTCAGATCGCTTAGTCGGATAACAGATAGAATGACCTTCTGGAAAGCTGGCCGGGAAACGGTGCAAAGCAACCAGCTGTCTTTTATTGAATTACGAATGGGTATTTCTTACATATATATGTGAATGCTGAATCAATGAAGCATATGGTATTCTGGTATTGAATTGTTGGGAGTCAAGTCCATATGTGACCGAGACTTTATGGTCATGATGTTTATTAAAAACATATATGTATATGTATGTATATACTATAATTATCTGTATAACAGTATATTTAGAACAATACTGCATATAATATATTGTTAAAAATGGCAAATGATTCAGAGAATACAAAATACATTTTAAAGGGATTTTTTAGAGTATAAATAAAATATAAAATACCCTATAGTTAAAGGCATGCAATATATTTATTTAAGCATTTCTAAAGATTTTAAATGATTTTACATTCTATCTTCATTATATGAAAAAGATAATTTTATAAATTTTGCCCTTTAGGAAAATTAAGTTAATTTCTCAGTAATTATGTGAATATTGTTCTTCTTAACGCTAAAGCTATATTAAAAAATGTAGCGCACGAAGATATGTGTAAATTTTATTTTTTATTTAGTAAGTATTTTTCATTAGTTTATTTAATATCAATATTTTATTGAATATATAAGTTTTATTAAAAGTGTTTTAATTATTAACTAATAAATTACATTTTATTCACAATTATTGGATTAAACTATTGTATATTAAACAAAAATTTAAAAAAAATTATTGTATATGTTATATTTTACTTAAAGTAAAGTTTTTAAAATAATGAAAGCGACATTACTATACTTAAAATTTAATAATTTATTAATTGTTTTTATTAGTATTTTTAAAGGAATTCCATTATACGCACAGTACGATTTAGAAATGTCATTAACAGTTCTTGTGGTTACGTTAATACGTATTTTTATTTAGAAGCCTCATGAGTTCAATTTTAGACCATAGTCATGTGACAAAGTGAATTAAATTTTTAAGAATCTAATGTAAATAATATATCAGGCAATTAAAATTCATGTACATAATAATCTAAACTGATTTAAGTTCAAATTAAATCAAGAACTTGAGATTCGGATTGTAACACTTTTCAGGCAACTCACATATACCATCTGTTTGGAAACAGACGCCAAGAACAAGCCTAAATATAGTGGGAAAGAAAAAGTGGGAAACAATTGAAGTTGCATTGTTTTCCCAATCACTTTTGACCTTTTGTAATAGAATTCGGTTTTCCAATTACTTTTTCGGGTACTCTATTTTGTGTGATAAAATCTTGTTTTTAATGCATAGAGCATCTCTAATTTCCTGTTTACGAGTATTATATATATATATATATATATATATATATATAATGATATATATATATATATATATATATATATATATATATATATATATATATATATATATATATATATGCAAAATTTTAAATAATTTTTAACTTTAACCATTTTTTGTAATATATATAATAAGGGAAAAATTATTAATTTATACAA
Source organism: Latrodectus hesperus (assembly GCA_037975125.1). Lineage (NCBI taxonomy): Eukaryota > Metazoa > Arthropoda > Arachnida > Araneae > Theridiidae > Latrodectus > Latrodectus hesperus. Next base: position 94,906,471 of record CM075852.1, on the reverse strand, counting down.
TATACTTTTAAATATACAAGATTACAATATTCTCTCAAACATCGCTTTGTATTTGAAGTATTAAATTCAGTAGTATTTTACACTGGAAATATTAAACAAAGCATTGTTTTTGCAAAAATGAATATCAAACTGACTTCTTTTTTTAAAGTTATTTAAATTTCAATAGCTTCGAATAGCGTGCGTTATAAATGAATGCATCTAAAATATGCAATATTTTAAAATACTAATGCTTTTCAAAACAAAGCCTCTCTTTTTAATTTATTCACCCCCATTTTAACTACTACATATGCATTTATGATAATACTGTAAATTGGTAATCTGATTTATCAAGATGGTATTTTTAAGCTGTTGAAATCATTTCATGATTCACTTTCAAGTTATGATTTATGGTATCTTAGATACTGCAATCATTCTGTCACTCGAAACAGTGAGACAGATAAACGACTTCGGCTTTGAATCATTAATATGTTTGCAGCTTATCAGAAATGTGTTGATATCAAATTTCTCAGATTAAATATATTCTTCGGAATAAGGATTTCATTGACCATATAAGTTGATCATTAGGAGAAAGAACTTGGTATTTTAAAATCAAAAACAAGTGATAACAACTATACACTGTTGAAGAAGTTTTGAAAAAAAATCAGTGTTTTTAAACCTGGTATTAATTTTCAATTTATTTTCGTTGAAATGTTGCTATAAATTATATTGAATTACCTAAATAAAATCGCGGATGTTTATATTTAACTGAAGAAATTTGGTCTTTGGCTTTAGCATGTTTAAATGATTATTAAATCTGTATAGATTAGATGCACGAAACGAAAACATTTACATATCACACAAGCAAAATATTTATGAAGGTAAATGCTTCCTTCCAATTAAATATTATTAAATTGTATGCGAAAATTCTTTTGCTAACAGTTCTATATCATTAGCAAGTAAAAGTTGAACATGAAAATTATAAATAGCGAAATTAAAAAGCAGCAGTGTAAAAAATAATATTATTATTGTTTCGTGCCTATATATGGAAATTATCTTTTTGTTTATTTACTTTCAATTAAACTAGGCGAATGGTATGAAATTAAAACAGAACTGGAAAACCCATGCTTTTCAGATGTAAAATGGTCTCAAACAATATATATATTGGGTTGTTCGGAAAGTAATTTCGTTTTTCCTACATGGATCATCTTTTTGTGTGGAATCGTGCTACTACCAGAAAGATGGTAAAAGCTATTGGACTAGAGTATACAATGTGCAATGCAATACAATATTTATTTGCTGCATGAAATTACTTTCCGAACAACCTAATATCTATACATTTTATAATCTTTGCATAACTAATTAAGTCAAAAGTTAACTATTAATTAATTCTGTTTAAAATCCTTCTGGCAATTATTCCCATTTAAAGCTTATTCGGTTAGTTATGCTTAGTAGAATCTCACTCTTGTTAATATTTTCCGATAAATTTTTCGTCTATTTCATTAACGTTTCAAAAAATACTTTAACATTTTAGTTACTGCAGCATAAATTCATAAAAAAATATTTCAATTAACTTTTATTATTTGTTTATATTTTATTCATCAGTCTACAAAACTAATTTTAAACATTCTCTTCCAACTAAAAATAAAGGACAATTTTCGTTTTCTTAATAATATATCTGAATTTAATTTAGTAAATGCATAAACTTGAATAAATACTTGAGCATAAAGATGGTCAAATATCGATATTTGTTTAATTCATTTGAACATTTTACTCTGAGTCCGACTTAGCTTCTTAAAGTTTGCATTCCCCCGAATGTATAATTAAATTGATATTTGGGGAATTCTAACCCTCAATGACTCACGGACTGAGAATGTATCATAATGCGTTGAGAATATCAAGCAGATTATAAAATAAATCCTGCTCCAATTCAAAGAGCGAAAGGACATTGAATCGAATGAATATTTTACATTTCTCTTGTTCTCTTAACCCGAAGAAGCGAGGGAGAAGATTTTAATCCTTCCTCGGAGCCTGATTACAGCACGTCAAACGTGACAATAATCCTTTTATCTGATTGAGTTGTACTGGTTCTCGCTACAAAATGAGAGGGAATCTTAAATTGTTATTCATTGGGAAAGGGAAATGAAATTTTTGATAAAATGCTCACTTCTAATTCAAACGGAATGAATTAAGAATATATGCTGTGTTTAAGTTTATTTGTTTCATTTGATGACTCTAATAGAGCTTTTTAATATTACATTGCTTTAGACTTATTGCAAAATTTTGTTACTAATCAAATTAGTTATGAAACATACGGATTGAAATTAAATTTTATTTGAAAAAAGCATGTTTTTTATAAATCTCTTCCAGTTTCTGAAAAAACTAAAAATGTGTGTTTGATGTCAATAGTTGTTAATTAATGTCAATAGAATTACATTTACATCTTAATTGATTTCAAGCTTGAAAATATATTCGTCTACAGAAACTTCAAATATTAATACTAAATATTATGTTATACAATTCATTAATCTATATTATTCTTCAATAAAATTTAATCTTCAGCATCATAAAAAGTACATGTACAATAGACATAACTCCTACTGTACGGATTTTACTTTATATGATATACTGTACATATGTACGGGTTATAAATATAAATAACTCATATTATACATATTTTATTTTATATCGCTTACTAACTGTACATAAAATTTAAAAATTTTGAATTTTATTTTATTTTTTGAAAAAATCTATCAATTTTTGATTTTGTTCATTTTTATTAAATTATACTTATATATATTAATATGCAATTTTTAAAAATGTAAATAAACTAATTTACAGGAATTCTAAATGCAATAAATTCTTTAACAGCAATAGCTGCATCTCAACTTAGCTTAACAATGTGACCACGTAGAAAGGAAAATGGTTGTTTTTTTCCCTTTCCACTTCTTGGAATATTAACTAAGAAATACGATTTGGTAAATTAACTTCTGGTCGTGAGTCCCAGGTGTAATTAAAACTATAATGACGCTTCCTCCTGCAACAGAGGCTATAGTCATAGAGCGGGCAAAATGTTCTCAAAGGTTAATGAATTGTGGGCAATTACCTGCGGATTAATTATAATTATCTACATTGGGGTATAAGCAAAATTAGAAAAGCTTCTTCTTGATCATTACATTAAATTCGTACGCGCAATTTAGTAAATCTATGTTTGATTATCGAGTCCTGATTATGTTTGGATCTTCATTTGGAGCTATTTAGGACACTTTTTTTTCATCTTAAATATCCTCAGATAAAAGAGAAAAAAAAAGTCCCAGTGAAATAATATGTAATGAATAAAAACATTTAAATATTTTTGCTGAATTACAATTGATACATTATTCAATAATTAAAAATGATATTCATTATTAAGTAATTAATATAAAGTTTAAAATTATTTACCAGGATACGAATCTATAAGCATTTAATAGGGTCACAACATTAATAATAGCTGACTAATTATAATATTTCGCACTATCAATCCAAGTTGATTACATACTAAAATTAGTTAGAAGAGTTTTAGTTAATATTAAAATTATAGAGAATGGTACAACATATGCTTCTACTATGTTGTATCAAATATCATTCAATTATGTTATGTCTATAGTTTAATTACTTCCAAATGAATTTGATTTGTAATCTATACAAGAATAAACTTATCAACCTATTTATATGCAAATATTTCATTTACTGTATTTAAATGTGTTGAATGTAATTTTACAAACATTAAATTCATGTGCACAATTGTTTGGAAATTTTGATATGGCAGTTGCAATTAGATATTTCAATTAATAATAATCTTTAAAAATCAGTTATAGATCCTGTTGGAATCAATTTAAAATAAAAAGCGATTTGTAAAAGAATAGAGTAATAACATTTACTTATAATTCCTAAACATTTATAATACTAACAATTAAAAAATACTGATGTTAACCGAAATAAAACCAATTCGTTTGTGTTTATGTAATTCATTCCAGTTTAAATAACTTAATTTAGAAACAGTCACACATGATAAGTTAAAAAAAAACTTTGAATTAAGTGAGTGAAATACCAAAGAAATAAAAATTCCCATTAAAATGTCCTTAAAAGTATAAAAAAAATAATGATACAAAATGTACGCACTCCTCAAATTGTGCAATAAGATTGAATATATGTAATTTTGCGCCTTCGGATGATTTCGAAAGAGTAATTAATATGAACTTCGATATATTAATTAAATTAATACAGTTCTCTGTATATTTATGCACTAAGAGCTTAACACCATCATTTGAATGCGAGAATTCCTCATCTCCCATTTCATATCATGCATATGGTTGCTGCCTTATCACCGCCCAGGCTGTCATTACGTTGGAGAACCTTGGACCTCGAGGTTATAAAGCGATAAAAGGCAAGTCATTTCGAGTCCAATTCATTAGGAAGCCGTTACAAATGAATAAGAGTACCATTCACAGACATGATGTTGTGAAGAGAGGATCTAATTTAATCAGAGGTATACCGACGGGGAGTAACTCCTACAAATGATTCCTGTGCGACTGTCCCTGTTATGACAAAGGCATGGGGATGTTTATATTCTCGGGTGTGGGATCTCCCATATGAGACATAAAATGATTTGGGGACCATATACCTGAAGAAAGTCATTGATGGTAGTTCAATGGGACGAATACATAGCCATGTTTATAGTTTTTCTATTTTTAATATGGCATAACTGTAAAGCTTAATGTAGTCGAAATATTTTCAAACGTATGTTTTTAGAAAGTTACATATATATTTTTTTTAAATTTACTGAAACAAAATGTTAAGTTACTTAACAAAAATCCATTTTTAGGCCATTTAAAATTTATGGATATACTGTAATTCATTTCATTTTTTGACTTCATGTTAGTGATGAATGTTTTTAGTTTTTCATAAACGCATCGTTAATAATTGATGTGAATATGATGCAAAAGATTGGAGTAAATTACAGACATATAATTTATTTCTCGAAAGAAATGTAAAAATTAGAATAACTATATAAACTGTTAGACAGAAATATTTTAATAGTTAAAATACGTAGATACTAGAGTCGCCAAAATAGAACTTTCTACATAATTCTTACAGGTGTCTATCTCTATGAAATAATAAAAATCAGGTTACCAAATAAACAAAAAGAAAATCCATCAAAAATCATCGAACTCAGAATTTGGCAAGCTGGATTATACTGCATCTGATTATAACTTATTATATAAGTTACAATCATATATTATATATAATATATAATATTATATATAAGTTATAATCGAGAATATATATATATATATATATATATATATATATATATATATATATATATATATATATATATATATATATATATATATATATATATATATATATATATATATATATATATATATATATATATATATATATATATATATATAATTTATATTGGCAGTTTGTCTTTTGGTTTCAAAGACATATATTGAAAACTTAACTAAAGCTAATGTACAAGCACTGTCTTAAACAGCAATAAATGGAACAAATAAATACATTTTTAACATATCAAAATTATTCGATTAAAATATTTTTCAACAGAAACTTGTTTTCACTTTATCATTGTAGTAGAGGCAATTGTGTCGACAATAAACAAATCATATGACATAACATCGCATTTTAGATTTAAACAGCGTAACTTACGACATTTCAACAACAGAATGAGATCTAAGTTTAGTATTCCTCAGATACAAATCTATAATCTTGTCCCTCTTTTTCATTAGTTTATTGGACTGAATGTAGGGAGGAGACTCTGGTTAACGAGTGTTCTGGAATACAGTGAAACAGACAGACGGCACATAAATGGATGGACAATGGGACGAAGGGTGTGGTCGCCAACTCATTGGATTCATATCCGAATCTTTTCGAGAAAAACAGATAACTCCTCATCTGCCATTTTGTCTGGGTTACAGCGAGGGATAAGATAAGATCCAGAAGTATGATTTCCATCCAGCCGACATACGGTATGAGAACTTATGAGGAGGGGGGGAGCACGAGAGGAATTATTCATTATTCATTTAGAAGAAGCTCGAACCAGAACAAAGGATGATTTTATTGTCGCGTCCGAAAGAGCCGTGAGAGAAAAGGGAAATGTCCGCAGATTCCTCTTATGAGTGATTGATGATGAGCTCATTCTTACGAATTGAGGAGAGATGTGATGATGGTATGGGGAAGTGGTTTTTTTAATTATTTATTCAATTTTCGGGAAAAATGCTGATTTGATTCTTTCGTGCGCAGCGCAAATTTGAAGCGCGTTACAAAGTATCTCCACGCGAGAAAGAGATGATTATTTGAAGATTTGGACTTTCTGCACCACACATCACCAACCCTCCTGATATGATTTTTTAACTCCCCAGAAAAGAGAGGGAAGGAGAAAAATAAAATAAAAAAAATTTAATTTAATGAATTAGGAATTAAATATTCACATTAAATCTCTATGGGGCTTTGCTGTTTTGTTGAAATTTTGAAAAGAAGTAATGAAAAATCTTCAGCATAATGAGACTGTTCTTGTTTTCTTTTTTCTCTCTTATTTATTTGTAATAATGGAATAAATTACACCTATATAATCAATTCTGAAACTATGTAAGCAAATAATAAATGGAATATTCTAGATAATCATCTAAAATATTCCATTTATTTATTTGCTTACATTTTTTTCAACATATGTATCGGGATATAAATAATAATTTATAGTTGAAGTTTATTTTTTGTACATAATTGGTCATACTCAATTTATTGATGTTTTTAAAATAATTTAATTTACAAGTTACAAAAAGATTTCTTTAAATTTTAAAGGGGTTTTATTTTTTGTTAAGTTTGTAATGATAAATATACACGAATTTCAATAGAACAAAAAATTATTATGTATAATAAATTACAGAACTGTGTGTGTGTGCTTTGATCAAACATTGTGAATTGTTTTTTTTTTATTTACTATAGAAAATTTACAAAACATTACATCTAAAAGAAAATTTCAAGAGAAGTAGAATTTTAGCACTGGAGAAAAAGAAGAAATTTTTTACGCATGCGTCAATTTTTTTTCTTTCTTTCTTTTTGGCATTTTTTTTATTTGTTCTCATTTACTATAGTGAAATATTTTGAGAACAAAATAGAATAGAAAGTATTTCAAACTTATTTTTTATACACATTTGTAGAATTTATATTCTTAATCCTCCGTAAATAACATTCCAAAAATAAATATAACTTTTTGTAGACTGTTCACGTTTGTTGTGCTGAACCAGCCTGAAGTCAATTGATATGTAAATCAAGCCTGCTTAGAATAAATTCTTACCATTCATTTTCGTAAGATCTCTTTAGAGGAGGAGCATCAAATTCTACTCAAAAACTGATAAAAAAAAATAAAGATCCAAAAATTCGTCGCCACCTCATGCTGACAAAATATACGTTTCTCTTCTTTAACAAGGCTTGAATTCAGATTCAAGTCAAATTGGGGTGGAATAGATTCTCCTTTCTCCCCCCAAAAAATCACAATAATAATAATAAACTTGCGCATAAATATCGACAATGTTATATTATTCCTTCTTTAGTATTATTCTATACGCATATTTTCTCGATTCTTCTAACCACTTTATTGGCAGGGATAAGACAAGGGGGCGGCGAAATATGGAGGGGGTGTACGATTGAGCTATTTTTCTCCCTATAACATATTATACCTGAAAACATATAAAAGGGGGAGAAAACTTAGAAAAAAAAGAAACCAGAATCAAGTAAGCATCTCATAGAGATACAAGTGGGTGAATATGGAAATATATACCTTTAGTGTGTTTGTGAAATCGGTCGAGAATGAGGTCTACTTGGCACATGACGTTAGCTGAAGCAAATAATGTGCAAAAAAATATTCACCGAGGAATGAAAAGATTCCGAAAAAATATAAAAGAGTAGAAATCGACAATAGGGAGGAGAAATATTTTTTCGTTTCAGAGTTATAACGTGTCGGAATCTTACATTGACTCTGTAAAGATGGTATTTTAGTAGGTTGACACTTTAGGGTGGAAAAAAAAATGGCAACCTGCATTACTTTGGTTGACATTTCTTTTTGACAAAGGTTACCACAGCTGCAGTTAGTTTCATATTCCGCATTCGTACCTACTCCACAACCCCCACCCATCTCTGCGTTGTTTTTCTGTACCTGTGCCACCACTTTTCTCTCCCTACATTCTTAAAGGTGAAAGAAGAAAAAATAAAAACTTTATAGCGAAAAACAGATGAAAAATATGTGAAATAAACTTGAAGAGTCTTTTTGGAATAAAGGGAACAAAGCATAATAAAATGCGACCAACTGACAAATAGGCTAACAATTGTTGCGCAGTTGCGGTTTTTGTGAAAAATATTTCTTGCTATTTTTTTTTCATTTTATATCTATCAAATATAAATTTATACGCTTTTCTTACTGAAAATTTTTTATTAAATGTTATTTCAAATATAATAAGGCAAGTATTTCGATTTTTTCCTAGCTATCAATGAATTAAATTATCGTAATTTAAGTATATCTCTCATTAAAGGTATATATGTATAATTAGTTAAAGCACGACAATTAAAAATATGTACATTAAAATTTAAAATTAATGAATTAGTTTAAAAAAACTGAAATAAATGTATTATATTCACAAATATATTTATTTACTTGACTAGAAAATGGTTTGTTTACTCGCTAATTATTTTAAACAAGAAATAGTTGTCTTTTTTAAAAAAAATAAAATTTTATGCTTTAGAGGATTACTTTTTTAATTATTCTGATTTTATTATGTCATCAAGTTAAATATTAAGTTTTTTGAGTTTTTAGAACGTTTTTGGAAAAATATTTAATATAGTAATTTATTCTTAAACATGCAAAACATCATGCACTTTTTCTTTATTTTGAAGGAATTTTTTCGCAATAAAATAATAAACTCTATGCAATAAAATAATGATAGTAAATATCATTACTGTTCCGCTATATGGACTTAGTTCTCTTTTGGATATAAATTTATTCTTTATTTTTATTACCATCTTATAACTATTAAATACATTCCACGTAATCTTAAACATATCTTTTATGTTTCAGTTTGAAATCATCCTAATTTCACACGTAGATAAAAAAATCACATTAATTTTTATTTTTATAATACATCCCATCACTCGTTGTAAATCATACCATCTCATTTTCTTTCTGCGAAGTGTTTCTCACGGTAACACTATTGAATTCCTATCCAATAAGTATTTCAATACATTTTTTTCATTCGTCATTTGTTATTGTTAAAAATGATTTTACCACCAAAAAATAAGATTCAAACTCAAATTTTGCCAGATTATTAATTTGATGGTGAAAAGGAAAAAAAAGACTACTTTTTTCTAAATAGTCGGGTGTGTTTCGACTACTTTCTCCCCTCCCCATTTAACAGCGATAAATTTTCTCTTTCTTAAAGGCTCCCTTCCTCCTCCACAGGGGTGAAAAAAAAGTATTGACTTCAGAATCCAGTATTTAGAAATCATTTCTATAGTTCGTGTTTGTTCTGCCTTTTCCGTTTGTGATCCTGTAAAGTGTCACTTTCTTTTGCAATACACTTTGTACCACTTTGCAGCTATTGTTGCCATTTCCTGTGCAGTAAATGAAGTTCGTAATGTGTATTTTTTCCTGCTTTTCTTGCCATCTCATGCAGAATGGAAAAAAAAATGGAACAAAAACCATACTATGCCTAAAAAATTGAATAAAATTATATAAGCTTCCTGCCAGGAAAGCTGATTTTCTTATAAGATATTGTATAAACTAACAAATCAGGGATGTTTCTGTAGAAAATACCTTATTAGATACAAAGATATGATTGAAGGGAAGTCTTCAATAAAAATACACTTATATTAATAATAATAATAATAGAATTAAATTAATTAATTTTCATAGTACAACTAGTGGATTTTCAATACAAATGTTTTGAGAATTATATTTCTATGCTCAAACATTTTGTGTGCGAATAAACATAAAAAAACAAATATAAATGAGGAACCCTTTGTATTAAGTAACATAAATCATTAATAAAATTATAAATAATATACCATTCGTATTATTTAAATACGAATTAATGAAGTGTAACTTAATTTCTTAATTTAATTAAGTATTTAAATAATTCAATTTTTTTAAAAAAAATTTCAAGTCATTGCAATTGACATAAGTTATTACTGTCTTTTAATGTTATACGATAAAATATCGTATACAATTTTGTTCGGAAATTTTTTTTATAAATCTCCGTAAATAAACTGTTGATATAGATAAAAGCATGAAAATTTATTTTTGGGTAGATATTTCACATTAGTTATCATACTTTAGAAATTATCAAAAATTATTCAAAAAATTAGAAATTATCAAAAAATAATTTCTAATTTAAAAGAATATTTAAATAAGAGTTAACTCTTAAACTAAGAAAATAATTTTTAAAGAATTTTTAAAAAGTATGCTTTTACCAAAAAACGAAAAAAAATCACAATTTGCCACACAAAAAAATTTTAATGTAAACAAGTTTATATAATAGAGATGCATGTTAAGAGCTAGAGAGTCACATGATCAGAGACTGTATTATGTTTACATTAGTGGCCATAAGAAGAAATAAGTCGATTTGGCGGAAGATGGAGTAAGTGCGAAATAACTCTAAAAAATCCCTGCTAATGAGAGATTTCAATATTTTATCCTCTTTTAAGTTTCTTTCCATTATTCACTACGTCCTTTTCACATGAAATAAATATGAAAAATAACGGCTTTTCTAACACCCATCTCACAACTCCGCTCGAACTCCACCTAATCACAATATGCCAGTGGAACAAAGAAAGGAATAAAAACTCCGCCAAAATGGACCATTTTCGATAAAATTAATGAATACAGAATCCTTTTACAACAACGAGTAGCTAGAAAAAGTCCCTTCTGCTGTCGCATTAACCACCAGTTTAATTTTTCAATTTTTACTTCGGCAACAGACGGAAAAGTAACACATTTCGCGCGTTGCCAAAAACAAAAACGCAATAAACGAAAAAGTCGTTAGCGTTTTCTGAAGAATAATTTTAAAAGCTGCGGAAATTTGTCATTTTTCAAAAGAAGAGGACCATTTAAATGGCAAAGAGGAACTCGTGAAAGCTTTTTATAAAACGACCCTGTTAATTACAAGGCTCGAAACAAAACCGACCGCCATTTTGGAAATCCGTTCCACGGATCTTCCGATAAATTATATACTATACCCAGCAAAAGCGTTCGTTTCCTGCTGGTGAAAAATCATTTATCAAGTGAAATGCGTTTATTTATGTACATTATTTCTTTTTAGAGGTTTTCTCCTTTTAAAATCGATAAATTTTCAGTTTTGCAGGGAGCAAAATAAGAAATGATTTGATGCTCCTAAATGGACATATTATTCTCTCTCTGAAGTCAGGGTTCCCAGTCAGAAATTAATAATTTTGTACAAAACACGGAACATTTAATTTCATCGTTAGTGATGAATGTTTCCCGATATTCCGATAAGTTTCGTGTTCTTCATTTCTCGCAAAATCGTCTGCAAGACACACCGTGCGCGGATGGAAGGGGGAGTACAAATACACAGGTGGCACGATTACGGTTGTGATTTGGGGTTCGTCAGAAAAATGATTTTATGATTACTGAAGTTTGCTGGAACTCATCATCTAGTAAATCTTAGAAAACGATTTTTTTTCGAGCCTCGTTGTTAATTCGTTGTTTTTTCAAAGTAAATAGATTTTTTTTCATTAATGCAAATTTGCTTTGCCTTGAATCTTTGATTAAATTTCATTGAAACAATTAGTTTTTTGATTTCTTATTACCAAAATATTAAGGAATTAGCATGCCTAATTTCTTTATTTATCTATTTTGTAATCAGTTATTTTTCTAATTATAATTTATGGATTCAATTTTTTTGTTAATCATTATCACATTGCAAATGTTTTACTAAATATATCGTTCTCAAATGTGTTATAATCTAATGGAATATATTTAACACATTCTTATCAAATTTTAAAAACTATATGAGAAATTAAATTTTTAAATATGATTCATCTGTTATTTTTTCTGTATATTAGGTTATACAAAAAATAATAGCTAAGAAAAGAAACATTACATGTTTTCTATAATTTTTATATATTTAAAAATTAGCTTTGAAACTTATGGTATTTGAAAATTCATTGAATAAATTATAGATATTATAAAAAATGTATAAACTTTGAAAAAATAGCAGATTATTCATTGAAACATATATAAATAACTCTTTTAAAGTATTTTGTTTAGCTAGAAATATTATTTTCTCTGTTTACTCAAATGTAATAGAAATGAGATTATTTTTGCACATAAAATTGTAATTAAAATACATTTATTATTTTGAAATGCATACATATATTTTTAATGACAATCATCTGTAACGAATTTGTCAATGTAATCTTCTATAGTTTTTCACTGATTTTAAACCGTTGATTCATATTTTATTCATATTATTAAATATGATTTAATAGAATTTTATTCACAAATGTTTTTAAAATAGAGCTTATTTAAAAATGAATGCATTTCGATGCTTGGCTACATTGTATCATAATTCCCCACGGATACATTATAAAAATATCACGTACCATTGCTTGCAATAAAAGAGCGTCGATTTCAGAGCAAATCAAAACAGTGCACAGATGCTTTTCTAATTTCCTAATTGTACAAAAAATAAGATTTAAAAGTTCAACTAAAAGAAGTATTCCCTCTTTAGTTGCAAATAATTTTCTACGTGACCCCTCATATTCGCTGATTCCCACCCGAAATAGTAACTTAAAATGCCAACTTCTTCGCTTTCGAAACCAGAATCGGCCACCTATTAACAAACACAGTAGTTTTAAGAGAGCGAATTATTTTCCGATGCTCATTGAAGTAGAGGGAGGGGTGCATTTTCCCTCCTTTTTCCCCTTCCACAACCATCCTTCCCTCTTCTTCCCTCTCGTTTTACTTCTTTCATTTATTTATTTTTCCCTTTTCCAGAATATCTTCGGCTTAAAACGATTGTAATCAGCCAGGGCTTTTCCTTAATAGTCATCATTGCGAGCTTTAAATAATTAAATGTCATTTTTCCCTTTTCCTTCCCGTTGGGCGGGAGATGTATGAATACGGGGATTTGTAAGGGAAATTACTGCCCGCAGAAATTGAAAAGTTGTGTATTGCTCGCCCCTTTTCTTTCATTTGCCATTATCGCTGAAATCCCCCCCCCCGCTCCAAAAGAACAGAGGAGAAGTAGAGAATTTAGTTGATGCATTGTTTTTGAATAGCGTATCGGCATATTTTCAACTGTTACCGAAATTTCCTGAAACAAAGGGAGAGAAATATGAGACCATTTTAAGTTGAGAAACAAGATAATATTAAAAAGCCGATGTAAACAAATAGTTCTTTTGAATTATTTTGGAAATTTTATTTATTATATTATTTCTAAAGTTCATTATTATTTTTTTATGTTTTATGACTTTAATTAAAAATTGTTTCATATGATTTGAAATGAAAATTAAAAATTAAATGGAAGAATAAGATAAATTTGAACCTAAGCATCTTGAACCTAAGAATAATGGAAAAGTTTGCAATCGTTTTTAAATACTATGGAAGTTTATTTTAATTAGAAAAAAATCAAAATAATAATCAGATGAATATATATTTTAAAAAACACTTATGCGATAAGCTAAAATTATAACTATTCTTTTAAAAGTTTCTAGAAATGTGAGTGCAATCATTGTTAACTAAATTTTAGAACCTTTTAAAATTAATCAGTCCTAAAATGTTATATATATATATATATATATATATATATATATATATATATATATATATATATATATATATATATATATATATATATATATATATATATATATATATATATATTTATATATATATATATTTATATATATATATATATATATATATATATATATATATATATATATATATATATATATATATATATATATATATATATATATATATATATATATATATATATATATATATATATATATATATATATATATATATATATATATATATATATATATATATATATATTCATCACTACTATTGTCGTATCATTATTAAATTATTTAAATCGTTGCATAAAATTTTATTCGAAATTTTTTCCAAACTTCATTCATGAATTGTAAAATGCTAGTAAACAGTAGTTAAAATTTGAATAACGTATAAAACCTTTGACTGTCAAATATACAATGCAGACCAAATATAAGATAATATTTTATTAAAACATTCTTTTTCTTTTATACAATTTACATTCAAAAATGAGGATTGAAATCAATTAAACAATTTTATGGTTTTAATCAATTATGAAATATATAAGAATAGCAGATGTTTTTAAAAAAGGTCAAGGCAAGAACCAAAAAATATATAAAAATGATATACTGTGAAAAATATATATTCCTCCCTTGAAACGTTACGCATTCAATTTTGGGGTTCCCACGCGACTTCTGATTGAGATAACGTATAACTGAAGCGGGAACAAATTGGTGGCTAATGCAATCGCTTAGATCTCTGGTACTATTTTGTAATTTAAGCTTCCCCAGAAACACGCCTGAATTTCGTCCCGTATCAATATATATATGCATCTCTATATTTCCTTTCTAAAAAGGCTTTTTTTTACTTGGAATTGTTCAAAAACTTTGACAGCTGAACAATGGAACTCAGAGATGGGAATGCTCATGCGCAATCATTTTACCCTACATAGACCTCTTTTCTCCCCTACCCCACCTTCTTTCGGAATCGTAACACTATACTCTGGTCTCCCCTGTGTCCCATTCTGGAGCAATACGCAATATTAAATTGCATTCACTGTGAGTTCATTCTTTTTCTATTTTTTCATTCCCTTTCTTTCTAGGACTCATTGGTCGAAAAGTGGTGCTTTTTAGAACGTTTAATATTTATTATTATTCTTTTTTTCATTCTTTTATCATACGACTCCGCGTTCATGAAAGCCTCGATTTAGAAATTTGGAGAAAAGAGAAGATATGCATCGAAAACGAATTTCAAGCATGGGTGGACGAGTGAAAGGGGGGAAATAGTGGACGGAATTCACCTGCCATGGATCGTCTGCAGAAATGGAATAAAAAGAATACTTAGATTAATGGATTGGTAAAAAGAAGCATTTGGAATCTAATTTCTCTGAAGTCGAGTAAATTTTGGGAATCCGTTTGCCGAAGATTTAACGCTGTTTATTTGGTAATCAAATTGATTGGAAAGTTTTGGCCACACAAAGAGTAGAATGGAAACAACATGTTTTGTTGAAATTTATATTAAAAAAATCTGTGACAGAGTTATTCATTATTGGTAGAAATTTACAGCTAACTTATTCTATTTGTACCAATGTAGCATTCCTTGAATCTTATTTTTGATTTGAGGATTTAAATCACATTACTTGAGTGAATTTTGAGATTTCATTCGGAAAATTAACTTTTAGAGGAACCGCTGAATGAATATGATCACTAAAAGTAAATGTTTACGGAAGAGTAAAATAAAATAATTAAAATTCATTAAATCGAATACTAAAATTTCAACAATAGAAAAATAAGAAATTTCTTATAATTGCACATTTTGTGAACTATTTTAAAGTTTGTTTTGAAAGAAATTTACAAAATCATAAAATTAAATGAGATTGATGGCAATATCAGACAAATTACTTCATACCGTTTATTAAATGAGCATACATTCAGTTTTTTTTAAATTACTCGCACAATTTTTTGTCACGCTTTCATTGGAAGCTAATCAAATATCACTCACTGAATTCTACTCGTTTCCTTATTTGCGATTTTATTTGAATAGAAAATTTCTCCCCATTAAGGACGACGCCTTCGCATAAAACTCAACAGATTTCGCTTTCTCTGAAAGTGAAGAAGAGGCCATTAACGAAGATTCAAACGACCTATCATCTGCTGCAACGCGAAAAGAAAATAAGAATCTTTTGCAATATATACATATGTATTCCATGAGCCTTAATACAAAAGAAAAATCTCGAAAAAGATTCTTCTTTTGGTGAGCTTGTTCTCTCCCTTGGCAATCTGTCTCGGTCCTGGTCGCAAAGAAAATAAATTACCTTCCAAGAAAAGGACGTTATTATAAATCGCCGATTGGCAACAAAAGACGGACCTTTTAATATGGCGGATACATTCGGTAAAACATTAGACAAATATGTCTCCCCCTACCCTACGCACTAGAAAAGTCTGCCTTTTCAAGAAAAATTGAATAAAAGGGAGGAACTCAGAAGAATCAATATGCTGTCTGAGAACTATGGCATACGCTGGAGAATATTAATTTGACTCTCTTGTCTTTGGAAAACTGTTTTGAAATGATCGATAATTTTATTTTGATGGTTGTGTGCTGGCGATGGGGACCCTTTTGATGGAAATATGAACCATGGAATTCTTTTCACAGAATAGGGACATCAGCAGCTTTCTCTGGGTGCCATTTAAGTTATGAAAGGATTCATTTTCCAAGTCATCGGTCTTTAGAACAGAGCAATTGGGAAAAGTGATGTGTTCCCCAAATATTTTTAGCTTTCTTCTAAATTAATTTGCGGATGTCACAGTCTACTCCGCTGATATGGGATTCGTGACATCCCTCTTTTCGGAAAATCTTTCTTCTTTTAAGTGATATTATCACTAGTAATCCGTACTAAAATTGAATAACTTATTTTAAATTTATGTTAGAATAAAATACATAGGTATCACAAAATAATTACGGGTAACCTCTTCTTGATTTCATAAGTATTTAAATTTCATATAATTTAGAGTTATTAATTTAAGAACTTTCTTTAACAGAGTTTAGCATTTAGAAACTATTCTCTAAAATCAGAACTAAGGAGAAATTGAGGAATGAAATATTCAAGAAAAACTTTAAATAAAACTTGAATATAAGACAATTATTTACTTTATTATGATAAATACATTAAAGTATATAGCAAATTTGTATATTTGTGAAACTACTGAAAATACGTTCGTTCAAACCCTTTTTATAGCATTTTTTATTTGCTTTAAATGTATTTTTGCAATTTTTTTTAAAAAAATTTGAATTACTTTCAATTAAACATTTTTTCTTTGGAGCTGCATAGTAGGGCTTCTATTATCACCTTTATTCAGATGCAGTTTTACGGATGGAAAGTGGAGAAAAAAATATATCAGATGGATTGTAAAAGATTCTTCTGAATAATTGATGAGTAAAGAACTCGCTAGAGTTTCTATACCACCCTGATGCGACCCTGGGGGTGGAAAGAAATCTAGTGAAAGATTCCATTTTTTCTGTCTCTTTATCCTGTTCCATTCCAATCCTCCAGAATTCAAAGAACTTGGATGGCTATTGTGAAATCTTTTAAACGAGAACCCGGCCACCCTGAAATGCATTGTTCTGAATGTGAAGAAAATGTGGAAGTAAAATAATAAAAAAAAGTTTTTAAATGTTAAGAAAATGTACAATATATACCACGGAAATCCTAAAACTTTGGATTTTGTCCATTTTAAATGCATAAAAATTATCAATAATTAGACATATATAATATTATTCTTAAAAATTTCTATAACTATTTTCTCAGTTGCCTTCAGTTAAAAAAACCACCAAATAAATAAACCACCAAATAAATTGAAGGAAAAATAATGAAATAAATTTCTCATTGTTTGAAAATATGTGGAATTCTTATTTATAAATGAATTTTAAAAGTATTCGAATTTAAATTATAGTAAAGTAAGTTAAGTAACTATGTAAAATAACCAAATCACAAAATATTTCTCCAATTTTTTTAATACCGATAATAGTAAACTTTAAATAAGTATGATTTTAAAATAATTTATTGTTTTTTATCACTGTTTTTAAATTCAAAAATAGTATTGAATTTTTTATTTTATTTTATTTTAATATTTTAGATTTATTAGAGTTTATATTATAAAATGCTTAAATTACTTAAAAAGAGAAAGCAGACATTATAATAACAAAATTACCAAAAATGACTTTGACATTTCAATTATTATTTTTTACAAAAAATAAATTTTTAAAAATATTCAAGAATTTATAAAATAGCTTTTGCTTAACAGAAGAAAAGTACAAATAGATTAATAAAACTAATAGCGCAGTGGAAAACAGACAATAGTTTCATTAATTGTACACAACTGCAGTTCATCCACGATCACTCTCGTTTTAACCGAAGATAACTTTTGGATGCATAATAAATTTTACTTCATTTTACTGGTTATTTGCCAAATGAACTACATTATTGTTAAGATAAAAGAAAAATTCTTTGTATCACTTTCATTTAAGTAGTATTGTGGGTAGGCAGATTGAAAAACTTCCAACGATTTAGTTCCAGATTCTTGTTTCCAATTTGATAGATTGGTATCAAGAATCTAGATGTCTAGATTTAAAAAAAAATTCCGGAAAGAGATATTGAATTCATTAGAAGATTACAGTCTTCCAGTTATGATTTGTAAGAATATTTCAGGTTTAAATTCATTGATGAATATTTTACTTCCTTTTTTTTAATAAAGAACAAATATCATTTAAATGCTTTCATTAAGATTCTAAACATCGTGAATTTCGGAGATATTCATACAAATGCTTCCAAAATTTAAAAACAACTATATAAAAATAAATTAATTAATCACAATCTTTTGGCAACTGAGACTTCATCTGGAGGTGACCATCCTAAGATGAAGCAGAAATGAGATCTCAAATCGAGTGTTGTGTTGGTTCCCTTTCAAAATCGAAAGAATGGATTCGAAGCCATTAATCATAGGAAGATAAAATAGCATCGTGAATTCTTTAAGGAAACTAAAATCCCACCCATTGTACGACTTGATGAGTACCCGTGATATGCTTCCACTCCACATTCAAAATGATTTGATTTATGTGGCAGAGCGAATGTAGTTCTCAAAATAGAAAGAAGGATTACGAATGAATAGCGATAAAATACCCGATTCATAAATGAGTTGTTCAGGATCTATTTTTCTAGATCTGATTAATGCAATTGGATTTATGTTCATACAATACTCAGTTAATATCATACTTCTTCCACTGATTATTATTTTTATTTTACAAAACACTCTCTTAGTTCTAAATAAACGAGATTTAAATTTTAGCACTCGCAGAGAGTACAATGACAAGAAAAAATATTACTTAAACATGAAATCAGAAAAAAGAGAACAGTAAAGATTAATAAAAAAAAACTACGGGAAAACATAAATAGTGCAAGATTTTAATAAGTATAGTCATGGTTTTATAGCTTTACTAGGATTTGATTATTCGAAAATATAAAAATGCAACAACTTAAAAATTAAAGTTGGAATCTTTTTTTTTTTTTTGTAATAAAGAAACATGTATGCCAATAATTATACTAGAAGTTCTTTTAAAATAAATTTGTACATTCAATTAAAAGTTTATTTAATTATTTATGTAAATTAAACCAAAAGCAAAATAAAAAATATTTCTGCGAAATAACTGATATTCAACACTTTTTCCTTTGAAGTTAATTTTTAATCATTTGATATATTTAATCATTAAAACTAATATTTGTAGTTTTACTGAAAATTATAAAGCAATTGCCCAGGGATTGTTGGAAATATTAAAATTATAATGTTTAGAAAAATTTGAAATAAAATTCTGCTTCAAAACAGCAAAAAATTTCGACATATTTTTATTAGTGGTAAAGTGTATGTGACCAAGAAAATAAATACATAAATTTTCTGATTCTTATGATATATAAGAATTTTTCATAATAACTGCACACATTTATGAGTTTAATATATACTTACTTATAGAATTAAATATTGAAACTAGTTTGAAACGTTATTTATAACATCGTTTTTATCATGAGTAATGTTATCTGAAAAACACACATATAAATTACATTGAATATATTTGATTATTTTTAATTTAAATACTTCAAAATTTGTAACTAAGCAAACGAAAAGTAATTATGTAATGAATGTAACGAAAAGTAATTATGTAATGAAAAGTAATTAAAGTAATGATTTTTTTGATTGAAAAATTCATTTAAATTATTTTATATATTGAGCAAAATATTTTTATTTTAACAATTCATTATATTAGTTAGAATTCAAGGACAAAATTTTAAAATATAAAAATTTCAACTCTCTGAGGATACATATATAAGATAGAGATCAAAGTATTAATTAGTTAGATATGTCCTAATATACCATTCTTATGGAACTTTAAATGTAAAAAAAATTCCGTATCGTTTCGAGATATTGAACTTTTTAGCATGTACTCTCTATTCGATGGAATGGTTCCTTTATCCTATGAAGCTGACTAGATATATATTTAAGTTTCACCACCCTTTCTGTAACTTAATTTCGTTTCCTATTGAGTCTGTCAACCCCTTCTCCATTCCTATTATTCGGCCGGTTTCGATCTTCATTGTACTGGTGAGATTATTCGAAGTCAAAAGACAACTATATTCGGGAATCGCTGCTTGGATCGGAAGCGAAATTAATTTCGCTAAGCCGGAATTAATGCGGAAGACAGGTAGAAAACTGGAGATCAATGGGCCATACTTTTAACACCCCCTTTTGCTTCGGCTGCCAACGTACTCGAGAAGAGAATACTGCAGGTCGGCAGGCAAGCAAGGAAACCTTCGAGTATTATAACCACTGTTTCAACAGTTAAAACTGTCAAGTCTCGAGCCGGCCTTGTGATTACCGTGGAAGGAGGGACCTGGGGAGAAGGTGTGGATCTGCTGTAAAAGTTCTCGCTCTATTTTCTCTGTAAATTAATTATTCAGCTTTTAATTAGAGACACCAGCAATGAAAACACTTGCTGAAGAAGGGGAAAAGACTTTTCTGCATCCACTGTTTACTCGAACCTCTTGTTTAACTTTGGAGACGGTTTGCAAGCCCCTTTTGCAGGTGGGCATCCTAAAAGGCTTTTGGGAGAATGGTTTTGAGGATGGAATGGGGCTTGAGAGAGGGATGTCGTCTGTAGGATCTACTCCCTCTCTTCCATCTTTTCTTCCTCGTTAATCCAAAGAGAATATTCTCTTAAAGCGACAATTATCGCTGTGTGGGAAAATCCTGGCATTAGATACGAGATGGAAGATGTGCTTCTCCTCGTTCTTACTGACACACGAATAAACTTGGCAAGCTGGATTTTTAGTTTCTGTTGTTTCTCCCGCGAGACTAAGTTAAAGGATCTTCGAGATTAGAATGGAGAGCTTGATGGGGTAGTGGTAGCCGATAGCTTCAGCTATTAAAATTCAAATGCTCCGGATCAAAGAAGATGGTTAAAAGTTTCTCTTGAAGCTTTTCTTGATAGTAATGTGATCAAAACTAGGTTGAGCAGAGGCCAGGTTCTTAAGCAGCATTTAGTTCTATTTTACTGACAAATTAAAAATTTATATTACTTCAGACGATAGCGAAATGTTTAAAATAATATTAAAGAATTTCAGCAGTTTTCTATCCGTAATTTTCTCTTATATGTGAACTATAAAATACCCCTTTTCCAAAAAGAAATTAAGACACATACTTAACAGAAAATTAAGGTTCTTAATTAGCTTGTGTAACATTTAGTCACATTAATACACATATCATATTGAAATATTGAGAATTACATTTGTAAAAATTTACTTACCCTTTTTTATGAAGTTAATAAAGTTGTGTTTATATTTTATATGCGTTCGCGTAGAAAGGATTAAAATAATATTTAAAATTATAAGAAAGCTTGTTGAAAATATTTAAGTATTATCAATTATTTATTCAAATAAAAAATGGATAAAAATACTTAGCTCTCATTATAAAAAGTTTTATTTAAAATATCGAAATGTATTTACTCAATTATTTCAAAATATATCATCCCAATTTTTTTACACAATTCGAGCATTAAAAATATATTTTGAAATTGATTGTTTGTTTTCTGTAATTATAATCTTTGTCTCTCTTCATTTGTTGTTCAAGTTATGTCTTTGCAATTGAATAGTCAATAATTAGATAAAAGAGAATAAAAATTAACATCAGATTAATAGAAAAATATAATTTCTATTTTCTTTTTCCTATGATATCAATTGTAAAATATCCTCTCTACAACACTAAAAAACAAGTTTCCAATTTGTTTTTGTCAGAAAATAATATGCTGTACAAGGTTTCAACGATCGTTATATGAAAGATGTATAATTTCGATTACCGATATACGAATGAGTGGCTTACGAAAATGTATATAAAATGTTATAAAACAGTAAATATAATTAATTATATATATAAGAAAAAATTAAGTAAGTAATGCTTTTAAGGTTTTCATCACAGCTTATTCTTTTTGAAAATATCTTTTAAAATATATAGTTTGCTATTGAGTTATTAATACAGTTATACACTTTAAATAATATATTGCTTTAATACATTGATATATTTTTTGCAAAATATACATGTAGAATTTTTCCATTTTGGTAGAAAATATTTATAAATTTTTTCTTGCATCTCTTTAAGCATTCATTAGATTTATCGAACTATCTTTTGTAGAATTAATCTACGATTTCCAGTTTTTCCTCTCTCCATTCAGTGTGGAATTTCGAATTTTCATCTGCTGGGCTTGGAATTTGTCATTTATAGTCGTAGCTCGTAATTGACTTTATAATTTATTGTTATGGGGAAAGATTAATGAGAATTTGAGACTATTCGTGGAAAAGGAGTGGAAGAATGAATTCGAGATTATTCTTCTGAAACTCGCAAAATGATCAATAATTCATTAGTGCCATTATTCACTCTCCCAGGGGATTGATCTTTCTCTGAATGACAGCTATCAAAACACAAAGCGCGACTCTGGGGTAAATGGCGATCTTTAAAGAAAGTCCTGCTTCCACTCGATATAAATCCCTGAAGCAGGCACCCCTTCCCTCGCATTGCTTTTGGAAAATTAATTTAAAGCTCATTTTCCTCCACACTGAAGAGGAAGGATTAATTGTCCAAGGAAGACACTTTTTTCACTTACTGCGGGATAGTAAAATGTAGAATCGCCTCCATCCACAAGATGATTCGTGTAATATATTAATTAATCTCTGTGAAATTTCGATTTTGATTTTACAACAAATTAATTTCAAACTCTGCAATGTGGAGATACATAGACATCATTTTCCCATTATACAAACATGCTTCCTATGACTCAAGACAGTTATTTAAATGAGATTTACAATCCTTCGGTTGCGATTTACTTACCAGTAAGTAAAACTGAGAATGTTCCACAACTTGAGACCTAAAGTAAATTTCATGTTTGTTTTTTTTAAATATATAATTATGTGGTAAGTAGCATATAATATAATTGTTATTAGATATTTTTTACTTTGATTCTTCTACGATATAAATTTTTTATGACAAATGAGGATTATTTTATATAATATGTTACATCATCAAACTTATATAAATTTAAAATCTTTTAACACGAATTGATTATAAAAACTTAAAACTATACTAACAGTATCTTAACAATTTTCTTTTAAAAAGTTGAACCTGGGAATAATTGCTTAGTTACGATTCTCAAGCAAAAACTTTTAGGACAAACTGATCTCAGAAGTAGTTTTGGTTTCTGAAACTCAATAGGAATATTTAAACTACTGTACCTAAAAGATGACTGAGAAAAAATGAGAAAGCGTGATTTCATTCTATTTGTAAGATCACTCACTTTTCCTTACATTTGTTAAAAATCAAAATAAATAGGTGCGACCACCTTCCTCGTGGAATATTTCCAGATTTCAAAAGTTGCCTCTAAAAGCGCGTGTGAAACTTTTGACTATGCCAATATATTACACGCGCCTAACGAACCGTATCCCATCCAATTGTCAACTATTTCTATATATCCCACACTACATCACACTAAACTTGACAATTCCATCCCCCTAAACTTAATATCTAGTCTGAATATTTGAAGGTTATCCACTTTTTTTTCCCTATTTTCTGGAAGATGCAGCAGGTCATTAATTTATGACTGGTAGGTACTTCATCGCTGGTGGTATATACGCAACTCCTTTGAATGCGATCTCAGAAGAATAGAAAATCTCACCCTCAGTAAAATGGGATATTTGTGAATGAAAAAAAAAAGCGACACTATACTGAAAGAGGGAAAAGATATAATTTAGAGATTCACTGCTTTTATAAAAGGATCGTCCTTGTCAAAACTACAGAAGCCATCTGCTCTTGGATTTCAAGAGGATACGAGTAAAAATTAAATTTCATGCATTTTCAAAAAAATTCTTTATTTTAAGAATATTTTTATAATGATTTTATTTCTCAATATATCTTATTTTAAAATTAAGTTCTTGTTAATAATTTATAAAGGGGTGTACAATTTCTATGATTATTTTAACTTTTATTTTAGATACAGTATTTTTTTAAGTTTGCTTGATTTCATACATAAATGCTGTTATAAGTATATAAGCAAATGAATGTAAAACTAAGCAAATGTGATCCATGACGTTTGGTGTTTTCTATGTGTTTTAAATTTGTTCAGATTGGTATTACTTTAAGCATTTACTAAATATGCAGTTTTTTTCATATCAAACTATTTTCATAATTATCTCACGTGCTCAAATTTTGTTTTTTATTATACTGTATATAATCTATAGTTATGAAATTTTTCTTTTAAATATAATAAAAAAGTTAAATAAAAGTATATATAATTGCTTATACGAGAGCCAAATATTATTAAAATTCGATCTTCAGGTAATATTTCTAGTAAGTATAAAGCACAAACAAAATATATTCAAGAAACGCTGATTTGAATTAAAAAATTGATCAGAACACAATGTTCCCAAAACGAAACCTTTAGATACGCAAATTTACTTTTAAAAATTAAGTCTTAACTGCACTTAAATTTAAGTTTTCATTTTGCTTTTCAATTTTTTTTTCGAGTAAAAAAATTACTTTTTCTACACTTTTATCTTATTCTTACGAAAAAACAGTTTACGTTCTTGATCAGGAAATACTAAATGGTATTTTGCGGATGAACCCCTCACTATCTTTGTTAGTAGGGGGTTCCGGACACAACAAATGCGATGATCTCCTCTCAGTAGGATTCCTAAAGTGTTGCGTAAGATACAATGGGACAAGTGGACAATACCTCTTGCCATTCGTAATAATTTATTGCAAAACACTATTTGCAGACTTCTCCACAAATGTGTCGGTAAACGTGTGGGAAAAAGACGAACATATTCTTCGTTCAATACGATGCGAAGCACTCTTTTATTCGCTTTATAGCTGGCTGAATTCACTAAAGCTCAATGCTTATTTTTTAAAAAAAATATTTGGTTTATGTTCTTAGAAAAATATTGAATAAAGTTTTTTTTTTTCCAAAGACTCTGACACTAAATATTTTAAATTCTCCAACTAGACATGAGAGTGTTTTAAATTTTAGATTCTATAATAAATTATCGAATTGTATAGTTTCTAATATAATCAAATTAAATTAAATGAAGCACGTATATATTTTTAAACACCTTTAATGCGTTTGTCAAAATATAAATCCTGAAAGAACTTTTTAATTAAAAACACATCATTAATGAGCATTTAAAAAACTCGAATTTACAAAATCAGTTTTTTGGAAAACAAATCTATATATCAACTCTTGATTTTTTTTACTAACATCCACTACTAAACTGAACTTTTAACTTTAAATTCATTAACTTCTCACAAAATTCTGGCAGTTTTATTCCATTGCTTCGCAGATTTTTTTCTCTCTAACATCTTCACTATTTAGTAACAGATTTATAGTCATTTTGCTATGTGATAAGCAGAAGAAACACACAATCAACTAATGTACTGAAAATAAGTTGTTTACTCCTTATCAAAACAAATCTCCACTAAAAGGCGGTCGTTACGCTTTAAAGTCTTATGGGAGAGATATCAACAGTGTTTCTAAATACCACGGTTTCTTTTATATTCGGAAGCCTACGTTATTATTTCCTGTTATGTGATGAAGGCCTATTTAGTCCTTTTTTTATTTTCCTTTGCTATATTGTTTATATTTGAGTAGCCTAAGTAATGCGCGTTGAGCCTTACGGCAGCTTTATGCGGTCATTGCTTTCTGTTCGCACCCCCGCTCCTCTGATCCACCAATATAAACAAAAGCGCGCTGCCTGTCAGTGGTATTAAGCGATACGGTTGATGCCAAATCTTTGATATGTTTGTTTTAGGGATACGGATTTATATAATGGAAGCTGAAATCAGCTATCAAATTTTAAATCGAGACTAAAAAAAAGAACACCAGTTTTATCAGAACGAACATGGGAACATAATAAATAATTCAAGGTTTCGGTGAATTTAAATCAATCCATTCTGTATGCTTTGAATGCTTAGTTGTATTTGATCGTTCACATCTCTCGGCATTTCTTAATCATATTTTTTCGTGATTAATTTTAATCATGAGATAATTTCATTTATATATAATACTGTAAGACGTATATATTCTAAATATAATTTTTCGTTTTCTTTTATTTATTTTGTATATTTAAAATTTTTATTATACTTTTCGTTTTGAAAAAAAAAAGCTTATTCATAAATTTTGGATTACGTAATTTTTTATAATCTATAAAAAATATGAATAACTTAAAAAAATTTCAAAAAACTGTTTGTTCATATTTATTTAGATTTATAATATTGGTGTCTACCTTTGATTTTTTTTCAACAATTTTTGAGTTTACACTAAATTTTTGTCATTTTACTCTTTCTAAGTGATTACTCAAAGTTGAATGACTTTATAAGTATTTTAATTTATTATTTCAAAAACATAAAATAAACAAAATCTAGTTTAATTAAATATTTACCAATTCTAATCACATCACATCAAAAATAGCCAAGCTGAAAAATTAGAAATTTATGTTAAATATTTCACGTGATTCGTTATCATTTCTTATCCTTTCTGGGTCCTATAACTAATGCAATTAGCTTTTATTGATGCAATCTTATTGATTAAAAATTCTAATTGAATGCCATTGCTAATTTGAATTCTATTGTTGACGCATCAATATTAATTCTTAGGTAAAATTTATAGCCTGAATATTAATATCACATTGTTTAAGGATATTCGATGGCATCTGAAAGATAAAATGAATTATTATCGTAACAGTTTGTGTGTATTTTATATGATATCTCTTCTGAAGAATGAAACCTCACAATTGATCATGTATTATATTAATTCAATTCTGCTTCATAAACCAAGTCGCATTTCACATAAAAATGTATTATGTCTCATTAAATTAATAAAATACAAAAAAAAATTTCTCGAACCTCAATATGAAGCCGAATTTATCATTTTAAGGCATCAAAATCTCATTTCGTTATGTTTTAAAACAGCCCATAATCTTGTAATTTTATTAGCTTTGGCATCTGAATAATTAGTAGCTACCTTAAATTTCAACTTCTTTTCCCATTAACAATATATACAGGTCGAAGAAAAATAAAGAAATTTTCTAAAATACGTAATTGTAGCGAAATGTGTTGGAACATCATGAGAAGCTGATTTTTATTGTTAATTAGACGATTTTCTTAAGTTGTGCTTTTCTCAGAGCATAAAAATGTTTACGAGGCCATAAAATCATCCTCAAGATTATCTTCTCTTCAAAGGAATTTTGAAGCTCTTTCATTTGGTTTGATATTTTTTTACACCTAGTTTTAGATGAAAGTATTTCTCTCTTTTTTTCTGATTATTGTATTTGCAGTTATGATTATAATTTCGATTTAATTTTTTAGTCATTAGTTGGGGTGAAAGTATTTTTCAAAGTTTTGATATGGTAATATAATATTCACTTTATATTTTATTTTGAATTTCGATAGTAAATGGAATGATATAACATTCGCTTCAATTTTTACAAAATAAAAGTTAATTGTATTAGTTTAATTCATTATTACAGAAATTTTAAACAAAATTTACACCTGCCTAAAAATTGTTCTTTATGATAATGCATGGGTGCTTGTGAATGGTTTGGTATCTTCATTAAATACGTACCAGCTTGATGAATTAACTCTTGCAAGACTAAGGTAATTATAGAATAACAAATCAAGATGAAATAAATATATATACTAACATTTTATTAAAATTATTTTCTACCCTTTTTTAGTTTTTTATTCTTTATGATAATTATTAACTCTAAATAAATTAAAAAATTAATATTTCCAACACCTTTTTTATATTTTATATTGTACGTTGAATATTCCTGTCTTTTATAGAATCCCTTTATAAATTCAAAAGTAAGTGAAAGATTAAGATATATCTTTAATATAAAAGAAACCCTGATTCTTTTCTCGAATAAGGATAAATTTATAGTCTTTTTCGAATGCCACAAAATCATTCTATCTACAATATTATCCAATCCCATTAGTCAAATCGTAATCTGTTTCTATTCCCTAGTCCCTATTGAATAAGCCATAATATATTTGCATTGAACAATCAGTTATTCTCCAATTACTTTGGCTCAGTTTAAATCATTTATGATACATCGCGTTATCCAATCAGCATAATATTTGTACATATGCAGGCGCACACACATAGAGCAACAGGTGTTTAACTGTTGATTAGGAATGTATTCCTATTCTAATCATGCAATGGGCTGCATTCAGACTCGAATTGCATTTACATGTTTTAAAAGTTTAATTATCATTCACGACAAAGCACAACTGGGGAGATTATTAGGCTAATGCAAACAGGCAAATGTTTGTTTTGTGCTTGCTTGGCCAGAGATGATAAGAAAGCTGCTTTTCCTTTTGAGGAATTTTTTTCCCTCCTATCTTTCTTACTATTTCTCATTAAGTGGGAAAGTTGGTTCGGAAGGGGACTTTCTTACTCTCTGATTTATTGTTGAGTGTGTTTTTCCACAAGGGGAAGAGGAGTAGTGATTTCAATGTGAGAAGGAATTAAGAAGCGGGGGTGTAATTAGAGCGCTTGGAAACTACTTAA
Source organism: Latrodectus hesperus (assembly GCA_037975125.1). Classification (NCBI taxonomy): domain Eukaryota; kingdom Metazoa; phylum Arthropoda; class Arachnida; order Araneae; family Theridiidae; genus Latrodectus; species Latrodectus hesperus. The sequence continues at coordinate 94,877,487 of CM075852.1, read as the reverse complement.
TGAAATATTCGCGCTTTTTCAAGGGATTAAAAAAAAGCATGCTTGCTTCAAGAAAGATTTCTCCCCATTACAATTGCACTGAAAACTGTCATTAATTACTTTTTGAGTACACAATGTAAGAATAGACGCATTATTTTGTAATCTCCTTAAAATAACACACCTATCAAACTATTGTAAATGATCTTCAATTTCAAATGTAGGATTTTAAGAACTAAATGAACAGATATTTACATAAATTCTTAATTTTATTTGTTTCCTTAAATTATAAGAGATTTTTGTGGAGTTAGCACTTTATAAGAGTCATTTAATTTCTCGCAATTAAGTTGATAAAAATTCATTTCAACGTATGTACTGTACATTCTCACATACTTTTGTAGTAAAAGAAATAAGAAATATTTAAAAAGAATTTTTCTTATCATTTAAAGTGTATGAGAAAAAAAAAAAAGAAAGTTTAATTGTGAATATGCACCAGTCGTCTTAGGTTTATAATCGAAAGAATTTTCTGGAAAAAAAATGGTCATATTCCTTCAGCAAATATTGAATTATGTAATAAAATTTATAAAGGAAATAAATAAATAGACTTTGTACAAGCCTAAAAGAGTAATAAAATTTGCTCATATTTAGCTTTTAAATTTATTTTTTCCTCTGATGAAATAGCGTATAATCTGCATTCCATATTTAATGAAATAACTCAACAATCAGTGAATATTCTTTCAACGCCATTTCCCAAATATTTAATGTTCCCTTTTCTTTTGTTTTGAAGACTTATTAGGATCTTTCTAAATGTTGGTACAAAAAGCAAATTTGCAAAATAATTCTTTGGGATTCAGTACGAATTTAAAATATCTTTCTGTTAAAATAATGCAATATTGCTCATTATATTTTATATCAATTGTTATCAAATGAACTTAAACTCCAATAATGGATCCAATTAAAAATTCATAACCTGATCCAAATTCATTTCTAATTTTTAAAAAAACACGTGAGAGTCAAAGATATCAGTTCATTTATTGGAACATTGAATCAAAGAAGCTCGTTGCAGGGGCCTCGTTCCGCCTGTCCATCCGTCCTGTCGAACATCAAGAGCGATTCATTCTACACGCCTGCTCAGGGACGTCATTAATGGCTGGCCAAGCATCATGTTCTGCTCTGTGGTACATGGAGGTGTACTGACACCTGAGTAGCCCTAGGGAATATTACCCCCTGTAGATAAAGGATACCATACACATATATTAAAAAATGAGTAAAAAAGAAGTGGTAGCCATAGGAAAAGAATGAATATTAAAAATGAAATAACAAATAGATATGGTGGCAGATGGTGGAAAAGCCCAATATCTGATCTCCCCCGAAACAGCAGGAATCATATTGACAGCAGAATATACTAAGCGATGAATCTTCAATGCTTCCGGGTAAATCATTGGCATTGCCCTGCATGAATGTGAGGGGAAATTTGACAGCTAGATCAAAGATATCCAGAAAAAAGATAATAAAAACTAACTACTGAGCTAGATGGTTCATATAATGTGTTTAAACAGTCATAATAGAAAGTTTTCTTTTCTTGTTTTATTTCTACAAGAATTTGGTTTTAATTACATTTTCATATTAAAGTTTGACTTTATTTTTGGAAATATTAGAGGCATGGAGGATAATGTAAACTAAGATGAATAATCATCCATTCATTTAGTGTTAATATAAAATCATTCCATGTAACTTCAACCATTTCAATTTCCCAGTATTTAAAAAAAAACTTAAATATTTAGCCAAGGAGGATTCTCCATTTATTGTGAGAAAAAACTTTTTCTAAGAAGTGAGCACGAAACAAAAGAGCGTGTTTTAACATTTTTCACAAATTTCCTTGTCTTGTGTTATTGATAATTTTGAATTGATAGACATAAAATTAGCAGAACTAGATAAAGTTTTGTATTGAGTAATTTATTTTTAGACATTTTGTTATGTTTCTTGAATGTTGTCTGTGTTATCAATAAAATTATCTTTTTAAAAAACAAGTTATCTTCTTACGTGAATTGATGTTGATGATTTATACTTATATGAGTTGTGATATCAGCTTTCTTTAAGACAGACAAGAGTACAAGTTTTGGAAACTAAGCAAAAATAGACAAAAAATATTAAACTTTTAAAATAGAATGAAAAATTGCATCGTTCTTAAAAGACATTTCTCATTTAAAAATATTTAGAATCGTGTAAGGAAGGAACATAAGTGTAAATAACTAAGTAGATTATAAATTTTTGCACTTAATAAGTAAATATACTTTAAATATATTTTCGTAAGACAAACATCATTTGTCAAATAGATACTTAAATATGCATTTCAAGAACAATCATTCAAAAAATAATAATAATAAAACTTGTTCAATAAACCTATTGTACGCTACTTGAGCATTTTAATTAGATCTTTTAAACACACTTACTTCAAGAAAGTACATATATTAATTAAAAAATGGAAAGTATTATTCTTAAAATGTTTAAATTACTGAAAAAATACATAAAAACATGAAGAAAAAAATTTCTGAAGTTTCTTTTACTTTTTAATTTTGTCAAAAACAAATTTTAAATGTGTAATCTAATAACTTTTATAATTCAACTCATAAAAAATTCTTACATTTATTTTTTACCTTAAAAATTTCTATTTTTAAATTAAATTTTAGAGAGTTAATATAACATTTTTATGACTATATTTTGTTCATTTAAATATTAATTACGTAAGTATTCAGAAATATGATTCTCACACATATACATTTTGTAAATCTTCAACATGTACCAAATAGTTCAATTCAATATCTCATAAGAATTTCTACCAATGTATGATATTTGGTAATTCTAAAAAAATAATGTCTCTTTCGACACCAGCTGCTTCCATAAGGTGAAATATAACTAAAAATTTAGTGAAAGCTAAGAAAAAAAAACATCGTAGCAGGGGATGTATTCACTTTTCTTAAACAGGCTATAAAGAGGACATCAGAAATCTCTAAATTACCCGAAATATCCGCAATTGCCTTAAAAAGATTACCTAGAAGTTATACTAAGACTCATATGCTGTGACAAAAAAAGGGAGAGAATATGTACAGGCGCGGTGGTAAGTGAACTGAAGCTAATCGACCAGAACTTACTGGGAAGGGACTATTCAGAATAATTCACAAAAAAAGAGAAGTATTATATTTATGTGTATGTGTGCGTTTATATGTGCATATATATAGAGAGAGAATTTCTTGCACCTGGTTGCTGTTACAAATTGCCACGCCAGAGTATTATGAGAACCCCAAATTTGTAACAATTTCGGTTTTTCACTAGTGCTAAGGTTCCAATGGTTTCTCCCCTCCCCATTCACAGTAAAGAAATGATTTTTTAAAGATAGAACAACCCCCCACGGGAACTGATTTCGCCAAAGGTGCCAATTCTACTACCAAGCACCCTTGTTTCAAAAATAAATACGTTTTCAGTATTATTATATCAGTTCATCATGGTTTTAATACCAGTATGAAGGAAATCATGTTTAAGTTGCTCTTTTACAGGATTTATGCACATCTCTTAATGGATTATACTGAATAAAAATTATTTAAGTGTTTTTGCAATTACATTAAGCGAAATATTTTAGTAAACTTTTTTTTTTGAAAATTCTAAACAATATTTCTTTTTAAAGCAGATCGAGAAAAGTCAGTTACATTGTAAGTTAATACTTTCTTATACACGCTATTTATATTAAAAATTATTTTCTGTCAACTTGATAAAATATAAGAAAAGGGCATGGTTATTCCCTTATTTTAAAAATAAAATAAAAAATTCGAAGCATGTGTATTTATACATATATAATTTACATGGAATAAAAAATGCATTTGGAAGAATTATAACATATTAATAAAACTGGATAATTATTTTAGAGATAAAATTTATAAGGACTATTAAAACTCTGTATTTTGTCTTTGATACTTAATTAAAGAAAAAATATGGATATTTTGACCACACTGAGAAAATGATATATGAGCTAATCAAACCTTGAAAATATCATAAATTACTCTTTGCAGTATAGAAACTTAAAAACATCTTTTCATTATTTACAAAAAAATTTTTTTTCAACTTAGTAAAAGTGCGAGAAATGGGCATGGTTAACTTCCGATTTTAAAAGAAAATAAAATTCAAGGCATATGGAAAACTAATTGCTTGATTTGAAAAATACATATTAATACATTTTCTTCTCAATATTCAAAAATGCAAACTAATAAAAGATACCAGAGAAATGAAACAAATATTTCTGATTCAAAGTCTTTGAACATAAAAATTAAGAAGAATTCAAAAGGACTAGGAAAAATTTTTCTTATAAAATTATTATAGAAATTTTCATAAACACAAATCTTATAAAGAATTAGCCCAATGAATGAGTATTTCTTTCCAGGTTTTCCAACGGATGTAGTCAATTGTGCGTAGAAATTGACAAATTTCCAAACAACTCTTCTTTTCTTATTTACGTAAATGATAGTGAATTTGAATTGCAACACCGTGACAAATTACGATGAAATCAAATGCACACATGAATGCAATTTTCCGCTAAAAATTCACTTAGAGCGATTCTCAAAGCTGCGTATTGTATTGGATATATCTTTTCTTTTATATTTTTTTTTTCAGTGGATGTAATCACCCGTGCGTAGAAATTGACAAAATTTCAATCAACTCTTTTTTTTATTGTATAAAGGTAAATGTTTTCCTTTAGAAAATGAAAAATGAGCTTAGTTGTCATAAAAGAAGAATGAAGAAATGGAAAGGAATGCTAGTATTGACGGAGAAAAACCTATGAGAAAAATCTCACAGAAAGATAAATTCCACCTGCGTAGCTATGAGACATTTTTTAACCTCGTAAGTGAAGAAAATAGAATTGCTAAGTATTGTAACATTATAAAGAAAATGTGCAACTAATCATTCTTTATGTTTATAAATTTGGCGTCGATTTTAATTCCAATTACTGCGATATTTCGCCAAATATGATACACGTCACATTTCTTTCTATGAAAGTAGATAACTAACGACACTACTTTTCTAAATATTACAGTCGGGAAACTCACTATAACAATGAGACTCCCCCTCTAAAAAAAACTCCACAATCTTTTCTACTAAATGACATTTAAAAAAACGCTTTTGTGACTCTCCGTCTCTCTTTCCCTACAATCGGAGACCAGGGATAGGTCAGAGCGCATGCGCTCGATACAAAAAAAAAAATCGGAATACTATATTTATTCTTACATTTAAAAAATTTCCAACCCAGAATATATATAAGTATAAAAAAAGAATAATAGATGAAAAAATATGATATCCAAAGCGGTTCAAAAAATCTATATAAAGCGCTTAAGGCGGAAGCTAAAAGCAGTGAATAGAAGGACTAAACACTGGAGTTTAGGGATTGGTAACGTTATGTCAACGCGAAGAACGATTTACACGAGCTATTATTACGGGCATTGTGTGAGTCCACAAATAATATACGCTTTGCCGCTTTTAGCCCTCCCCAGAGCACGTGTATGTGTGTATATATATAGGTACGGGTCGAGACGAAGTCCGGCTTTCTTTTAAAGAAAAACTCTATGGATAAGAAAAAGATGATTGGTTAAAAGTGGGCAAGAAAATCTCATCACTTTTGTCATGAATGGTATTAAAATCCATGGTTTTGTAATCTGTCATTGGTTAATCTGGGGAATCATTTCTCATGGAGCCGACAGTTCTTCCCTGCCTTGCCTTTAAGATAGATAAAGAGTAGGGACGGAAAAGGTGACGTTTAAGGTGTGATCAGGTCTTAAGCCCCGGATGTTCGTGCCTTATAACGAAATACAACGGTAAACAGTACTCGAGTCTTTGTAGACTGATAATGGGTATTATACATTCATAGGGTTGGTTATGAGGGAAAAAAGTGTCCTCCTTTTTTAAGTTAGTGATATGCGTACAGTTATGAATACAAGATTGAGTTTTTATGCATTAACAAACATTAAGCTTTGAACTTTTCCAAGGTATGCCATGAGGAATCGACCTTGTTAGAGACACCTTGCTTCTAAGGAACATTATCCAATTTTCATGAGAACGACAGACCTTTTTTCTATTTACGTTAATCAGTTAAGGACGCGTGATATCTCTTGCAGTTATACTTTCCGCTAGAGTCAAACTTACGCGGAAAGTAGAAAGCACAGGATAAGGCGTAAAAACTAAAAAACGTTTGAATATATTAAAATATGAAGCCGATTTGTAAAAGTTAAGATATTAATGGCTGAGATATCAGATTGCTTTGAGACGTACCATTTTTAAATAATCCACTTATCTTTATCATATGTGCAATTGGGCTGTGAATTTAGAAATCAAAAGAGTATATTTTTAATTCTTAATATGTTTAACATGTTATGTTATTTAATAATTGCTTAAAATGTCGTTCGTTAAAAAAAACCTTTTGTAGAGGAATATACAAACAAATGTTGGATTTTTAGTTACAAATAAAATAATGTCATCTTACAAGTAGTAAATCGAGTAAGCAATCAATAATTTTTGGTCTCTTATTTAAAGATCTCCAGTTATCATCTTTAAAGTTTTAGCTACAAGCATTCTTAGTAAAGATCCCCAAAAGAGTGCGCCATAACCGACCTATCTGCTTGAAGATGAAACAAAACTATAGTTCTGAGTTCTAATTTCTTAAAATTGTGTGATTTTAGGAAAAACGTAATTAGTTATATATAGTTATTAATTGAATTATGAATAAAATATAAAATTAAAATATTAATTTCAAAATCGAAAATTTCCAAAAATTTCAACAAGTGAGCATTGTAAAATTTTCATTTGTCGAAAAGTATTGAAACTCAACAAGAAGATTTGTCCAACAGTGTTTTCGTAAGTTAGGCACAAAAGAATAAGATTATTTCTAGTCTTGAGAAGATTAGAAAATAAAAAAAGGTAAATGAAAATATCGATTACAATTATTAATCTTCATGAAATGAAATAGGATAACCTGCAGCAAATAAAAAGAAATGATAGTGATGATTTTTGTAACAGGGTTTATATTAAGACATTATTAACAGCAAAGAATGCTGCATTAATGTAGTTAAAAGAAAATCAAAGGATTGCAGGGGATAAGTTAGATATTATAAGCATTCAGAGCACTTTTAAGTTATATAAATAAGGTTTTAAAATTCACTAGTCTATTTCATACCGAAATCATTCTCTTCATGATGATATTTTTTATATCCATAGACTGCTTTGGGTTTTTAATATAGCGATCTGTGATACTGAAAGCGTTGTTCATTGCATCTGTTTAAGAAAACATTTTGATTGAGTTTGATTATTATATATATCCTTATAATCTTTCTTCTTGATAGAAATAAAAAAAACGATACATAATAGAAGATCACTATGATTCTCTCTTCATGAAATAATAAACATATTCCTGAAGAAATAATTACTTCTTTCGAAATGAAATATGAATTTAAAAAAATGTTTATTCATGTAATATTTTTTATCATAATGGATTTCTGAAATTAAATAGAAAAATCATTGTCAAACACTGTATACATACTTCGTTATGGAAAATTCAAGCAAACATTTAATCTTTAATTTGAACAAACTTTACAATTTTACTTCATCGATGTTGAATTTGAAATTCATTCACTTTCAGTCTTCTCTTAAAATTAGATCGGTATAATTTATGAATTTCTTTACAGATTTAGACGAGGATCTTCTCAAATATTGAGAGATGGGTTCCAATCTCATCTTTCTTATCACGTTCTGTACCCTCCCTTGCCACCGCATCGTCGAAATTCTCTTTCCTCTAATACCGATCTCCATTTAAGCAATATGCCGGAGTGTTAATAACAGGACTTATCCGGATAATGCACCTTGATGATACATCTCACGCAATGCATCCCCTCTCAGTAATTTACCACTCCCCGCACGAAATGCATTCGGCACATATGTATACGGAAGCGTACTCTTGCATACTCATCCCAGAAAGAAACATCAGCGCATCCAAAACATTCTTGATGTTTCGAATGGTAGACCTATTAAAAGATCTCATTTTATAGCTGCTGGCTGATGCTCTGGCAAGCATTTTAAAAGAGAATCCAGAGTAATGGGTTATAAATGGATTCTCTAAAATGTAAATTCGTCGGATGAGGCAAATCTTAACGTTTCCGCGTAGATGTGTTAACTCTAAATTATAGGTCAGAAACCTGGGTTTTCGGTTTAGAATGCTCCTTTATGGTGAGAAATTGCTCTATAACACTGTTAAATTCTACTATCTGAGTGAGAATGTAGTTGCAAAGAGTTTGAGATGTTCCTGTAAGTAAAATATGAGTGGTCTTAAACTTTGAAATTACACAAAGTTATAATTATGGAGATATACTTAATTTTATGGAATTCATATACCTTTAAAGTCTTATAATACTTAGTTAACCACAGCTAAGAGAGTTCTGAAAGTATTTATTTTTGCAGTGAGAAAAGGGATATTAGTAATTATTTTTATAAAGGCTGAATGCACAGAAGCGAAAATGAGATCTGTGTAAATACAATTATGTTATAATGATACAGTAAATATGTTGGTTAAATTAACGAGAGTACTTTTGCAATTATTTAGTAGAGTTTTGTAATTGATGATTTATATACTAGGTGTAATTATTTTTACCTTTACTAAATTCTTTTGTCATGCAGCATTGTAATATTTAAAATGAATTGTATAATATATAATATTTATAAACTATCTTAAGTCAATAGGATTTTATTACAAACAATTAAAGATAAACATTTAATGTGAGAATAAATGTAATTTTAAAGTTTTTATCAGAAATAAAAATTTTTTATATTTTACTTAGGTATTCGGACTCATTATAAATTTTATTTATTTACTTTAATTTTTTTTTATCAAATAAAGTAATTATTTTCAATGAAAAGTTCTCGAATAGAAAAATGAAATTCCAATGTCTCAAAAACAAATTATATTAAATTTTTTTCCCTTCTATTATCCATTCTGCCATTGTTAGAATTTTAAATTGAAATTTTCACCCTCAAATGTAATTCTTTACACGGCAACCCATTAGTTTCAATTCTCATTCTCAGCACAGATTCCGACAGAGCTAGCTTATGCGAAATAGTCAAACACAATGCTCACGAAAATTCATATCTTCTTTCTTGATAGTAGCTTTAGATGTACCTGGGACGCCGACAAAAGATTCTTATTTTGGCGCGAATGCCGCCAACAGAATAAAAATTCGCTTTAATGCATTTTATGACTTGTGTCTCTGCCATGTCATCGCGCGAATGGAAATCTACCCTTCTTTTTGGGTGGGTTTCAAAAGTTTTTCGTTCGGGATGCAAAGATCTATTCAAATGAGTGGGAGTTCTTTTCTTTCGAATCTCACTCCTTTCGCTCCCTTTTTATAACCTCCATTTCCCGTACTCAGGAAACCGAGTTTAAGTAGTTATTGTTTGGCGCTTATTTTCGCTTGAAACTCTTTTGGTCTCATCTCGCGTACGGTGGCTCCAGTAATAAGAATTCTTTTAAAAGAACATCCACCTTCATATGCTTGCATACAAATTTCAAGTTGTTACACTGAATGGAACCAACTATTCGGAACGATTATTTTTGCAGTTTCTTTTACATATTTTTAAACTGAAATTTTAATACTTTTTTGATTAAAATATTTTAATTTTTAAATAACATTCTTTTAATTATATACAATTTTTGAGCAATTATTTGGAGCGGTGAATCTAATATATGTTTACTTGAAATATTAATTTTCTTTACTTGAACAGTTTTTCTTTAATTTTACTTTACTTATAATTGAATTTAATATTATATCTTGATTTTTTTTACTCCATTATATTTTAATTCATGTTACATTTGCTTAATATAGAATTGACTAAAATTCACGTATTCTGATTTGCCATATATTTTAAAATTATTACAATTTTTTATATTCAAATATTCAAATTTTATTTCCCTTAAAATAATTATACAAATGAAAATTCTTAAAAAGAAAAAATAAAAAAAATAAACTATATCCATAAGGATCTATAAAAAATTGTATAGATATTTATGCAAAATATAAAAATAAAAATTATAACTTATTTACGAAAAGGCATTGCGATACTTTTCTTTAGCTTATATATGTATATATACGTGTGTTAAATGTTCCGTGTGTGACCGAATACTGGTACCTTTCAGCATACTGAAGCGAAATTACTGGAGTTGAAACTGGAAAAGACGTTTTTTTAAACGTCTAAAAATTGGATTTGTGGGAAAGGAAGACTCTGAATTAATGGCAGTTATGGTTGCTAATGTAAAACTCTCCACCCTCCTTCTTTCAAGGCGTTCCTTTTACTTTACGGAGGTTATAAATGAAAGAGGGAAAACGAACACATCTTGGAAGTTAGTTTTTTCTTCTGCTACTTCCCTTCCAGAAGTATATTCTTTCTTCTTTTTTGTGTATTTTGAGTTTCATTTCTTATACCACCAGGACGGGGTAATTCAATTATTTTCAAGAGAATTTAACGTTTTTGTTTCTTTTTATAAAGGTTTTTTATCATTCCTCTTGGAGGGGGAAGGGAAGATGTTAATAACAATACATTAGGTTCAGTCCAAGCGAATATTAAATCAGCGCAAAAAAGTAATAATATTTACACGACTTTTGCGGTATTATTAAGCACACTCAAGCATTCCTAATAGCTTAAAAAATTTGGGCCAGCAGAGAATGATAAAAGGGGAATGTTTAGCTTAAATGTGTGCTTTTTTTTAATTTTTCACCCAAATTTTAAATTTGAATTCTTTTGGAATGTAGTAAAAGTAAATTTAATTGTGGATATCTTTAAGGAAATTACTGAGCAAAATTCTTGATTGGCATACCTCTTTAAAAAACTCTTTTATTCTATATAATAAAATATATTCTGAATATGCATTTCATTTTTATAGAGAAATTAAGAATATGAGGAAAATATGTCCCAATAACATATCTTTTAATTAAAAAATAAGGAAATAATATGCTTAATGTTGTATAACAATATTTAGTATGTTAACGTATAAAAATATAGACAAGAAAATGCATCCATATTGGAATATATTTTCAGTGTGCGAATACTGTTAAATAAATTTTATTCTATTAATTGCTTTATTTAATTTTGTTTTTTAAATAGTTATGAAATTATAACCATGCCAACGTAAATTACTGAAACTTCCAGAAATACTGTCCGGTTTAAGATTAAAAACAAACTTATAAGTGCCAAAAACGTCTCTTTGCTTTAATTTTTTTATGCCTATTATAGCTTACTTCAAAGGGAAAAAAGGAAGATTTAATTTTTTATGAAACCATTACTTTTTATAAATCTCTATTTTTCTTGATATTACAACAATGAAAATTTATATTACTTGGCCTTAATCTTTCATGGGAAAATTTTCTTATTTGAGACTCTGGACTTATACAACACAAATATATTATTTAATGGAAGTCTGCAATAGCTCAAGATCAAATAAGAAAAAAAAATTATCAACTTATTTATCAAATCATTACACAATGATAAGAGCATATCCTCGGAAAACATTAGCAATATTTCAATCAATGCGGAATTTTTGTGTATAATATATTTAAAACTTTATGTCCATTTGAAAGCTTCTTATCTGCTTAAATTGCTTCGAAGAAAAACAAATCTCCACCTTTTCCACCAATCAGATATAAAGTTAGGCAAAAAATGTTCTCGAATAAATTAATCTCAAATCAAAGTTTATGTATATACACCATAAATTTGGCGTGGTTTACCACTGAATATCTGTTCTTTTTTGCAACCCGAGACATTGCTATCTGTTTCATGAGCTCTTTCCTGTCTGTTCCACAAATGGAAACATTGTGATCGAGTAGTCTTCTCTTTATCCGTCCACTTTAAAAGTTCGAAGTGGAACTTTTTATATATGCGTTGCTTTCGTTTCCGTTGGCAGTAGGGAGATTATCTGAAAATAAGAGAGCGTCTGTGGTTCTTCAGTCGTCCCAGCGAAATAGATTTGTTTGGGCATTATTTTACATCCCGACACCCTTATCTGACAGCGAATGTGGTTTAAGACGTTAATGGTTACGTGATAGATTGTGCACAACAGGATTAGTTTGCCTCAAAATCGGAAAAGGGGCAACGGATTATATTTTTTTAGAATTCGTTTTTTCCCTTTGAATTTTTCTCTCTTTTAATCTGCATCAAAATATACAAAAAATAAACTAAATTTATTTCTGATATTTTATTATTATCTTGATTTTATTTATTGTAGTATTTTTCATGTATATCCATATGTCCTTAAACTTCTTTTACTTTTCAAATGGAAAGTTTTTTTATTTTTTTAATAGAATTTTTTGTGTTAATTTTACGTGGCGTATATCTTTTTAACTCTTCGAGGAAAAATAGGTTATATTCTACTAAAATAAAATTACATTTAAGATGAATAGATAGTCTGTTACTAATGCCTGAAATCTTTGGATTTATTCTCAGCACTAAGATTATTAGTGACTCAATTTGAGTAAAACTTAAATGAAATATTAGTAAAATAATTATAAAAATCTATGTATACATAATGTTTTCATCATAAAATAAGAACTAATGTATTTATAAAATAAGTGGAATTATATTTAAAATCATAAATCTCTTAGGTGAAAAATTTAAAGCATTGAATTCAAAAACGGTTTATATATTATCATACTTAAATACATTTCTAAATATTTCCACATAATTTCTGAATAACAGTTTTATAGTAGATCATTTCAACAAACCACTAATGCATGTAAAATAGGATGTTCTACAGTCCTATTTATGTCTTTTTTGCCATTCCGAGTTAATTACTCATTAAGGCTTTCCCTATCTCTTTTAGTGCATGTTTGTATGAAACAAAATAACGGACAATTCTAAATGGTCACGCCATTTTCTATCTTATTTGGAGTTAAAGTGACCTAAGAGAGAGAAGAAAGAGTAGGGTTCTAAAATAAAAACTCTGAACTTAATATTTTAGGCTTAATCTTACAAATTCATGCGCTTTTATAAAAAAAATTACTTTTAAAAACAGTGTTGTAGTTGTAATATGCCCAGTACACACATGTTTATTACTTTCCAAAAAAATAATTACCCATTTTCAGGAAATAAAAATGACAATAAAATAGGGTTTCATTATATTTTTCACAAGTTCATTTAATGAAAATCAATGTCGTATAAATTATATTTTTAAATGAAATTTAAGGATATAGAATTGCTCTTAATTTTTAATATTTTCAAGCACAGACTGTAATATAAAATGTATCAATATGACAGTTAATGTGTGGATAGATTGGGAGTTATAAATATATAAAACTTTTTCCATACTGTTAATGTAAAACTTACACCACTGTCCTTCTACTATAATCCAGTAGCGGGATCGAATGACAAAAGCTGAATTACGAAGAATCTGTGTGCGTTGTGTTACGAAGATCACGAAAGTTCCTATCTCATTGTTCTCCCTTTTTAAATGCCGAGAAATGGGGAGGTTACACTTCACAAAGTGAGAACTGTATCTCCCTTTTCTGACTGTCACGCTATCTTTTTGTTTTATTTGCTCTTTTGCGTCTGCAAGCAGAGAGAATCTAGAACTTTGTATTTTAGTTGTTTCTTTTTACAATGTTTGTGTGGTAATGGAAAGGATTAAGCAGAGATTTCTTTAAGACTTATCAGAAATAGTATATCTATTTTTTTTTAACATCAGATGGTTTGGGGTTTATTGCTTAAATGTATGAAATAATTGTGCCTGTGTATATTATTGCTGTGTTTGCATTTTATATTACAAACATATACTTAGTAACTCAAAGTAAATGTTTTTAGGCTCTTTCTCAAGAAAAAATAATGAGAAGGAAAAATACTTTCTTATAGTTCAAACACATTTTGTCATAAAACGCAATTTAAAAATAATTCATCGTAATCGCATTACTTTATTTGTTTTGTAGTTTATGCAGAAATAGTGAAATTAATATTTATCATAGTTGAATAATTTATTTCTGAAACATATTCCGTACTTAAGCGAGATTACAATCTTATTTTACCCGAATTTATTTTCAGATCACCTGGGTTTCGAATAGAATAAAATCAAATGCGTTTATATTCTTATAAAAAAATAAATGTTTGTTTAAATTTGATTTATAAGAAAAATATTATTAAAGTGCTTTAAAAATATTCTATTTATACCGATTATGTCATAGAAAATCAGAAAAAATACACAAATCCTTTGAGGTAAATAGCTTCCTACTTATTGGAATTCATTCTTTTTTTTTTTCAAGATTTTTATCCTCTGATAGTGCTTTATTCTTTTACCTTTTCCTTCTTAAATAACAGAAGCTTAGATGATATGTTTAATTCAAGTTCGCTCACTGGAAATATAACTTACTTCGAGTGTACATTTTATTCCTGAGGCAAAATACAGTTGTAAGCTGAAGTGGTTTATTATCCAACGGCATGAATATATTTGCTGTAAGAGGGAGGAACATTTTCACAGCCTTCGTACCAGAAGAACAGTTCAGACTTTTGTCTTGGCTTAATATGCTACTTTATACAAAACTTTTGCCAGGCCCTGTTTACTATTCACAAGAAAAAAAGTACTACGCGATAATAGAAAAGCAAGCTAAAAATGCATTAAGTGAAGATCTTTTTTTCTCTCTTATCGTGAGGGTCTCGGGTCGAGGGGGGAAAATAGGGATGTTATGCAAGGTGTTGACTTTCAAATTTATTAAAGCATTAACATTTTCTATGCCTGCTTAAAACGGACGCTGAAATGTGTACTTAATTCAAAGCAGGTGGGTGTTTGTATATGTTTTTTTTCCTTTTCAGCATAGGTTTCGAGAAACTAGAGAAGTTTTTTTTTCGTTTTTAGAAGGGGGTAGGAGAAAAGTCGCCGAAATCCTGTGTGCTAAAATATTCAGGATAAGTTGCTTTGAAAAACATTTTCCACTGGGGGAGAAGGTTGAGGGAAAAAAAAAAACAGTATTTCTTGAAACAGAGAAAATCGCGTTTATAATCGCATAGCTCTGGTCCGGTTTATAAAAGATTTTCCACCCATCATAAAGAAATTTTTTATTCAAGACTGGAGAAATGGAGTTCCATTGGTGATGAGTTCAGGTTTTGGTGGAGAAAAGTTCTATAATGGTAGTAGTTAACTTCCGCAACTTTTATTTATTTATTTATTTTTTGCAGTGGTGAAAGATGGGAGAAAATGAGTGGATTTATAAGGCCCACAAGTAACTGATTTTTGAATATTTCTTTTTTCCCCTTTTTAGCCTTAAAAAATAATGATGGAAAGAAAGCTTGGTATATTTCATTACATACTAAAAAGTTTTATGCCATAAATTTCGATAAGCCCATTTATTTAAGTACTTGGCAGGGGTTTTTTTCCTTTTCATTCAAAATTTCAGATATAATTCTTAATATTAAGATGTATCAATCATTAATACATATAAAAATATAAACATTAAAAAAATAAATAATTAAATAAAAAATTTAATTTTTAAAACTGTATGTATTATTAAAAAATTTATGTATATATTTTCTTAATTGTATAGTAACTTAAAAGAGGAGATATCAAACCACCTTTTATTAAATTTAAAAAAATCTGGCATATTTGGAACATACACTGCCCTTGAAAAGCTAAAGAACATCTTTTTCGAAACCATAAAAAAGACACTAAAATTTATACTTTAAATAAATGATAAAAAAAGAGCTTATGTAATTTATGCAAAACCACTTTATTTTGATTTTTTGATAGAAAAGAGCAGGTATATAGTAATGAGAGAAAAATATGCAAACATTAGGCTTTCGTAAGTATCTGTGTAATTTTTGTTGATTTAAAATTTTCTTAATAGATTCGGTGATAATAGTCATGGGGTCTGGGAGGAGCTGTTTGCCCGATTTGTTAAAATGGCGGTCAGTCGGATGGATGATAATGGGGATGTCATAAGCTATTGCTGTTAGGTGCCTTAATGTGCCTCGCAGTATAATCGGTCCACACTCACTGGAATCAAAATAAAATTGATGCTTCTGCATTCAGAAGACATATTCCGAGCCGAAAATGATCCGCAACACCAGAAGAAGAACCTTTTTATTGATTTTTCGGCCCGAAAAAGAAGCCTTTCTGTGCCGCAATTTCTTGCAAGCTATTCTGTAGCATCAGGATGAAGAACGCCAGTATGGTGCGAAGGTGTCTTCACTATGTTGATATCTATACACTGATCTACATGTGTTCCAAAAAGAATGTGGCTGGTTGAGATATTGGGAAGAGGTCCGCGTTCCATATACCCACCTATATGTTAGTGAAATTGACAATGATTTCATTATGATGGATGATAACCCACGACCTCATCGAACTGTAGCTGTTGAAGAATATCTTGAAGTTCTAGTATAAAGTTAAAGAAAAATCTAACTCTATTTCCAAACCTGAGACCCATAAGCCATCTGTGAGAGTATCTTGATAGACGAGTTGCTGGTTTAATAAGGCCTTCAAGGTCTGTAGGACAACTAGAAAACACCTTACTACATGCATAGTCTTCCATACAAATTTTGGTAACCAGCAACTTAATTGGAAGCATAGAAGGTCTATACTCCCCGATATTTTCAAGCTATATATGGGCATATACCTTATCTCTTTTCTGTCATGTTGCTATGGCATTTTACTGCATAAAACTGTTATTTTTACAAAAATAAACTTTTTCAGCAAGCTGCGTTTTTGTGATTTACAGCAAAAGTTGTAAATCACTTATGCATTTTCTTTACCTGTTTTGTGCGCATGTCATCAAAATTTGGTATTTTTTAATTCATTCATTTGCATATTAGGTGCAAAAAACTGGTTGTTCCTTAACTTTTGGAGATCAGTGTAAATAACATATATTTCTAATTTTAGTTGTACACATATGTTAAGTACTTTATTAAAAAACATTTTTACATTTTTTTTTGTTTTTTGGATTAAAATTTTAATTAAAAATATAACTGTTTTAAAAAACAAGGAAACAAAACCTCATATATTTAAGTATTTTCCAATTAAGTCAAGATACCGAATCTTCAATATCAAACCCAAATTAACTTAGAGTGTATAGAACATAAAAACAAAATATAGCAATCTTTAATTCTTAATCTATAAGATATGGCAAGATTCAAACAATAAAACATTGTATAGTTATTTTGAAAGACGAGATTTTCATTTGAAAAATATTAGGTTTAATTGCTAAAACATAATTAAGAATATTTCTAAGATAACTATAAATGCATAACTCGCAAAGAATCATTATAAAGATTTTTATCTAAATTGCACAGTAAAAAATGAAATTTTATTATAGAATATTAATTTTAAAAGCCGTGATCGAAATTAAATTTGATGAATCAGTTTAGGAAGTACCGCAAGTAAAAAAGGAATCGTTTTAAAAAAACGCATCGTGAATCATGATAAAAAAATGTCCCACTGTGCTTCCATTTTTAAGAGCAGCATTCTCTGCACCTGATCAACCAAAAATGTACTAGAAATGTATTTAAACTCTCCAATTAATCTGCACAGGTAATTTGAGACGTGTTATACAGTACTTAAAAGCCATTTACAAAATTTCCAACACCCCACGAGTAGTTTCTTATTTTTTCTCTTATTCCCCACACCCACGGTTCTAGAAAAGTGAAAAAAAAATTAAATGGTTGTATCCTGAAACACTAATCACCGCTTGGGGGAAGTAGAAGCAATTGTGACAATATTTCCCCCTCACCCACAAGACTTTTTTTGTTTTTATGAACTTAGAAAAAAAATTTTTCAACTTGCACCAGTCGATATATTCATTTTTTTATCATATCATAATTCTACTTGCTCCAAGGTGTGGAGAAATATGATGTTAATGGAAAGACATAGTGTTAAAAAATGTCTCCGTCACTGTGGGGATTTTTTTCCCTCTTTAAAATACGATTTTTTGTCTCATCCCGTCACTGTGGAATTTTTTTTCCATAAATTTTTTTTTTATATTTTTAGATGTAGTGGCTCATTTGAATATTGATTTGGTTGGTGCGAATTAAGTCATCAGGTAGGAGTGGCCATAATAAAGAGGTTCAACCCCTCAGAGCAAGTTTTTTTTCTCCTTCATTTAGTTTTTTTTTTTTATTTAAGAAATAAAAAAAAACTTTTTTGTCTGGAATACACCTGATAGTCATTTGGAAATGAAGCCATCGCTTAGAGAAAAATCGCTTGTGAAAAAAATTCCAAAATTTTTCATTTGGTTCTCAGAAAATGTTCCAAGCGATCTATTGAGAGATTTTCAACATGAAAAGAATAATTTTTTCAAAAGTGTCAATATGTAATAAATTCAATATTTTTTTACCTGTGCATGACTTTACTTTTTTAATAAAAGACGTAATCAAGAATAGTTTAAGAGTAATTTTCAATTTAAATAATTAAACCAATCACTGAAAAATTTTAATTAAAATAAAACATTAAAGTAGAAATTTTGAAATCCTTAATTTGTGTGCCCGGAAATGCTTATTGCAATTCAGGGTGTAAAATAAATTTAATATTAAAATTGTTTTTAATTCTACTGTTACGGATTTAAACTTTTTTTAAATTGAATAACACGTGTAGAATATTGTTCAAATTTGCAAATAGCAAAATAAAAGCAGTCAAAATCTTGTTTGTGTAAATTCTGCTAAACAAAAAATTTAGAGAACAAAAATTTTCAAAGCCCTGTAAAACTCTTATTAACATAGTCTTCATTAGTTAAAAAATCCATTGTCAAATATTATCAATATAATGAGCAAATATGTTTTAATTCTTTCATAAAATTGAATGCAATTGATATGTTTCAGCATTTAAGAAAATGAAGTGAGAATAGAATATTTAATTAATAAAAATAATTTTTCAAATACAATATATAAATTAATTTTAACTTTATCGCATCTTGAACATAAATGCTTGAACATTTTATTAACTTCAAGTTATATTATTTTATTAATTGGCTGTAGATAAAAGTATTCATTTCATATAAACTCATTTTTATATAAATTATATTTAGCATATTATTTCTATCGTATCAAATTTCTAAAATAATACATTAAGTATTTATGAAAATATTTTCAAAAAATCGTTTATATAAATTCACATTAGAAGTATTTTTTAATTAATTTTATTGGTTAAAAGCAAATTTTTATGGTAATTCTTAAAGATAATACAAAATTATTTCATGTTTATTACGCATTTGTTTTCAGTATTACTATTTAAAAATTTCATTTCTGATGAACCATTGTTCTTATAGTTTTTTAATTTTTTTAATATGAAGATGCATTTTTTTTGGTTTAGTTATCAAAAACTAATAAAAATATTTGTGAGTATTGAATCGCTTAAAAATAATGAACGCTTCAAGAAAGTAATTTCGATTAATCTGATTACAGACATTTTTTTTTTTTGCTATAGAAATTAAAAATCAATAATAGGATTTACCAATCTCACTATGAACTCCTTCATAATTTGCGAATTAATCTTGTAAGTAATAACAAGTTCTTTTTCTTAGGAAAAAAAATTATAAATTGTCGTTTCTTTCAACTTCCTTAGATATAAGGTTCGAACAAATTGTTTGCACTTAAGGCATGAGAAGTGCAAAAACGGATAATGAATTTTTATGAACTAGGTGATGAGAGAGATTGGTTTTAAGAAGAAAAGGAAAACAAGATAAAAACTACCAACGCGATAAAAATATTAGAAAAGAAAGGAAACAAGTAAAACCTTCTGCATCTTGAGATAAAGTTTTGAGTGGGGAATAAGATGCCAAATGGTCTCATTAAAAACGGTAGATTATTATGAGTTGAACGTTTCATTATTTATCGTTTCAAAATTAAATGGATTAAACCGGAGAAAGCAAAAGCATTTCTTAAAAACATTAAAATATACTTACAGTTTTAATTAATGACATGCTAAGGTACCTGTTAGAATGGGCGCCTATAAGAGGCTAAATGAATTACCGTTTTATTTTTGAAAACCCCTAAAAATTTTCTCCCAGAGAAAAATTCAGCCCCACTGTTTTTAAGCATTTCTAATTAAAGTGGAAGCATAAGCAAAAGTACCGAAACAATTTTTATGATTTAATTACTCAAAGCAAAGCTTCACTTTACAAAAGTGTTATGAAAGTGATTTTATCTCTTAAAAACAAGATTAATACATTTATATTTAAAAGGATATATGTTGCATTATACATATTTCTCGTTCACTGCTCAATCTTTGAAGCAATATTCTTAAGTAATTTTCGTATGTTTGCTTATTTAAGTACTTTCGAATTCGATTTTAAAATAAAACTAACATATTCATCACTTAATTTATTTATGCTTTTTAATTTAAATTCCAAATGAGATGCAAATTTGAGCCCTGTGTCCTAAAATAGTTTAAAAGTGATTTAATTAAACTTTTAGCTGTAATTAAAACCTATATCTAGATTTGAATAGTGTAATTCTTAATATAAAAACTATGGATAATTAAGGAACATATTCATAAAAATATTAATATTTTAATTAGATTATTTTTAGAATTCCTATCAACTAAAATTTTTTTTGCTCTCAAAATAAATGTCTTTATTGCTTTTTTCTTTTAAGTCCAAAATAAATCCTTATAAGTAACACTTTAAGGATTTATTTTGAACTTAAAAGAAAAGCAATAAACTTTTTAACACATTTAACTAATTATGCTTATTTTTCCTATTAATTAATTACTTGGCAATATTTCTATATTCTTAAACCTAGAAACATCATCTTAAAATTCTAAAAAATATTTAAATATACCTTAGCACAAATATTTAGAAATGTCCTATAATTTAAGAATCCAAAATGAAAAGAAATAATAAGACAGTATTTTTTTTAAAAAAATAATAAATTGTTAGAAACAAATAACATTTATTGATAACTATTTTATGATGACTCAATTTTAAGCAGTTTAATTATTTTTCACCGAGACAGTAAGATAGTTTGATTTTTATTGCAAAAAAGCTGTTGGAAAATTTAACTGAGGACAAAGTCAATATTTTAGAATTCTTATTAATTTCAGAATAAAAAAATTTAAGAAAAATATCTCTTTCAAAATTTTTAAACTTCAAATTACTATAAATTAAAATTATAATCAGAGTTTATTCAAAATTATTTTATGATCTATTCATTAATTATTCATGAATACATATATAAAATGTTTCTATATCATATAAAATATAAATATTTTGCAATTATATTTTTTATTAGTAATTAAAAAATATTTTATTACTGCGAAATTTCTGTTGCATGATTTAACAATCACCTTTAAGATAATTAGTTTTCTTTAAAAAAAATGAAATAAAAAATCCCCAAAAATTTCCAGCAAAATTAAAAGAAAATGTTAATATTATACAGATATAATTCAATCTATCCTATTAATCATCGATAAATGCGTTTTAGTTAAGATATGCTTTAAGTGAAGTGAAATTATAAATCTCTTCGAATGACTAACATTTATTAACTACCGTGGGCAAAAACCCATTCTCTTTGTGTATTTTAATATTTCACTTCACAAGCACCAAGCCTCTGCAACCATTTATCAAGGTTAATTATTTATCGCTTCTTCAAAGCAAAACCAATACCAGGCTGCAAACACAGTCGGGAAACTTCTCAAGATTTTCGATTCTACATTACGGCTTCATTTGCAAAGATAAATTCAGGATGAACCTCCGGCATTCTAAGATACAAATTAGATGAATGATGCGGCTCCCAAAGAACTATTTTGCCTTTACCTGCTCTTAATTGATGCCGAGATTGTTATTTCGAGGGAGTGCGGGGGAGGGGTTGAGAGGCAAGGAATTTCTGGGAAGAAAAGTTACTTCCACCTGCTTCGAATGGGCCAGATCTACCTGTGTTTTTAGCCGGTAAACGCTAATTGAAAATTGAACACCCCAGGAATTTCTCTTCTTCTCTTCTGTGCTTATTCTGCAACCCCCCACCGTCAAACCCACATACAGATAAGCGCGCTGTATTAATTAGATAGGGACCGTGTAAGAAAAGAGTTTCGTGTAGCACCTAGTTTGATTTTGCTGAATCGCGTAGGGAAAGCCATTCCCCAACCAATCTCCGTGGGTGATTTTTATGGCTTTTAGAATGATTTGGATAAGGAGAATTAATATATTGGCTTAAATAAAATTATTTTTCGAAATAAACTAATGAGATATATTTTTCAAAAAATTCCGAAATCACATGAAATTGAATAGGTGGCTTAATTAAGTATTGAATATATTTACTTTTGCTAGAAGAACATGTTTAGTTCTCCAAATATATGTAAATTAAAACTAATAATTCATAATGCTGTAGATTAAAACAATTTTGCTGACTAAGCCAAATTTAAATAACGTATCTAAATTA
The DNA here is from genome assembly GCA_037975125.1 of Latrodectus hesperus. Lineage (NCBI taxonomy): Eukaryota > Metazoa > Arthropoda > Arachnida > Araneae > Theridiidae > Latrodectus > Latrodectus hesperus. Next base: position 94,855,092 of record CM075852.1, on the reverse strand, counting down.
CCTGAAACATGATTTTTGCCTATCATTTAGTTTAGATTGATTAGAATTCATTAAATGTATGATTTGTTGGAAAGAATTTAATAATACTAAACTGACCTAAAATAGTATCAAAATATCTTATAGTTCTTATTTATATATTTCCTAGAAAATTTTATAAAAGCAGAATAATCCTGAATATATTTTTAAAGTATTTTTCAGTTAAATAATTAATAATATATTAATTGAGAGAACAGTTGACTATGAAATGGAAATAATCACACACATATATTTTTATATCTTTTATTGTCTTACAGTGAAGTTCAAATCATTTATTAATTATTAATGAATAATTAATTTAAATATTTAGCTATTCAACAGGGATAAAAATAACTAAACTTTTAATTTGAGTATTCAAAAAATTGTCAAAATTGGGGAAATAGTCTTACTTTTAGTTCAAATAAATTAGCAAAACGAAGCATTTGTTTTATATAAAAGCACTGTAAGCAACTTTTATTGAACCATTTTACACTAATTTTTCTATACTAAATAAAAATATTTTAATATTTTAAACTTTATTAAAAATTTTAATATTAAAATACTTTTAGTTTTATTTTAAATTTTATTAAAAATTAAAATTAAGGTTGTACGTTAAATAGTAAGATATATTTTTTTTATCTTTCATCATATTTCAGTTAAATTTCTATTATCATTAACAATGCACAGAAATAAAGAAATCCAAAATCTTTAATTATATACAAATTAGAAATAATTATTAAATAAAATCTATTTTGTATACAGTCCCTGTCTGAATATGCAAAAGCTCTGCCTTTTCCTTCAGCAAAATGATTAAATCTATTGGCATGCAGTTTTCTTTAAGAAGCCATTATAGCCTTAGAGAAATAGCAGCGTTCTTTCACACCCCACATTTATGCATAATTGCAGGTTACCCCCAAATCGTTTCCCTCTTAAAAAGATTCCGCTGCAAAACACGAACATATCTTCATTTATTACGTTTATACCTTCACGTCACTCAAAATCTTTGGCTCAGTGCAGACAACAGAAAAATCCGTTCTTTTCCCGACAGAAGTAAAAATGTTTCTTCCTTTTAGGATGCTAGAAATTATCAATTAAGACACCATCTTCCCTAAGTCACGTGAGAAAAATCCCTTTTTTCTCCATTTCTTTCATTTTCTGAATTAACAAGTTTATAAAATTTCGCTAACTGCTCAAATGAAGCTATGGCTAAGTTGGTCGAAGGATTACTTTAATTTGGGGATGAACTCTGGGCATTATAATTCTAAAAGAGTTATTAAAGAATGTTTTTTTTAAACCTTACATCCGTTACATTTCTTGATTAATGTTACACTTGTGGAATGAACATTTGGTAGTTGTATTATTAAATAAAATTTCTTTGAGTTAAATAAGAGCTTTCTTTTAAGTTTAAGGTTTATTAAAAGCTTCTCACAAATTTGGTCGCTCAGCTTAGCTTAACATAAAAAGGGTAAACTTCAAGTGAAGGGGTTTTAATTGTATACTGGCAAAAGAATGTGTGCAAGGTATTCATCATTGAATTTAATTATTAATTTCCAGCGAAGTTATTTTGTAATTAAGAGAGAAAATCTTTTAAAATGAAAAAGCTTTTTGAATAATTTATAATTTTAATTATTTAATAAGTTTATTACTTATTTATTCATAACTCCTCTTTGTAGTAGTGTAAAAGTTTATTAAAAATTATATCTTATTCTTTACAAAAGATCTTCTGATAACTTTAAGAAGAATTATGATTTTTTTTAATTTGAGTTTCCATAAAATTATAAGAGTAAATGCATTTTTACTTTGTTTCATAAGCAAATATGCATTGTTTTTTATGGGAAAATTCTCACATCAAATTCAAATGGGGAAAATTTTCTTTGAGGAGTTAACTGAATGGATAATTTAAACAAATAAATTAAAACATTAATTCAAAAAATTTGCTACGGGCTAATAGGTAGGCAGGCACGTACGAGCGAACACATACACATTTTATAAAACATTTGTATCACTCAATATTAAAGGTTGTTATTGAATTGTGAGTAAAAAGAACATACAAAGAAATGGTAATTATTTTGTTTTAGTTTTTCAAAGACGCTGAAAGTAATCCGAATCAGTCTTTTGAAAGAATAAATTTTTCCCTTTGGTTTTTAATAAAATTAAAATTGAATGCATTTCTCATGCATTTCAAAAAAAGTAACTACTTTTATACAGAAACTAAAATTAAAAAAATGTTATTCAAGAGAATATAAGAAAAGCCAAATTCTAAAAATAAAAATCATGGATTAAAAGATAAATTTAAGATTATAAATAAATTGAGAATATAAGCACGCGTAATAACCTTCTAATATTATATTTCATTGTTCTCATAATTTTATTCTATTATATGCCTATGTTTTTAGTAATATACGATTAGAATGCACATTTTGTTTGTTTTTCAAAAAAAAAAAAAAAAAAAAAAAAAATTTAGAAACTGCATCAGAAATGGACTTTGTGATGCAAATTTTATGCATATTCGTTCACTAACGCCTCTGCCAGAATAAATACTGAAATGTTAGTAACATTGAAATGTCACGCAACACACATCTTTCAATGGTGTAATTAAGCATAATCAAATACAAAGATGGCAGATGTTTATTATTTGTCATGGAATTAAAACGAGATATGCTATTTTCAAGAAGAAAAACACACATTTGTTTCGAGTATGTTTCCAATTTAATATCTTAATTGACGACATATTTATTTAGAACATTTTGTCACTTTTTTTTATTATTCTACTACAATTTATTTCAATTTACGTTTTAATTATATCCTGAACATGTATATAAAAATATGAACAATAAATGATTGCAATAACGTATAGTTAATACATTAGATTCTCTAAGTCAAAATCTTAGTAAATTTATACTACGGAAATAATTAAATGAATGAAGCTAGTTGATTTTACTTTGTTGAGTTTATGACAAAATAATTTGAGACGCTTCCTAGTCAACAATTATATAGAAGGTAGAATATGATTTATTTTACAAAAGAGTGTTGTCAGTCAGCTCAATCATATCAATTTGACTTTACCAAAAATGCACTTGCATATGTTTGAAATTTAAGCATTTTTATTCCTCGATCTTGCTTAAAATCGAACTGAGAAGGATCGCATTTCCTAATAATTCTATTTACATTTTCGACTGTCATGGTTTCCTTTTTAGGTAGGAGTAACTACATATACATGCATGGCAGAACATAATGGAATCAAAGTTTCTATTTCCACAAACTTCAATTTATTCCCCACCCCCACCCATCCAGAAAATAATGATCGAAGTATGAAGCTTCAGCTGTTCCGATACGGGTATTTAGTTTTCCTTTCGTATACAATATTCAATCAGCAACAACGTCTTCAATTATTCAAATTTTCGGATCAGAGGTGAGACCACTTGTGGCAGTGCTGTGGGAAAACATATGAATTCTAATTCCGAATTTGAATCCCTCCCCACCTCTCAGCACAAAGCAAAAGTTTGCGAAATTCAAGTAGGGAACAACCATCCATTCCCTGAAAGAGAAGGATAGAACCACGGAATATCGCTACCTACCTCTAATTTGTCAGTATAATTAAAGCGTTACGTTCTCTAAGCACGCTTCCAGATAAGAGATCTGATGGATAGTAGGAAACCTTTCGTTGGAAGAGGACTGCTAGAATTATGATAATGGTTTTAAGACCCGGCATTTTACATGGACGGCCTACGGATTACATATTTCGAATTCGTTCTATGGCGATTCGCAAAACTCCGTCGAATTCGAAATTGAAAGTATAGCAATGAGTTGAATTGAAAGTATGGGTATTAAATTTACCTCTCCCTCACCATAAATGTTTGAATCTGGTCGTCTTATGCATAAAAGTGCTTGTAATTAACTCGTTTTCTCTAAATGTACAACATTACTTTGAACATCTTAAAATAATACCACAGGTAAAAATTTTTAGTTTTATTATTTTTTCTATTTGCGGGGTTTTTATAAAAAAAATTGTAAAATCGAAGTCGATTGTATTTTACCTTTTATCAAAAAAATTATATAAGTGATAAAATTATATAAGGATTTATGTGAAATAAATATGAAGTTAAAATTTAAATAATTCAATTAGCGTATGAATTCAATTTAGTAAAATATAGTATAGATTAGCAAAAAGGATGTTCATATTTTTAAAAACATTTGTTAATAAAAATCACCATAAATTTCTTTCAATCTCAACCGATTTTATATTTAATAATTTTAGCTTAAAAACTTTCTTGCATCATATCAATTGGCATAAAATATAATGGTTTCAAATAAGAGCGACTGAGGAATATATAAACAGCATTGAATTAATAAAAAAAAACAATCTTTTTCATAATAATATTGGTTAAAACATTGCAAATTGCTTAGTTAAAAATCTACTAAAAGAATAAATAAATGATGTGGGAATTTTTTTTAAATATTGTAATAAAAATACTATGAAAATATCTTTTTGAGAATATCATTTCAAAATACCAAAACTGTGAGAACTGTGAACTCACTCAACACACAACCCGGAAAATTTTTGATTCTTGCTATTAAATAGACTATTGATAATCGCTTTTTCCTATGCAGCGTAAAAAAAGAACGGATGTTGTTGACAGTAAACAATCATCCCGGAATATATTGAAGCCAGACAATTTTCGGTAGGGGGAGACACATATCCATCATGTTCTGACTCCACCTCTTACGAATTTTCGACATTGACGAGCCTGGTTGATGTACAAATAGGTAAGCTGTGTGGATGACCTCCTGGCATTGATCAGTCCTAACCAATTTTTTTCCTTTTACCTTTCTGATCATCATTTTTAATACGTCATCGAACTGAACAGTTGTGGGTCAGTATTTTTGCCGAAAAGAAGTAAAAATTGAATGTGAAAAGTACAATATTTTCCATTGTGCGATGCAAAAGAAAAGGATGTGATGGAAAAGTAGGAAGAGAAAAAGAAAAAAAAAAGTCAACGGAACTGTTTGTGATTTTTGATAATGTCTGTGTGTTTTCAGAAAGATCGTCATCGGGGCTTGACGTCACGCCTTACTCAAGGTGGGACGCACGACAGTCACTAGATCGATGATGACGAATTAGGCATCGTCCACCCCTCACCAAGGCATTGTCTTGTACTTTGACTTACCCTCTACTTTTTTTTCCTCTCTTGTAAACTCTCAGCAGTCGCTCTGTGTTGTAACTATTGAAATGTTTGAAAGATTGATCTCGATCGGACCAATATAACGCGAATTTATCCCGTGAAATGGAAGAGGGGTGCAGGAGAGCATTCGTATCAAAATATATTCTTTTTCTTTCAAATTTATTCATCCTGATTATTTGCAGCACCGGTCATTGCTTAGGAAATGTTGACCTCATTCACAGATCTCACAATATGAAAATTTGGTATATTTTCCTCGGGAAGTGTGTTTTTTAAAAGTGTGTAATAAGGCTATGTAAATGATGGAATGGTTAAAGTTCAATGCACTTCAATGGAGTTCTATTAACTTAAAAAGCATTTTCATCTAAATGAAGTTAATGTTTATGCTTCCTTTCCTACACAGTTTTATAGGTAATTAATTTCATTAGGCATTTAAATATAAAGTCTTTCTAATGGTTACATTTTTTAGTTTTTTTTTTATTAATTTCTACCAATATATTTCAAAACATGTTATTCAAATAGTATAAAATCCATTTAAGCAAGGAAAAACAACTGCAGCAATCCATAGATACGTATGCAAAAATAAATAAATAAAAACAATATATTTCTTGTCTAAGATAAATTAAAGGAAGCGAGTAAGAAGCTTCATATCACTTGGGAAAAAAGAAATATAAGTGATTTATGGCTCGATTTCTGATTTTTTGTAACTTTTACACACATTGACTCAAATCTCCTTCATATCGCTTTTGTGAGAAAAAAAAAAGAATGTCATTTTTGTATTACCACCGACTGTCTTACCACGCGTCAGGAAATAATCTGAATAACAATAAATCTTCTTTAAATTAGAGTTGCTCATAATATTCTTCGCATGTACAAGAGATAAGGGTTCCAACTCGCAAGTTCACGCATGGCTTCCAATCTATGACCAAAACGTTGACTCTCAATCAGACAAAAATGCAAATTATTACCTGATAACAGGGAGGAAAACTCTTCGAATCGCACATAAAACACTTTCTTATAGTCTATTAAAGAAGCGTCATAGAATATGGAGACCCACAAAAGTTGTCACTTCACTAAGATAACAAATCAATGTTTACCATTGTTTCAAAATTACCATTGTCAACCACATCGCATATCATTCGTTTTCCTTTCTTTCCTCCAATTAAAGGGCAGTCACGTGTTAAGATATTTTTCTATCTGTTAAAGTTTGTATTCATAGTATTTTTACTTTTCAATGCTTACAAACTTGAAATAAACTCTTTGCGTGAGTAATGAATACAATTCTTACATGCATTAGATACATTTTGCTATTTGCACAGCACAATTACTTCGGAGTACTTTTATTTTAATAAGTTATTTTTATCTCCGTGTATATGTATCCATCAAAAATATTTTTCAATTTATTTGATTTACTCTGGTATATGTTCTCTATATTACCTTGCTAAATACAAATGTTCTGATTTTATCACTTAAGTAATGCGCTTATTTGTTTATCAATAAAGTTTTTTTTTTTAGAATTTAAGCTATAAGCAACATATATGTTTAAAATTTTAACGGTAGTGAAAAGTAACCAAAATAGCCATTTAAAATTTTTTTTTTCAAAAATATGTATACATTGGTGGCCGAAATTGTGGACACTTTTGGAAATTTTTATGTTTTTGAACTTTGTATGCTTATAGAAAGCGTTAGGTTTCACAAAATGCAAACTTGTATACATCATTTTAAAGAGAATTTCTTACTGAATTCAATACAAAACACAAAATTCAATTATTTTCAATACAAAAAAGTTAAACTATAATAGTTATCGATATACATTAGATAGTGATGATTGCAGTGAGTTATCAGTACTTAGTAGACTACTTTTTATTTTTGATTACAGCTTCACATCGACGTTTCATTGAGCAGACAAGAGTTTTAAGCTCTTCTTTCGTTATTACATGATGTCAGGAAACAATTATAGCCTAAATTAGTACCCTTTTATTTGATGGGCGCCTCATTCGGACAAGAGTTTTCAAACGGTGCCTCAAATTTTCGATAGGATTGAGTTCAGGACTGACTATGACAACAATTTAATGCTCTTTGTACGAAATAGGTCTTTCGATATTTTGGCAGTGTGGCAAGGAGCAGAATCCTGCTGAAAAATAAAGGAAGCATTGTTGGAAAAGAAATCTCTGATGGAAGGTAGAAGTTTTGGTTCTAGAATAGTGTCAATGTATTTTCAGGCATTCAATGTCCCATCGATGACATGAAGGCGACCATTACCATCTGCGGACATACATGACCAAATCATAACACTAACTGGGTTCTTCACAGTTGCTTGAATGCAGTCAAGATGTAGCTCTTCTCCTACGTCTTACACATTTTTACCCATCACTACCGAATAACGATAGCCTAGTTTCATCACTCCATATAACTTGTGACCACTGATCATCTGTCCAATTAATGTGTTCCTTTGCCCACTGCAGTCTTTTTTCCGTTGCTGAAAATTAAGATAAGACATTTTTTCGTCGTGGAATTCTACTTCTCAGTCCAACATCTGTTAATCTTCTCCTGATTGTTCTTGAACTGAAAGAAACACCAGCATCATTCAGATCACTTTTGATGGCCGCTGATGACATTTTTCTATCTTGGAGACATAGTCTTTTTATTCATCTGTCATCAGTAGATGTGCTGCACCTTTTTCGGCCTTTTCCATCTTTGCTTTTTTATTGAATTTGTCTCCTGATATCGTAAACAAAACTTTCGGACTCCAGATGTAGTCACTGAACCACCCACCTGTCTTGCAATTTCAGCACAGGAAAGACCACTTTCTCGTAACACAATAATATTACATCTCTTTCTAGGTGTCCAATCTACTCTTTTATTTGATGTCATTGCTTCTTGACTAAATATTAAAATTTTTTACAAAAATTCCTGCTTGTAATTGCAGTGTATAAGAAACAGGTCCTCCTTCTTCAGAACAAAGCAAAATAATGAATTGTTTCAAGTGTAAACATGATGTCAGCTTTTACTGGCAGTTACTAACATTTGATTAGTTCTCAGAACAATAACAGTGATTGGCCAGGAAATCTAGACATTACAAACCACTTCATAACTTTGTTTTTTATTTATATTAAAGTACATATAACTTTTTGTATTGCAAATAATTGAATTTTGTGTTTTATATTGAATTCAGTAATAAATTATCTTTAAAATGATGTATACAAGTTAGCATTTTGCGAAACGTAACATTTTCTATAAGCAGCATACTAAGTTCAAAAACATTAAAATTTCCAAAAGTGTCCTCAATTTTGGCCACCACTGTATGTATGTATGTATGTATATATATATATATATATATATATATATATATATATATATATATATATATATATATATATATATATATATATATATATATATATATATATATATATATATATATATATATATATATATATATATATATATATATATATATATATATATATATATATATATATATATATATATATATATATATATATATATATATATATATATATATATATATATTTATTTATTTATTTACTTATTTATACAAAAATTATATTTTTAAAGTATAAAAAATGTTTGTCATAAAACTCAGTTATAACTATTACATATATATGTATGTGTATAATTTTAACCACAAAGGTTTTACAGGAAAGTTATTAATTCTTTTTATGTCTTCTTTTTTACTTAGCATTTCCTCGAGCAGAAACACAAAACTCTTTTTAATTATTTAATAATAAGAAAATGTTGTATAAAACATTATCGACTCTCTTTTTTGATAAAATATTCCTTTTACTAAGCAAAGTTTATTAAAATAATATAACACTTATATTTCAGCTCCATCTAAAATGTGAATGGCAAATCATATCTTCTCATGAGTTTAAAAAGACCAAAAGCAAGTACGATTTCTTCATTCTACTTTTTTTACATAAGGAAACAAATGTTAACAAATGTTCATGAAAAGTGTCATAATATCGTAAAATTCCTATCAATTTTTAACAACTTTTATCGCAAAAAAGTAACGGATGATATTTAAATCCTGATTATTAAAACATTTTAAAGACTCGTTGGGAAAAGAACTACTTTAAATTCGAAATAAACGAATTACACTTTGAAGCGTTTATTGAATTATTTTTCATGGAAAACTAAGTTAGAAAGTAATCCCTGGAGACAGTAATGTTTCTGAAGTTGGAGAAAACAAATTTCTCCCTCTATATAAATAGAAGAATTAAGTCTTAAGTGCTGTTTTGAAAGTTTCTCCAAGGCGCATTGGGAATAAATCAAAGTTCGAGTGTTATTTAGGAAAAGGAAAGTTAAGAAGCATAATTCCTTAAGGAAGTTGCTCTTTTAAATAATTTCCTGAATGTAGTCCTAATCTAAAAAGATAATTTTTGTTTCTATATTTTTGTACAAAATAATTTATAATTTTTGGTCAAATAACTCATGCAGAAGCTTTTGTTGCTTTTTTTTTATGAAATGTGATACCTTAATGTTAAGAACTGCTAATATGAAAATGCTTTTTTCTTTAAGTAAAATATGAAATAAAATTTATGTGAAAAACTTTTTCAAAAATAATAATAGGAATTAGGAGGTGAGTTTAAATTATTAAATGAAGGGTTTATGATATCAAATATATTGTTTTTACAGGAACATTGAACTGTTAATTATTGTTAGTAGTATCTTGACATATAAATTTATAAATGTATTTCAATATTACATCACAGAAGCTAAAATAGTACTTCATTTAATTTGAAAAAGTTTCAAAGTAATACATCTTTTTTACAAATCACTTCAAAACAAAGAAGTCTTAATATAAGGTTTTTAATTAATTTAATTAATTAATTGCAATTTAATCAACAATAATATAATAAATCAAATAATTATGACACAATTAGTTGTAAAAGATATTTTAGAGTTCTATAATTATATATTCTCATGTTGTTTTTATTATTCTTATTTTTCAAGTAAAAAGTCGGATTTTATAAATTTTAAAAAACAAGCTTTGAACAGAAAATTGTTTTTATTATTTATACAATTCCTATATAGATTTATATGGATCTTTAAATTTATCTCTCTTATTTTATTTATTTTCTAATGAAATTATCTAAATTAATAGATGAAAAATTTTAAATAATATGTTATTAAACACACCTTATTTCACACATACTATCCAAAACCATAGGTTTGATTAATTGAACTTTTTTACTAACATCTCAAAACATATTATTTATCAATGATTAATTAAAATCTTATTCTATTCAGTTTAATTATGAGTTGAAAATACTTAATTATTATGAACATTTTATGTTTCATAACAATGAGCTATGTTCTTAATTCTTTTTAATTTAAAAAATATATAAAATTTTACATTAATGGGAAAAGAGACTTATTCAGATTCTCACAGGCGAACAGTCTGACAAATCTTACATTAAACTGCAATACCGACTACTTCAATATTCTCAGATTAAAACAGTAGAAGAAGAAAAGAGCAGTAAAAGAATGTATTTGTCAGCCAGGTCCAGAATATTTCTTTATTCTCAGGAACTTTGCACGCCAGAAAAGCAGGTGAAAGCATTCTATATAACCGTTCACAAAAGGAGAAGAGACTTGGGAGAATTCGAGAATAAAAGAAATAGCGGAAAATGTGAAGAAAAAAGTAACGGTGTGTCAACAGCGGCAATTTCTCACCTGGCAAATTCCTGTTTGTTTAAGGTTTTGTGAAAAGATAGGACCGATGCCACACACAATGTATTCGCATCACACTACCTACGATTGTTAGAATATCAATTTGCACATCCAGAAATAGTACGGAACTGTCACAAGGCCACCTTTCGAATAGTATTAGAATATTTTCTTAACCTTGGCCTTTCTTAGGGAAAAGAATACCTTACAGGTTGTTCAACTTCTTTGCTCCACAGTGAACTGTTTAAATCTTTAGGAAAAGAGAAGATAGTAGAAATATTAATGGAATTAAAATTAAAATTTTTCATAAATATTTCACTTTTATTGACTTGCTCTAACTAAAGTATTGTATTAATTCGTTTATTCTTACAGATGGGTGATTGATTTGTTTTAATTGGTAACCGTATTCCATTTCATCTAAATTATACTAATATTTCTGCTTGGAATAAAAAATAAATGCCTTGATTGTATGCATTTTAACCAAATATTTCTTCTAAAAGAAAGTATAATGTTTCAAATTTAAAATTTTCATGTAATATTATGATTAAAACTAACGACAAAATTATTTTTAGATTAATATTCTTTATCTGTTCAATGTGAAAAAACATTTTATCGAAACTGATAACATTCTTAACTAAATTTTTTACACATTAGCATAAATCAGAGAATCATTGAAATATTATTCCGTTTGTTAATTATTTACTTTACAACATAGAACGGGTCTCAGATACTAAAGATTTTCATAGAGAAATTGAGCTCCGTTAAAATCAATATGAAAACGATTTTAATTTTGGAAGCATATTTATTTTAAATTATAATATTTCTATTTATTTTATGATTATTTACAAAAATTTCATAATTAAAATAGATTGATTACTTTATTAAAAGTCGCTTATGATGAAAAAATAGAAAAGAAAATATGAACTCTATTTTTATATATATAAGCTTAAGAATTATAAAATTATCATTTTTTAAAGCTTTTTATTCTATTACTAAATAAGCTTATCTTTTTTATCAGGTTAATTATTATTTAAGTATGAGTTTTAAAATCAGTATGTGAAATATTTTTAAGAAATATTCAGAAAAAAGTATGTCATTAGGAATAAGTGATGAATGATTCACAATATATATGTCGTTATTTAATTAACTACATTATAAGAAAACTTAAAAATACTCATTAAAAAAAGATAACTAAATTATTTATTCTGTTATTGAACAACCTAACCATATCAGTAATATGAACTATTTAATATCAATTAATTCTTGATCGATTATATAATTTTTCAAAAACATTTTTAAATAACTTCAGGAAATTCTGCATCATTAGTTTACCTTCGGGATATTGTTGTTTGACAAAACAGGTAGCTATTTCTGAACTCCGAATGGTAAACTTGACTCTAAATTTCAATTATAAAAATTTATGATGAATAGGCCCACATTTAAAACAAAAAGAATAAGAAATTCTCATCTTCTAGGAGAAGAATGCCCTATTTATAGAATATCGCGTGCAATATTTTTAAAAACAATACACGCGAGCACACCGGTCACTAAGTACATTTTTCTTTTCTCCACTTGAATTAAGGCCTTTATATTTCAGCGATTTCTAGGATAGATAGTGGAAAAAAAAAAAAGGCATGGCTAGTGCATAAATTCGATTTCATCGTAATTCAAAACGTGTACTAACACACGCTTGTTTATATATATAAACACTTTTTTTAAAAATGAATGTTATCACGTCACAAAGAAAACTAGAATGGAGCTTTAAAATGTGCGTAAGATGTATATCCTCGGACACTCTCTCGAAAATTGTATGCATAATGCAAGACAGAGTGCTCTGCTAGGACCATACTTCCTGTCACGCTATTTATCAATCTTGAATTGATAACATTGAAATCATGCAGAAAAAAAGTTTGGCATAAATGCGATTGGAAAAGTTTTAACTTTGACCATTTACAATTCATAATTTCTTTTATATTTGTTTCTTTTTTAGCTGAAGTGCTTTGAATATTATATCATTTTCAGTTTCTTATGATTGTTTTTAGGATATATGCGTTTAAAATTATTTTAGTTATATTGTTAAAAGCTGTGGGATTTTAGAGATGAAGTTTTATATTTTCAGGGTATTTTAAGAATGAACATGAACATATTGTTATGTTTTTGATACAAACTTAATCAACTAAAATAAGATATTTGTTAAGTTTATCAGGATTAGATAATTTTAGTCAACAAAAAATTATTTTAACAAAGCAAATGAAATTATGAAATTTCCTATTTTAGTTTTTCATTTGCCTTATTTTTTATAATAAATAATATACTATATATATTGTTATGGTAGAAAAATGAATTTAGATGGATTAAAAATAATTCAAAATTCTGAAATGCTCAATTGTTAAAAATAAAATTAATGGGTAACAAAGGAAAAGTTTGAGTGAATGTCATTTCAAAATATATTATGTTAACTTAATCACATGTAATGCTGTAATTTTATTTCATTCAAATATTTTTGAAAAACTTCTAATCGATTATTTATGAGAATATCCAAAGTTATTTAAATTATTTTACAAAATTTTAATATGTACTCAAAATTATGTTAATTTTCTTTAAAATAATTTGTTAATTAGGTAAATAAAATTTATTATTCATGAATTTTCTTATTTATGTATTTATAGCATATTAATATTATATAAATATTAATATACTTTAAATAAATAAATTATATAATAAAAGTATTATTAATATAAAACAGATTGTAATTTGGAAACGAAACAAAACTGTTTATTCTACTGGGCGTTATTTAAAGACATAATTCAAGGAATACTTTTGACACTCTATCTGTAAATTTTTGAGTACATTTATTAAAACTTGATAAAAAGTCAATAATTTAAAAAAAATTATAATAATTTTTCTTTACTTAGACTTCTTATATTTTATATCCCTTTCTAAAGAATTTAGTACTTTAATAAATTTTCACTAAATACGAAATATAAAAATTATTACTAGAAAATCAGCAACAGTAAATATCTGCCATTTTTTTATTTCTTAAAATTTTAAATAATACTTCATTTACATTTCCCTAAAAAAATTTTCAGACTTTTTCCGCTAATTATTGAAAAATTCAGTTTAATATACAAATTGCATAATAAACTCGAAAATTTTTTTACACAAGAAAAAAGAACTTAAAAAATTAATTAAAAATTCAATATGAAATATTAAAGAATGATTCTGATAATTTCGAATGAATTAGCTATTTATATTGACGCAGTCGAAAGAAAATTTTCTATATGATAGTAAGGATATGATATTGCTTACTTCCTAACAAAAATAAATTATTATTGTTAAAACTAATAGAATAGTTGCTAAGATATGTAAGCTAATTAAAAACTGGTAAACTTAAATGTAAAAGTGTCCATATCTCAAATGATTTCATTCAAAAACGAAACAATTTCATTTCAAAGATAAAAAAAGCATTAGTCGATAGCTTACAAAGTCTTCGGTGATTTGCTGCACATGACAGAAAAAAATGCCATTCGTTTTGCTTTTATGCTTTACCTACAACCTAAGTACGCCATGTGTCACCCTATAATTGGTGACTAAAGATATAAAACTATCGCCCCAAGGTAAGTCTTATTGCGGCAGGGATACATGGGAAAAAGTCGGAATCCTTGTTTGTAGGTCAGGTGTCAACCGGCATGAAAACGAGGGTCAGACAAGTTCAACAGATCTTCTGTCTACGTCCTCGTCAGTGGAATATAGTTCCTTCCAGAAAAAAGGTAATTGCCATCGGACATGTCTAGAAGTCAATGATATAGGATGGATTTTAGCCATTAATGATCACTGAGTTCTTGATATAGAGAACATCACTAGTACAAATCATTTGGCATATGCTTTTCCTTTACTGTTTTCTTTCTTAAGAATCTATATGATTTGTGGATATGTTCGGGGAAAAAAAGTATATGATAATTGTACTATTTTAATGAAGTGGGAAAAAATGAAAGGTATTTATGAATAAAACTCCATTCACAACTTTACGTATTATTATGGTAGCAGAGAATATCAAAATATATTATTTTTTAAATACATTTGTTATTAAATACATATACTATAAATTGATATTCTATGTAGCTAATAATTAATATATCAAACATCTCATAATAAATAATATACATACACAAATACATTAACACTTACAGATATATAGCTATATATCTACCGTTTTATCTCTCTCTTTATATATATATATATATATATATATATATATATATATATATAATATCAAAATAACTGATAAATTTTTGTGTGTGACATTTCTTTCTTTAATTCTAATCTAAGGTCTAAGGGAAGGATTCATTAAATTCAAATTTTAAATTTATAAAGAAATTTTTTTTAAAGTATATACAAGTTTTAAGGCAATAAGAGTTTTTTCAATTTGCAAAAAAATGTAACTATTGTCCAAATTATTGCTTAATAATACACAATCGTTATTTGTACTGATATAGCCATAATTTAAAATACATTACCTAATCGTATCTTACCTTAATATCTAAACATAATCATCCACGAAGAAATTAAAAGATATATATTTCTGTATGAATAACTATTCTTTTTTAGTGATACCATGTTTATATTCCATATTCCATATTTAAAAGTTTTTAAAATTTATTTTAAAATGATGAGTTTTTAAATGTAATTCAGATCAAATAATTTTAATTAAGTAAAGTATACAATCAGACTCAACCATTATTTATTACTAGACATTTATTTTATTTATTAATTTTCTGTAAATCTTATATAATTATAGGTGTTTTTATCAAAAACTAAACTGTTTTGAAAATTATCTCTTCATTAAAATTTATATAATTTTATTTACAAATAATATTAAAATTATTTGTAACAAACGAGCATTTTCCTTAAAGAAATTTTAGTTCAGTAATATAAACATACAGCTTCACCGATACACGTAATTTAAAAAAATAAATCAATGTATATAAAAATTGAAAAAATAGCAGAATCATTTTTATTAGACTTCGACATTTGCCATAATGACATAGGCACTTAAAAAGAGAAACAGGACTAACACACACACAAAAAAATCTATCGGTTTCCTTTCAGAGTAGGCACCATACCTTGGCGCACTTCATAATGTTCAGCGAAACTTGTCAACGATCGCCAAGTTATGACCAAATCGGGATACGTGATATGAATATCGCTGTCGAAGAGAGTGATTTTGCCATCAAGTTCTCAAGGTAAAGATGGAGTCTTTATTTCCTTTGCTCCCCTCCCCCACCTTTTTATAAATGAATCAAATGTCCAAACCAAAGAATAATTGTTCTCCGGAAAAACGAAGCAAGAAGACAATCTTTAATCAGGACGCAATTTATTTTTTCCCTCTTTTTATGGCACTTGACAGAGTACTTTTTACATTTAGAATGATAATTTTGATGGAGTTGCTATTGTGCAAAAAGGAATAGGACTTCTGTTAAGAGATCATGGTAGATAGCACACATTTGCATACAGGAAAAATAGTATTGATTTTATAATTGATTCCAGATTTGAAATTTAAGTTATATAAGTACACTTTTAAATTGGATAAGAAATGACGTTTCATATTTCACATTCAATTTAAATGATAATATTCATTGATTCTTTTATATTGTCAAGATAGCATGGAAAAGGAAAACAACATGGTGAGTATATCACCTTAATCGTCAATTAAAGAAGTCACAGTTTAGGAACAATTCGAATACGATTCCAGAAAAACAAAATATCCTTGTTTTCAAAAGTGTTCGCGGAAACAATCTGAAACAACACACATATTAAATAAACCTATCGTCATTGAATATCAAATATCTACTTAACTTTTCAATTGTATTGTATGTACGTAGATATACCATAAAAAAGAAAATAACACGTCTTATACATATCAAATTTATTTAAATTTAGTCACTTAAAAAAGTTTTGGAAATAAAAAATACATTTCACATACTTTTTTTTAATGTAAAAAATATTTATGTCTTGCTTTTTAAATATATGTATGTCTTCCTAATGCTTATTTTAATTTATCATAAGGTTTATACTTCGCGCTAGACATTCACACATTCACAATTTTTCATTCACACATAATTTTATAAATAACTCATAAATATTTGAAATAGTTCTCTGAAAAAAATTATCCTGAAAAGACCAGAAACTTTTGCAGATTTTATTATAACATTTTGTAAATAATTCAAATAAAGTATCTATATCATTGTAATCAATTTGAACAAACTTAATTCAAGTTACTTTTGTTAGGTAGTAACAGACACGAAGTTAAATATTTGCATTTTGTGTGAGATATTATTACTATATATCATATAAAACATTTAATTTTGAATGTTAAAAAAGTTTTATTGTAGGCCTTAAATATTACAATAATAGTTCTCAACTTTTCTTATTACTAAAAATAGTAGACGCATTACTTTTGACTTATTAATGTAAATACGAAAGCGATTATAAATCTATATACGAGTCAATCAGAAAATATTTTCGACAATTCATACATCAATCAAAATATAATTATTGTTTAGTAAATGATAAAAAATTTAATTTCCGAAGATATAAAATAAGGATGTTTAACATCATTTAAGTCTTAAAATAGTAATTCGATTGTCTTTTATCCATCATCTACTTTAGTACAAAGAACAAAACATATATTTGCTCAGCTTGAAATTTATACTCAGAATAGTTATTGGGTTCAACATATTATCTTCGGCTCTATTTCACACTTGATAGCACTTAACCGATAGGAAGTAGATTCCGAGTCCGATTTATTCCATTGCAAATCCTCATCGGAAGTTTGCAACGATTCGCGTTCCATCACCAGGCGCTGTGTGAAGAGTGGAGTAATAGATTTTTCCAACACGTCGAACAAATGACAAATGGCAGGTTTCCATTTTAGCACATCCGAAGTTTGGATTTCAAAGCATTTTAATGCAACAAGCCGAACTCGGTCCTGATGAAGGGAACGGAAAGCGGTAAAATCAACAGCAATGTTCGGCAGGAAAGTGACATTCCAAGGGGGAATTGCTTTTCCAGAGGGCGGCGAGCACACAGAAGAGAGCGTTCTCCACTCCCCTTTTAGCTGTATTAAAAGCCCTAATTTGCCAGCGCCCCGATTTGATGCCACCTGCACAGGGGTCATTAGCGGGGGAGAATGCATGGGCAATCGTTTTCCGAGAGGGTGGACGCGGATGGGGCGTATGGACTGGGAGAATTGGTTTGACAACTATTTGGCTGATCTGCGTTGATTTGCCACTATTCTGATAGAGAAGAGCGTCACTGACCACTGCTATTCATCACTGGGATCAGTCAATATTGTCCAGGAAGATGCTTTTAAGCCATCAAGGAAGATGGAGACGATCTTTTCCCCTTTAAATGAAAGAGTCCTAATGGCAAAATCCCAGGCATGCGTACATATACATTGTCAGCATTATATTTTAACAAAGAATTTACTATGCAAATAAAGGCGAAATTTACAAAATAATTTTGTTTATTTACATTAAATATGAAAATTAATTTTTATACTAATGGTAATATATAAATAATTAAATACTAACTATATATATTCCCTTTTGATTGAGATATCAGACCCTTCAGAAGCAATCCAGTTATGTAACATTTTAGTTTGCTTAAAAAATCCTCTATAAACATTTAAAAAAATAATCGGTAAAATAATTCATTTCATTATTAATTTTAGTAAGGTCATTATTTTGGTGTGCCATTGGATACGTGAATACATTATATTTAAAATATGTAATTATTTGTTAAACTTTTTAAAAGTTTATGAATTTAACAAGTTATTCAAAACTTGCGGTGAAAAGACTTACATTTTAAATCAATAGATGAAAGCGTTTTAATTTTTTAAACACAAAAAAAAAACATTGCAGTTTTTCTGACCACAAACTTCAAAAATTTTAGTATAATATTAATATGCTTGCTTTCAAACTATGAGCTAAATTTAAAGAAGATAAGGCTTTTATTTATATATAGTAAAAGTAACTTTAAGTAAAAGTTAAAATGTTTCTTAACACTTAAAAACTACTAAAGAAAATTCTCAAAAATTAACGCTTCAGGAGTATTCTTGTTTAAAATGCTAAACTTTTTCGCACAATGGAAGTTTTAACAACATAAAAATAAAGTAACGAAAACAATTTTAATGATTATATAGCTGCAAATATCGCACTTAAATTTGTTTAATGTTAAAGCAGTATAACTTTCAATTGCAGATAAAAATGATTGAAAAGTATTTTTCTTTGATTATATTTTATATTAAAATTAAAAGTTTCAGAACATGAATAATAATTTATATCCTGTAAATCTCACGGAACTATAAAACGGGGAAAAAAAACGATTGAAAAGAATGCATAGCATCGATTCTACATCCCAATCAAACCGCAAAATCTTTCTTTTTCGATACAGATTGTATCAGTAAGATTATATCAACTACAAATCGTTTCCAACTACATAATAAAGAAAAGATCCATTTAGGTTGAACTGGGGAACAGAGAGGAAAAAAGTTCATTGTGAGAAACATCGGAGCAACATATGCTTTCGTGACTTATTGAGTCTATTGCAGTAGTACCGGTTATGTGCAACATTGCATGTAATGCAATGTTACTAATCTCAAGTACGTTTGTCCTACTGGTCTTCTCTTTTCAATCGCCCTTAAAACGAGACGATTTTTTTACACACCACCAAAATGTTCAATAAAAAGTAAAGTTGTAAGCCTTATTTTTCTCTTTTGTACTCAATAGTTGAAATTTTGATCGCAAATCTGGTAACTTAGGCTACGTAGGTCAGTAGTCGTAAGCCTGTTTTACGGTTTTTGAACACCCAACCTCTGAAAAGCGATCGGTGTAAGAAATGTTAAAGCTAATTTATAGGTCCGTTCCTGTTCTTCCTGTTCCCATAACAAGTTGCACATTTCAAAATATTATAATTATTAATAAATAAACACAATACGTTTATTCAAACCGTAAATTCTTCGGGGTCTCTTTTTTTTCGGAATTTGCTCGAACGAAAAGCAGGATATTATGCTATTAACAATTTATTTTATTTATTATTTTGAATTTTATTAATTTGTTAATTTTGTCAAAAATAGAGCTTAAGCCAATTTTATATGTTTTGAAACTATGATATTAGACATTCCATAGTCTATATTTTTCAACAGATACAAAAATATAGAAATGGAAAATGTCTCGTTTATATATATATAACTGTAGAGTAAGATTCGCAAAACTTTATGATATGATATTCCCATTAATATTTTTACTTTAATGTATAAGGCTGCTTTATTGCTTTAGTAATCGAATTTTCAAGAATTTAATCATATAAATAATATTAAACATTTAACTAATTGTGATAATTTATATTTATTTATGATATTTATGATGATTATTCAACGTAATTATTTTGCCAACGTTCCCTAAATGTGGAATAATAGCAAGAAACTACTCAAGTAGTCACTCATGCAAATACAGAAGAACAGATAAAAAGCCATAGACTTCTCAACTATTGAGGATGAAAGCAGGAAGATAAGTCCTCAGTAGAATACATCCCCATAGCAGCACTTAATGACGCAAGGGATTATCCAAAATCCCCAAACCTTGGGGGTTTTCTTCCGATAAAATTAGGATTGCTTTTAGTTGATTTAACCACAAGGACGTTTCACTTCCTACGAGAATTCGATTGGAACTTTTGAATTTTGATGGGGTCTGCTAAGGTCGTGAACCTTAAGCTCTGGTTTCTAAGCTCCCACACAAGTTTCTAAAAGAACACGTAATTTCATTTTAAAATAAATACTTTTTTCACTGTAGTCTTTTTCCTTTAGAAGACCAAGTACTTCATTTATATGGCAAAATAATTAACTAAGCTTCAATAGGAAAATATAAACAACTTAAACTATTTATAAAGATAACCTATATTTAAGAAAAAAAATCCTGAAATATTTATTTTCCTTTGCTCGATAAAGATACATCAATCTTGAAAATAAACATCTTTTTCCTCAACATAGCTACTGCAGTAAAAATAAATTGAATTCCATCCTAAAAGCAAATACAACAGCTAAAAGAAATTACTATTAAATATTAAGCAAGAGCGCCTTGTAAACATCAGTTCATTCTTTTAAGCTTGAAAGGTAGCAATTTGCAAAAATATAAATGCTACGTTTTCTTCTCCCTTTTCAACTGACCCCTTTTTTCCTCCTCATTTCTTATCTCCCCTTCCACCTGCAGTTCATAAAGTCGATCCTTCTTCACAACAAAAGCTTCAAAAACAGTCAAAGAACAACCACAAGAATGTGTTTGTTAATTTCTGAAGAAAAAAATTTAAGTTCTTAAGGTAAAGCAAAGAGCTTTCGGTAAAGTTAGGAGTTAAATTTTACTAAACATTAATCCCAAAATAACAATCGAAGAGCGAAACACACTTTTCTCTGACTGAAATTTAGGTATGTATTCTTTTCAAATTTTAATTCTTGTTTTTTTAAAATAAAATTTCAAATACCTGGATGAAATTAGGACAATTATTTTATTTATTTTGCTCATTCATTAGATAGATCAGGAAAGCTTTTATAATTATTTTGTTATTCAAGCTTTTAATTAAAATTTTCTTCGTTTTGCTACGTTTACTTGTTCTAATCAAAATCAATTTTAATCAAATTAAAGTAATTTTTGGGTATATATATATATATATATATATATATATATATATATATATATATATATATATATATATATATATATATATATATATATATATATATATGAGCCAATTAAAACATAATTTTTTAAATAAAATAATTTATAGTATTTCAGTTTTGTGAAAAGAAAATTATGTTCACGTGCATTTACCAGTAATAGTTTGTGAAAACATTAAATCATTTTTAAACAATGTATCCATTTCAATTATGATCCAAGGAAAACAATAGTAATCATTTTAATTCAACAGGAAGGTTTAAGAGAAGGAAATAATTTGTTATTATATTTCATATACACTGACGTATGAATTTTAAATAGAAAAATGTATTTCTTTTTTGTTCATTTTACATTGTAATAAAAACTCAGCGTCTGAAACCGAGTCATCATTGAATTACTTGTGTTTAGCCATACAAAGGAAATAGATGTGCTCTTTAAGCTCAGACAATATCCATATAGTTTTAAATCTTCCAATTTAGATTTTCCTCAGCAACTGGCTTTGTATTTTGCTTAATTTCGCAACAATAGAAACATACAGAATTAATACTTTTCTTCCAATTATTTGTCGGTCTAGTGGTCCTTTATTCGTTCTTTTGTTCATTTGATTGCCATTAGCTATTCAAGAGCTTGGAATATCTTAATTCAAATATGAAAAGATCTCTGCTCTCCATAACGAACGCCTTTGTAGGTTTGGAATTGAATTGATGATCGGCCACATATATATACGGACGCTTGGCCACAGATAAAAGTGGACAAAATACATCCAAACATTTAAAAAGCAGAATGGAATAAATGTTGAAATAAATACCGCCTTAATACGTGCTCTGGTTGTGGGATGCAAGCGATGGAAAGGCCTATTATAATGTGTATGACAGGTGATAGAAATTGTAGATGTGGAACTTCATTCAGAATCATAAACAAAAACGATTTCTTTTGTTGGCGCGTTTAGAGGAAAAGTGACCTAAGTCATGATTGGAAATTTTGATCTATCTATGATAATATTCTAATTTGAAAATCAAATATGAGTTAGAATAAAGATACACATAAAATGCTTACGCCATTTTACAATTAACGTTCAGAAAAGTTACTCGAAAAGTCTGAAATTCTTCCTGTGTATAATTTCTGTTCTTATAAGTAAAACTGTTTCATTATGAACTAATTTTACTTACTGACTTTAATATGTATAGTGTCACCTTATTACATAAAAGTAATAATTGACTTATTTCATAAAAAACCATATTTGTTACGTCAAATTGTTACGTTATGTTTATTTTTTCAATGAGCAATGATTTTGGCCAATTTTTATTTTCTAAATATCTGGAAAATTTTAAAACACACGTATAACAATTATGATACTAAAATTGCAAGATGTAGGAAATAACTCTTTATATAAATATTAATTGCTTGTATTACAGCAGAATTTAAAATTCAACTTATCCTATAAAAAGGTTTACTTATCAATAATCAAAATTTATTGAAATCATTTAGAATCTTTCAATCAAATGGAGTACACACAATTACAGAAGTGATAGTAAAAATTTATAAAATATGCGTTTCTAATTACACAAATGTTGCATTAATAACAGACTTCATTCAATAAAAAATGGTTGAAAATTATATTATTCAATATATTTTAAACAAATTGCGTATATTTTTGCAAGAATTTTATTATTTACAATTAATCAATGGATTTTGATGATTTGCTTGAAAGGAATGATATATACTTTATATAATACAAGTACCTCAAGGTTTACAAATAAACTCTAAATAGATTCTATTACTGAGAATTTTAAACTTTTACTTATTTATTCAAGCTGTGTCCTACCCAACAACCAATATTTTTTCTTATTCTTGATCAAAAAAAGATAAATTATAATACAATTAATTTCGTTACTTCATAAATTATTCATCAGGTGTCGTACATTTAATAGCTCATATTCTTCACACAGAAAACTAATAATAAATACATTGAAAGCAGGAATAATCGATGCATTTAGAGATATCTCTTTTAAATTAACAGAAACTGCTCAACTTCTACAAAATAAAAATAGAAATACAACTGTCTGTTGCTGACTTACACCACTGGCCCTCGAAAAGTGGAAATCGAATTGACTGCTGATAGAGTTTTGAACTACGATACAGCAATTACGAGAAGTGTATACGGAACAACCATTAATTAAAATTAATCACTCGAAACAAACAGCAAAACACATCAACTGAATAAAGAACTCGTTTAAAATGCGTTATACAGCGATGCTTTTACATCACGTAGCAGAGGAGTAGTTATTGCACGATTGCCTTTAAACAGACGACCATGCAGTGGCGACCTATTGTATCTCCAGGGAAGAGACCCGGCATTGTGTCTTCGAGCGAACGTCATAATTAAATACACTTCCTGGGAATTATTATTCTATTCTTTTTATTCTTGTTAAAACTTCCATTAACATCCAGTTTAAATGGACATTTGATGTATTTCCGACTAGTTTCGGATGTGAAGTTCGATTCGTAATTAGCAATAGATCGTTTCAACATTTGCATTAGTGCCTTTTTTACAGCAAAACACCGCTTTCAACTCGAAATAAAAACTATTTTGATGCCAAATCTAGGATTTTGATGAAACTCCTAAAGATGTGATGTAGTAGAAATTAATCGATGAAATATGGATTTTACTTAAAAAAATCTACATTTATAGAATTTTATAGTATTTAGAATAATCTATTTTTATTTATAAATCTGAATACTAATATATTTTTAATGTTCTTGAAATGAATAAAATTCAATTAATTTTCATAAATTTGATGTAACATATAATTTCTTTTAATTTCAAAAAGCTTTAATTTTGAATCATAATCATAGATTATAGCTATAGTATTATTTAAACGACAACTATATCTCTACTGAGTACCACATCAAAAATTTATATTTTTATAAAGTTCTTAAAAAAGGGACATGCTACAAAAGATATTTTAAAATAAATTTAATCAGTCACTAAATATATGTCAGTAATTATATAATGGGAATAACCAAATAAACGTAATCATAACAGAGAAGTGGCATTTAAGTTTTAGAATTAGATATCAAAAATAAAATTAACCAATTTCTGTAAATAATAGTAAATTTCACTAAAAGTGAAATTTACTGTTATTTACATTAATTCTAATTCTTAGGAATTTTTAGCTCTTATAACTCCATTTTAAAAATATATTGTTTGACATTTTTCTATAAAGATAAAATAATTTCCTATTTTCTATAAGATGTGATTAAAATTTTAGAAAATCAATTCACATTAATTACAAAAACGTGATAGAGAAGATCTGAAAACTAAAAATTAAACTATATTCCTTAATTTATGTAATAAATTTTACCTAAGTAAAAATAAATTTATTAAAGAATTTATACTTCTAAAACACATGACATGTTTTAAGGATATAAATTCTTTAATAAACTTATCTGGGTATTAATCAATGGAATTAAGATTTCTTTATAGAAAATTTTAGTTTGATTTTAGCATTAAATTTATATCTTTATTTTTAAGCTTTAACTAAAATCAATCAAAATCAAATTTCAACGAATTTTCGACTCAAATTTGATAACAATTAGAAATTTAGTTTTTTTTTTTATTTTTTTAAATTCTTACAATTTATTTTTCCATTGATATTTATAATATTTTTATCAGTCTAAAAAATATAAAGAGTTTTGTTCAATACTTTTAAATATTATTGTTTGAAAACTCTTCTTATTCTGTCAGAATTACCTTTCATAAGAAATCCAAATTTAAAAAATAATTTCAAAATGAAGCAATATTTTTTTTATTTTCTCCGATGTAAAAGCTTTAAAATAAATAATAAAATAAATGCGTTTTTCTTAATTTCTCCCAAATTAATGTTTTATCATAATCTTCTTACATTAATATCTTTAATTTATTAGAAACAGCCAGATAGAAGCTTAGATAAACATCTTATGACTTCGCGTCCCCATTTGACTCCAAAACCATTGGGAGCAGATAAAAATAAATATCGCCGTCAATTTTAAATACAACTGCCACTTTTGTGTCTCCCACCGAACACATAAATACAACTTTGAAGACAAGTCGCAGCAGGGCACCCATAAGTATGCCCGAGAATTAAGCTGTATTATGTACACATGCAAGACAAGACATCGGAATGCAACAGTAAAATCTCACCAAACACTTCTCAAAAAGAATGAAAGGTAAAAGAAAAAGAAAGAAAAATAAAGCTAAAATGTTCAGTAGAGAAACGAACAAATCCCCTCCTTCATATAAATCGCGTGCCCAGCTAACTACCTTGTCAGGATGTTTCTTATAAATCAAGGTAGAAAAAACAGGCAAATGGAATAGGGGGCTTCAAAGAAGGGGGTGTCTTGATCCGTGACTATTCTAAATGGATTTGGTAATTAGTAGCTCGTGGCTGTCAATGCCCAACTGTGAAAGTGGGTGGATGATATTATTATTTTTCTTGTTTGTTTTCCTTTCTATGTGTTGTTCCTTTGTGTTTGGTGAGAACTAAATGTTGAGATCTATCAGTCTTCTGCTTAATCGAGTGGTAAAACTTAAAAAAAAATCCATTAATTGAGATTTGAAAATTTGAGATTTTATTTTGAAAGTGTAAAAATAAGAATCATAAGAATTTGTTTTACCAATAATCGTGAAATTGTCTGGTTTTGTAGTGTGTCTATTTTTTACTAAAAATATGTCTTTACTTTGTATACATATTAATTTAACTTTTTACTATTTAAGGAATGATATTTCATTTTGTGCAACCTAAAAAAGGAAAATATTAATTCTATGGAAAACATCGAGACTTATTAAAATAATTAATAAGTTGGCTTGTAATCAAAATGAATTCAATTAAAATTAACTGGCATAATTTAAGTACATAGTTTCTTTAACCAGAAACAGTGATGGAAGCTAATGAATAAAATAAAAATAGGGTCATTATCCTATATGACTCAGAATTGACCTGTCGCTCTGTTTCATGTTCTCCGTTTAGAATCCATATACAACATAAATGAGCATTAAAATTACAGGTTTGTCATATTTTGCTAGAAGTTAGTTTTTATTTGTTACCTTGAGTTTATTCGTATTCTCAAATTACATACATTAAAAATTTGTAATTTATAATTCAGATTTAGGAAGAGTTCAACGCATGCAAATTTTGATATAGAATTATTTAAGGTATTTATGTGTATATACACTTATATTCTTATATGTTCCTTTCAACAAAAAAATAGAATAAATAAAGGGTTATGCAGAGAAATAATCAGAAACCTGTTGCGCAGCGGGATGCCAGTAAGTGGTTCTAGTGGCCCCGTTTTGAACTGTTCAAGTGGGCTATTTCCATGCAAAAGGCCCCGCCAACTTGGCGTAAATATGGCAAAGTAATCTCCTCCTGACAAGAACAGTGACGATTAGGAGAATAGTGTCTTTTGAAGTAAAAGTTTTAAAAAAAATAAAGAAAGAAAAGAATAGCGCTGCAAGAGACCTTACTACAAAGCCGAGTAGAAACGATAGATATATTTTGGACTTTTTTCTTTTCCTATTTTTCTTTAAGAAAGAATTATATATATAGACTTTGGTTTCTGAAGAGATTATCTCTTGACGTGAAATGTGGCGCGAGAAAGTTTGACACTTAATTGCGTTATTACGAATTCCAAGCGTGAGGTCGCCACATTGGCGATTTATATTGGAGATAGTCTGACAGGAGGATCCAACTATCCGCGCATTTGTATTGAAATATCGGCGACATTAATCGAAATTAAATACGTAAAGAAAAGTTGAAGGCTCTCTATGTCACTTAATCTGGTTTATGGCTTGAGAAAGAAAGCGAAGATCATTGTATAAACGGATGTAAAAGGTACGCGAAGCAATTTGAAAAATGTCTCATTATCTTTTAAGCATGGAGTTGTTTAACAGTCTAATTTGAATACTTTATGTTTTCTTATGGATGGCACTAAATTATTTTTAGCTGTTACAAAACTTGCATATTCAACGCTTTCATTGAAACATATGAAGATTCATATTCAATGTTATAATGTTAATATATAGGTGTTTGTTTCAATATGAAAAAAAAAGTAAATGTAACATTTCATTGGAGATAATGATATGACTTATAAACGATAAAATTTTTTCCTGTTAATTTCATATTCAGTGCATTTATGGGACTGGGTAATCAAATAATGTGACGCAAAGAACTGTTGCGCATAAAAATAATATAGCATATTAAATAATAATTTTACAGTGGGGAAATTGGGTAGCTGAATTTTTTGATTAAATCATTTCAATAAATGAGGTTAAACTGCTAATTGTGGAAGAAAACTTCCGATTGAAGTGAAAGGAAATAGTTGACTTATCGGAAGAGAGTATTGTGTTTATCATGGTGAGAATTTGTTGGCAAGTGAGTCATTTGTCTTCCATTTCCGCATCAGTCAGAAAGAAAGATTGACTGTGGTCCGAGTGTAGACTGACCTCTTAATGTTGTGGGGGATATCTGTTGTAGGGGAGCATGAGGAATATTGATCCTCGGGGATTACTGTCCAAGACAGGGGTTTGTAATGACAGACGATCTTCGTGTATCCGTGGTTCTCCTCCTTTAACCAGGGAATTCTCTGTTTAAGGTTACCTTGTACATTGCTTGACTTCATTACGAGAAGCAAATTAAGTCACCAGTAAATTTCAACGAAAATCTAAGAAATGATTTCTGAAAAATAAGATTCTCAAATTGCAGTACAGAATGTTTATCAAAAGTTAGAAAACTTTTTAGAATTCTCTGTATATAGGATGAATATCCACAATAGTATCATAAAATATTCTTGGCTTCTTCATAATGTAATCCCAATGAAAGAGAATATAATACCAATAGGAAAAATTATAGATCAACCATTTAATATAAAAAGCATTGTTTACAACTCTTACGGAAATTAACGAAATTTTTTTTCAGTAATCGCAATTACAAGACACCTACCTACAAGTGTAATTTTGTCTAAGATGAAGGATTGATTCATACACCAAATTTTCCATTATACTGATTTATTTACATTTCTAAATTTTTAATTCAATCAAAAATTCAATAGAAACAATTTGAATTATTAATAATTTTTTCCTTTTTTTAATTTTTTTTTTAATACAAAAAAGAAATTTTTTTTTTGCTTTGTGATCATTACACTGAAACATTTTAGTTCAAAAATTTAAAATTAACTATCTCTAGTAAAATTTCTAGATATAAGACTCCAGATATCTGATGCAAAGTTTGAAGTCAGATTCTCAAAATATTTAAGGAACAAAGCCTGTTTTAGTGCCCCAAGACTGTAACTAAGAAAAGACAAAGTTTGGTTTGATATCTATTATAATTTGCCTCTATTATTTAAGCAAAAATAATAATAAGTAAACTAGCGTAATTGAAAAACTATATTCTAACATTTGGTAGAGCGGCTTCAGCATTATATTACTACAAACATGTGAAAACCGATTTATCATTTGCTTTTTAAAATAAATTAAATTTAGTCTTCCTAATATTTAAAGTAAAAGAATGAAAATCTTGAAATGAATTAATTTAATATTATTCTTTAGGTGGCCCTCATCGTCCGAACGTGACGCACTTTGCCAAACTACTTCTGAAGGATAACCCACTAATCAAAATGAAACTTTGAGTGGAAGTAAATCTGCCGGACATTTATGAATACAAATTCAATTCAGTTTAAGCATTTGGAATATTTCTATCGACCCCCTTCCCCTTTTTAACGGTCCACTGACCGCTCTGGGGTCATGTCTAAAAGGTGAATGTATGTCATAGAGCTTCCACATTCAGGCAAACGTGCCAGGGAAGAAGATACAGGAAAAGTCGTGATTTCACGGAAATGAGCTCTCTTTCACTTGAATTTTAAATTTCGAATTCAATAAGTGCCATCATCATAATGATGTAAATATTGATGTTCTAATGATAGTCATTTTGATTTCGGATCATTTATCACTTGTAGGAAGATATTTATTCTTGTGAAAAAAATAAAGACACTTTTCAAGTGAAAAAAACCTGCTATTATGTTGATTTGCATAATATGTGTATGAATTTTGCTTAATTTTACTCCTACTTCATAAAAATAATAATATTATTTTGAACTTCTTTTCATTGTTTAATAATAGGCTACATGCATGATTTAATAACTTTTCAATGTTTAATAATATGCTAGTCATACTTCCTTTATAGTTAGTTACATGGAGTATAACAAAAAATTTAATTTTAGATAAATAAATAAATTAAGAAAATTTTGATAAAATTAATAATGCTCTTTAAAAATATAAAAAAACTCTTTAAAAAATAGGGTGCAATAGTTACTATACAATAAATATCATGAGAGAGATGTTAGATTTTGTATACAATTAAAAGAGCATCTTTAGAATTATTTATTGTATTCGAAGAACGCATACATTCGAATTTTGAAACGATGACACTTGATTAATCAAATTATCCATTATCCATAATCAAACTACCAAAATTATATGCTTCTATATAGTATAAAATGACAGTAAATAATGTGATTTGGGGTTTTCACATTGTACATATAAAATTTCTTCTATAGTGTTTGGAAAAAGTATGTCAGTTTTAATCTTCTCTATAAATTTTTTGAAATATTTTTTGTTGATTATATTTATCTAATTTTTGATTTAAAAAGATTTTCCTGAAGAAAATATAAGTTTTATGTAATATTTTCTCATAATGTTTTTTTTTATTTATTAACTATTATAATTAAAGTGAAATTGCATTGAATTACTTTAGACTATTGCCAGTTTGTTTATTCATAAATATCTCTTAAAAACTTGTTTTTCTTATTAAATTTCAAATATCGATACGCATTTCATTTTTTAAAATAAGCTAACTCTTTTCTTAAATTCAGTCGATAACAATGACATGACCTAATTGTAAAGACCACATTAATTCATTTTCTTGAAACTGCTATTCTGAACAAAAAATCTATTGCTGTTATGCTTTTGAACTTGAATTATGAACATTTTAGAATGAAATGCAAAAGTTTTGTGGAAATGATCCATGGAATACATCTGTGCTCTAGGTGTGTGTGAGGTGGATCAATGCAAAAAGTAGTCTTGAATAATACCTAGACAAATGTTTGATGAAGATCATGGGAATAAGAAACTGGCTTTTTGGTATCAACGACCCGACAAACCATACTCAAGAAAAACAAAGGGCAACACTATCCACAAACGTCATGTTTGCGTACCTGCTTTGAAAAGGACCTCAAAGAAGAAGAAAAAAGAAAAAGAAAGAAGCCGATGCTGTATATATGAAAAACAAACAGAGAAACACAAGCAAAAGAGAGAAAAATCATTCTAAAGCTTTGCACCGAAGCTGTTGATGACAGCTGGGAAAAGAACATTTTGCGAACTGACTACTATCCTCTTTTTTTTTCCACCCATCGGCCACCCCTCACTCAGATATCATCGAAGTTTGAAGGGGGAAAGGTATCGGGGATGTCTGCCGCCCTCCCTTCCACATCGTGTCATAGATCTATGAGCATCTGCGAAGCTTTTTGGTGTGACGTCAATAGCACAAAAGAACTACAATGCATTATGCAAATTCTGAGACTTGGAAAAACTGATCATCAAAATCGGAGTGTCAATCATAGTTGGCAGTGTTAAATGCCAAACTAGTTTCATAAGTAATATGGTAAACAATGTATTAAATTCTAAACTCACAGGGCAATAAAAGTTCAGTGTTGATGACGATGAAATCGGGGATAAAGCAATCGTATTTTACTTTTTATTTAAAGGAATGATGTTTTATTTTCACTAGAAAGCTACTATTCAGAACTGCAGAATTATTTTTTTCATTTTGTGTTTCTTCAAAATCACTGTTTGCAAGATTTTTACTTTAAAAAGACTTTAATTTATATGTAAAAAAATTTAATCAATATTATCATTTAACTAATATTGATATCAAATTTATTTATCAAAATAAATTAGCATTAATGAAATTTACTTCAAAATACGTTTAAAAATTATAACTCTCCAAATTTAAATTTTCCCAAAAAATCAGATTTAACATTACGTTTATTAACATGCATTACATAAGCATGTATTGCTTTATTAATATGAATGATCCAATTTGAATTAGAATTACAAAAATATAATAATTCAAAAATATATTATTTTATGTTTATAAAATTGTATTTTAGACACATAGATTTTAATTAAATATTTTTTCTCCTAATTTTAGGAATGAAAAAAATACTAAGTGATAATTTCACAATTACTATGTATATGAATTCTTTATTGAATTATTAATTAGTTTTTTGCTTTTAAATTGAAAGAAATAATTGTAATTATTTGCTTAAAAATGTTTGTTTCACAATTTACTTGTGTCAGGAAGTGATCATCCATTTTACCAAATTTTTCTTCGTTACGCAAACATAATTTCTTTATCTACTTATAGATTATATTGTATACATTGTATTTTGTTCAATCAATTTTGATTAGTCTTTTAGTATATCTTGTTTGATTATGATCGTTATTGGAAAACGAGAACTGCATTTTAACATCACATTGTGATCTAAAAGTCAAAAAGAATGGTAAACGCGTTTTTCATTATCAATTACATTTTATCTTTGGAATCTTAAGGAAAACATTTTTGAAAAAACTTTCGAGGAAGATTTTTTTTAAAATATGTATCTTATTCACAGGAGTAGTGACAAAACCCAGGAATATTTCAAGCTTTCAATCCGGTTGATAACTATGGCGAAAGTAAAAATGTAATATTCATTATCTCCATGGTTCAATGATGGTAAGTAGTGAGATTTAGATCTTCTACTCTAAAAAGCGCATTGCTAGAACTAGACAATGATGAACCCATTTTAATGTCATGTATCTGATTTTTGTATACATATTTGGTAGAACAGGTTCGTGATTAGTGAATATGGCTAATTGTCTTTCAAAACTCCTACCAGATAGTTATGTAAATATTGAAAACGCGTGGTTGATGTTAAATTTAAGTTAGTCAATTTTCAACTAACTTTTTAAATATTCTATATAATTAAGTAAATCTCACTAAATATAATTAAGTAGACTTTATATATATATATATATATATATATATATATATATATATATATTTCATCATCACTTTGTAATTAAAAGCATACGCACCTTTTTGAAACTATGGTAATGCTTAGATGTTTTAAGTTAATGTAATAATTAAGTTTATTTATCAGCATTGTAAGATAAAGTTTAATAAAAAATCTTTGTAACATCGCAAATAGTTTACCATTTTGTTTAATTATTATAATGTTATTTGAAAAATATTAGTATTGATACATATCTATAAATGTTAAAAATATAATTAATTAAAAAATGTATCTGTATAAATAACAAATTATCAATAAACTTATATACTCGCAGTACGTTGATGAATGAAATGCATCATGATTCTATCAGTTTACTTTCCCATAGCTGCTGTAATTTACAGAGATTATTCCCAAACACTGAATCATTAGGTCTTTTCTTTCCGATGCAGCAAACTCTCAAAAGCTGGGGTAGTCCTATACCAGAACAAAACACTTGAAGGAGGAAGAAAAATTCTCAATACCTGCATGAAAACAGCATTAGCAAACAAAACTGAGGAACAAACTTCCTCTTGGGACTTACCTCCATTTCTTCCTCTCCCACGCTTTCAAGATCTGACGGACGGGAGCATCCCCCTCCCCCTTCTTCTATTTTTTGTCTAATACAAGAGAGGGTCAGTGGCGAGGGGTCAAAAAGTACCTGACCCGTAGTGCATTCAAAAAACCACGATTTAAAGAAAAGAAAAAAGCAGACACACGTCTGCTAGCATGGGGAGCTTTAGCAAAAACTTATCAACCAGACTCTAAGATTCGAATGTGACCTTTAAGGGGAGCTTTCTTCGGTATTAGTTGAATTGGTGGGGGTGTTTGTTGTGACGATTGTGGCTTTAGCAAAAAGTGGTTGGAAGTTGAGGAGCAGGGTGAAGAAACCACCCACATTACAAATGGGTTTCTTTCATGCTTAAAGTCAGTGAATGAAGAAGTCAAGTATAAATATTAGTAGTATTATTTGAAAAGAATGTAAATAAGCAGCAATATTTCCCTTTGGGCTGCTGGGTCATGATAGTTATTGTTTTTCTTTCCCACGAGCTATTAGAAAATTGTAGTTGGTTGGTTTATGCATTAATAAATCTATAAACTTGTACAATTATATAAATTCAAGCAATTTTATAATATCTATAACAGAATTTTTTCCTAAATAAATAGTTTTTATTTGCTATATATAGATTCTAAAAATGGAACAAGTAATGAAAACATTCAAATTAAAAGTTATCTTTTAAATAATCTAAACAGACATGTGTGATAAAAATTTATAAGTATATAGTTTGAAATTTTATGAATGATTCAAGTATAAAAGATATATTGATTGATAAATTTCCAATAAAACTCCTCAATGTATGTATAAAACTAATATCAAAATAGAGTTAATGAAGAACAGGTACATTAAAATTTAGAGTACCTTAAAATAAAAATATACCAAGGTAAGTGTTCATAATATTGTTTTTCTTTTAATTCCGTTTTAACTATGGTGATTAAACATCATATTTAAATAAATTAAATGTGTCTTACAAAAAAAATAACTTTATAAAATAATTGAATTCCGATGTCATTTCAATGTTTCGGAAATTGATTATAAAATTAAATAAAAATCAAGAAAATGGAAAAAGTCTGGAAAAAATCACATTTTCGAAAGAAGTGAAAATTAGTAAGTAGTTATGCAAAAAAATAATATACCTAGCCCTGAGTTGAGCTTTAACATTTAAATAGCTGGGTAGGAGTCTTCGTAATTTAGAAGTAGGGATCAAGAATAAGATTCTTGAATATTTGACCTGCCATTCTCAGAAATATCATTTCACTTGGAGGACACTGATACCACGATATATTTAACATGCCCAAGCCATTTTTGTGGACACGAAGAATTTTTGATTAATCCGAGATTTCAACTCACTATCTTCCGTCCTAACCAACCTAAATGGACCTTCGGCCATTACAATGCCTTGTTGTTGCACGATATATGAAGAGAAACCAGAGCATTTACAATGCTTTGTAGCAGCTACCTATAATTCTTAATTTTTAGTTTCTGCAAACTCTTCAACATATTTTGTTAATAAGCATTTATTTTTTATTAAAGTGTGCAAATGATTTCGAGCAATGTTTTCCATTCATGAAATGTAACATTCGTTCTAAAAATCTTATGTCAATTTCAACTATAATTCGCGCAGAAGATAGTTTTTTTGTTTCAGTTGTGGCTACCGTCTAGTAGTCAAAAAGCTGGTGTTAACAGTCTGTAAACTCAGTTACGGTTAGCTGCCTAATTTCAACTGTCAACAAATGACAAAAAGAGCCTTATTTCAGAAGTAAGGCCCGGAAGATCAAAGTCAAGCGTGACAACTGAGCAATCAGACATCTGCTTAGACAGATGTAACAATTCAGATTTCCAAAGTGAAATTGAACTTTTTTTTCAATTGCTCTTCTCTTTTGTTTGAGGTTAATAACTACTGAGGAAAAAAAATGCAAAACACTTTCTAATAAAATTAATCGAATATGAAGTCGTTTTAATTATAATATCAGTTAATGTTTTTATGAAAATTTTGGTTTTAGTATTGGTCTTTGTACATCTGTTAAGTTAATAATTCTTATATTAATTTTTTCTAAAAAGAATTTGCTTATAATTCTGTAGTTTTTTTTATAAAACTGAACTATATTTTTTCTTCTCGCTAAGAAATGAAAGCTGAATATTCATGGAATAAAAAAAAGGTTTCCTTTAAAAATTTCTAACTTTATACATTATGGGAAAAAGGAACAGAGAGAAAATGAATGTCACATATTTTAAACAGAGATTAAAAAACATTTATACATTACTTGTATTATTTCCGCGGTCTGGAGTTTAAAATAACACAATTAACTAGTCATAAATATAAAATTATTTTTTAAAAAATATTTAATCTTTAGTACATCATTCAGCGTAAGCAAGAAAAGTGAAAATATATGATAACCTTAAAAAATTCTATAACTTCTATGAAATTAAGCTTAATTCCTGATGGTGAATAAATATTTAAAATCTAACTAACGAGTTATAAAGTTGAATTGATTGAAATATTTTAGATGAGCAATGATTTGGCAAGATTAGAGAATGTTAAAATTTGTTATAAATATGAAGAGCATTAATTTTTAATCAACTTATATTTTACTAAATTATAGTTAAATGAAAGCTAAAATTAGGAAAAATATCCCAATAACCTAACTGTTTGTCTCCTTAGTATATTTGTAAAATGCAAATAATTTTACAAAATTGCAGCGCAATATTAAAAAATCACATTTTTGCTTTAAATAAAATTTTACCTATTTTTCCGTAATTGTTAATCATTATGCATCCCTTATTTCTAATAAATATATAAAAGCAATATTAGCAAGCTTATTCTTCAATTAAAATCTTTGTAATTGTAAAATATCTTAAATGAAAGAAACGTCTTAAAATTTAAAAAAAAAGTGTTAAGAGTAAAAGTAAAGTACATAATAGTAAATAAGAATAAAAAACATAAACAATGAGAATATAGTAAAACTATACAATATTCATTATATTTTTTTATTTTTCTTATTATGTAAATATTTAATCAAGCCCACTTTACAGTATCAAATGATATAATTATAAACTCTACAAGTTCTATTTATAATAAAAAATTGTAAAGTGTACTTCAATAATAAGAAATTTTTTTTTCTAGTATAAGGGCGAAAGCACGCTGTCACAACCAATTTTATATAATTGGTAGTATTTTCGTGTATTCCTCATATTCTGTTCTTTAACATAATTTTTTAAACGTTCAGTGTAAAGATTCATTTTCCCCCTTAAAGTCATTTCTAAAAGCTACATAATATTTCTTTAATACATTTTACTTTATAATTTTGGTTAAAAAATTATACAAATGTGATTTTTTCGAAATTATGTTTTAGATTCTTCAAATAGCAGAGAATAATTTTACTTTAAAAAAAACTGAATGTTCATTTTCAAGAGTAATATATAAACTTTAATTATACTTATTGAAGACAGGAAAACTTATAGATATACAACTTCTTAAGATAGATATCTTAATGTGTTTAAATAAGTGACTATTATAATTAAAAAGGTGCGCACAGAAAAATGACGTGATGCTATAGATAACTACTGATTGGAAAATCTCAACACAAATTGAAATAAGAAAAACAATGCAAATTAAGATGTTGAGAGACTAGATTTGAATATCTGACAACCTTTGAAGTTTGCCGTCTGATTATTCACCCAGTTCATTTGTCGGCAATAGTTATTACAAAAAAATGATGTTCATATCCTGGTTCTGGGAACGACGGTTCTACTTTCTGACTTATGTCAGTTAAAAAGAAAGTAGAAACATTTATCGCTTCTGATGGCTGTGATTGTTAATTGCTAAGCTCTTTGCTGGAGCGTTTAGCTGTAACGAGGAAATGTCATCGTTTCATCAGCAAATTCGCTAATTTAACTGACTTCATATTTAAAAGTGTGAAAAAAAACATCAAGCGGCGCATTTAGTTACTATTCTGAATTAGTTTACAAATGTCAAAAACTGACGGAGCGTTAAAAGAGGTAGAATTACAAAGTGTATTCGATGTTAACTAAGATGTGGAAGAACTAAAACTTTTTGATTTATGTCGTTAAATCAGAACTCGCGCGTTTAGTTTTTAGTTATTTATTTTCTTTTTATTGCTTTTCATATTCATTAAATTGCAATAAAAATTAATAATTGCAATAAAAAAGGTATTAATGAATGCATATATCATTTAAACAAAATATGGAACATTAATTTTGATTCTTTACGTGCAATAAAATTATCTGTATAGGATTACTTGAATATTGTGAGAAAGTTAAGGTGAAAAAAGAATTATTAGAGAACATTTCCTGGTTAAAAATCTATTTAATAAGTTTGGGTGATTTTTCAAAAACATTTGCAACCAAATGAAAAATTAAAGTAAGAATACTAGGCTTTGTTTGGTTAAATGAATAATAAAATTCAAGACCTTTAAATGAGATTAAACTTTAAAAAAATCAATAAATTAAAAAAAGTTTTAGAACTTAAAGGGTATTTAGCAAAACATTAATATTTTTGTAATTTGCTTAAGCAAAAATTATTATTGTTTTTACATCAAAGAAATGAGGAAAGCTTACTTTAACACTATCATACACAAATTATACATTTTTATTTATTACTTTGACCTATAATCAAAATTTGAATAAAATTTATTTGGTAAATAGTAATATATATTAAATGTGAACAAATTATAGAATATTTTTTATCAATTCAATCATACAGTTATTTCTTTGTATAACTTTTTATTTAATTTTTCTATAAACATACCAGATTTTTATGCTCCTTTTTTCGTGTATATCATTATTTACTTCATAAGGATTTTTTAGCTATTGAATCTGGTCAAATTTTTCAAACAATAATTTAAATTAAAATGCATTATATTCTTAAATTAACTATTATATTCTCGCAAAATTTGTATATCATGCATAGCAAAGCTAAGATACTTATTATATTCACATTGTTAATATAAAATATTTAACACTTTTAAAGTTATATAATTATACCGTTATGTATGAAAAAATTTTTTAAGTAGTTGCTTATCTATCATAATTTTTTGATTCATACTTATAAATTGTACACCAAATAGATATATAATATTATTAATTAAAAAATATTTCTTTTATATTTTATTTCCAAGTAAAATATGCAATATACTATATTTATTAAAAATTATAAATCATTATTATTATTATTATTTTGCCTTCATCCCCTTAGTAACAAGAACTTAATTTACATAAAAGTAAACCTAGTCTTTGAGATTTCTTTTTCTAGTATTGAAAAAACAAACAATTCCAGTCCTGCTGCTTCCAAATTTTTCCCAGTTAGCGGCCACTATATCTGTAAGTGAATAATCATAACCCCGAAAAATGTCTGTACCATTTCCTTGACTCTCGTCTCCCGCTTATCTGGGTATGCGGCAACTGTAACCCCTTCCCTCATATCTCGTATTAGAGGATTTAAAGGGTGTAAGGATAGGGTTGGGAGAAAGACCCCAATTTCTGGTAAGGATGAAGGACAGTGATACGACAAGTCCAGGACTAGCATGACTCAGTTGAATCAATCGACCGTAACAGAAGATTATTTCTACCCTTTTTGGTAGCATTTGCTCTCTTTTTCCCTGTTTGATTCTGTTGGGACACCTTGCTTTTGTTTCCTTGCCTTTCACATCCAGTTTTTACTTTTTTTAATGTACATTTGATTGTAATATGAGATTTCTTTTAGTCGCTCAATCATGTTTAATGAAGTGTGATATATCGAAAAATAAACATTGAAAACGGGGTAGAAATTGATAAAAATTTAATGCAGATATATTTTGGATAATAGCATCTCTTTTCTTTTTAATATATAGTTATATTCAAATTTTCTCATAAAAAATGATAAAATTAGAGTAAATATAGTACTGAAATAACTACAAAATTATTCTAAATCTAAAATGGACTGAATTTGTTTTTAAATATAATTGATACTCTTAGATACTTTATTTTTGAAAGGAATAAAAAATAATTAATTTTAATTAAAAAACAGTAACTCATATTGTAAATCGAAAAAGCAAAAATTAAAAACCCTCTATCAATTTGAATTGAAAATTAAAACAAAGCTTCGTTTTGAAATCATGCCTTAACATTTAAATTAAATAATAGCGAAGTTCAGTAATTTTGTCATAACAAATTCCAACTTTTCTTTTAATTTATTTCTTTAAAATCGGGGTTATAAAAGAGGTAGCAAATTTGTTTTATTTTATTTAAATTGCTTGAATTTTGAGGGAAAAATGAATACTTGTTGAAAGATTTGTTTTATTTATATAACAGAGAATAAAATAGACTTCATTTAATTTATATAACAAATCCTTACAAATACATTGCAAAATATTAATGTACTGATATATTGTAATCAACTTGCCTATTCATAAAAGAAAATAATAATTTTAAGGGATATCTATTTAAGTTCTGTTATATTGTAAGATAAGTGTGATTGGCAAAATTTTATGTTAGCTAAATTGTGAAGAACTCTGCAATTTACAAATGTTTTTGACTGATTTAGTAAAATATGAACTTTATGTACTGATAATATTTAGACACCCTGCATTTAGTCAGCATTTGAAATAAATTCAATTTTTTAGGATGCAAAAGTCCAAAATTTTCGTCATTCAAATTTAGTATGATATTAAGTGAGAAAATGCTTTAATTTCTATATTACATTTTTCCGAACATTTCAAACTTAGAAGGATGGATGATAAATTATATAAATATAAATATATATATATATATATATATATAGCTGGACACAAATACCTTATTTTAAACGAATTGCTTTTATACCTAGTTATTAATTTTTAGGTAAAAACATTTGGATGAATAGTAATATATTATACTATATAGTAACAATAACTATTTAATTTTATTTTTATTTTTAAAACAAATTAAGATGTCAATTGAATGCAACTACTACAAAGAGATTTTTAAAAATAACGTTTGGAGAATTACATAACTCCATACAAAATACTTAATTCGAAATATTATGTTCACGAGAAAATATTTCTTAATATTATTTATTTAAATTATAAGTCCACATTTTATTAGTGAATTCCACAGAAAAAAAGAATCGAAATATTTATTCTTGTGTGCAATATATCAGAATCTAATAATATGAGGGATATTTTTATAACTGAACAACGGATTCATTTAAAGAGGTTGAACAATTATTTTCTTCGCGTAAAAGTAAAATTAAGTACATCAAAATATTTAAAAGATGATGAGTAACTTTTTTATCTATGGATATCGCCTTCTGTACATACATAATTTTTTTTCAAAATACAACTACTAAGATATTATTTAAATTTAGAAATATCTAACGTTATGATTCTATTTATTTATTTTCATTTATTATAAAAAGATTATATTTACTTTCGACTTCACTTAGGTAAAAATAGGTCTCTAAAGAGTTACTCTTTCCGGGCAGCACTTGAAGAGCAATCTTTCTGCACCCTTTTCTCCAGTTCTTTAAACGATTTAACAGATCAAAGCCCACATTCAAGGCCCCTTTTACCCCTTTCCCTCCAAAAATCCACCCCTCCCCCTACATGAATGCGAGAAAATAGGAAGGAGGAGGTAGGAAAGGAGATGTAAAAAGTATATTTTGAAAAACTGGATTATGAATACTCCAAAAGAGAACGGGAAAGAGGAATATGAGGGACGTATCACCCCCCTTCCATACAACCCCTTTTCTTCTATTTTTCTAAAGGGGCTGCCCTGAAACACAAAGAAAAGGTTAAACTAACGGCTTGTCAAAAGACATAGCTAGCGAAAAACTTTTTCTTAAATGCATTTCTTCAAGGTGGTTGAACTAAAAAGTTTTTTTTCATTTCGAAGAAATGTATTATTATTATACTTTTATATATTATTTCATTTTTCCATAATTTTTTTTAAATTTCAAATTGTGTCGCTTTGTTGGGAATGAACTGTTGATTTGTCGTTTTTTAAAGTGTCGCGGGTCAATTCTCACAGGATGAAGGTTAAAATGATTGACTTTTCAAAACTTTTTAGAATTCTATTTTCGCAATTTTTTTTATTATTATTCCCATTCTCAACATAATACAACACTTCACGATTTGCTCCAGTAGCTCAAATTTTGAGTTTTCGATTTAAGGCGAGGAGCTGCTCATTTTTATGATCAAGCCAGCTTACATAAAATAATTTTTCAAAAATCTTAAAATTATTTAAATAAGTAATGAAAATTATATTTATTTAATCTCAGCACGGGAGGAATTTCAAACCACTGTTTAAAATTTGCAGATAATCTACCTGATTATAAATGGGAAAATGTATATTTAGTCCAGTTCTCCAAATCAATGGTTCATCTTTGGGGAAACTTGATAGGGATTTTTAGCCTCATGATTGAAATACCACAGTACCTAGATTAAGTAGTTTCTATAAAAATAACTTGATTTCAATTTGACGAAATTTAATTGTTAAAGCTTTTATAATTCTTATTTTCTCTTAAGTTCATTTTATTTATAATGATATTTTTCTTATTTCATTTATTATTTTAAACTGATTCATTGATATTAGTTCATATTTATTATAAGATTTCATATTTATTAAATTTATATTACTGTAGCAAGTTTTGAAAATGGCATCCCTATATAGGTAGTTTTCTTTAAAATTATTTCTTAAATAAAATAAAATCAAAATATAAGTAGTGCTTTATTTCTCCAAAACATTCATAGAATTAATTTAATTGTTATTATGTATTTTTCTCAACGAACATATATGAAACTAAACATAATGCAAAATATGATCGATATTTCTTTCAAAAAGTTTTTCTTTGTATAAATATTACAATATTTTAGATATAATAAATATTTACATAAATTATGAATAAATATATAAATATTTCTTGATATTAATATAAAGTCAATTCAAACACAAAGTGGTACAATTGATGAATTCACATCAGTTGTTTATATTCCACAGATGCTTTATTTGCTTTAGCACTTTATTGTTGCTATGTCAACACAAAGATTGATTTAATTAAGAAAAAAGGACAAAAGAAGAAACTATTATAATTAATCAATCTTATAGAAATATTAATTTTGGTCTCAATACATTTTATAAATTAAATTTGGTTTAAGATTTACACTAAGAATCTCATACTTGATTTAATTTGCTTTAATGTTGCATAGTTTGGAAAACATAATATTATATTGATCAGGTTTCCCTCGCTTTGGCATTACATTTTGGTACCTTTTATTTTCGAAATTATATTGATTTAATTCAGTTTCATATTACTTTGGCTATTTAATGAAAAATGATGAAAAAAGTAAACCCAAAATAACAAGTACAAACCAAGTAAGTACTGAAATATATATCAGTTACTCTTATTTCAAGTGAATGTGTTTTAGAGAAAGAGAAAATAATTTCACATTTACTATAAAAACCACCAGTTTAAAAAGATAATAAATTTATTGCTATTTATTTTATTTAATTTTTTAAAAATAAATTTTAATTTATTTATATACATAACATGTTTGTTATTGCTGTTCTTTGTAATTGTGGAATAAAAACACGAATTATCTAAAAATTAATTTTTTAATACTTTCGACATCAAGTTTTTTTGTCGTTTTACAAGTTTAAATTATAAATTATAATCATTTAAGTCTAATTGAATTAATGTAACCAGATAAATTTCTGAAAATTGAAAAATACAAATGATTTGAAAAATTGCAAAGTAAAGAAATTATTGATATTTATGAGTTATATATATATATATATATATATATATATATATATATATATATATATATATATATATATATATATATATATAT
The DNA here is from genome assembly GCA_037975125.1 of Latrodectus hesperus. Lineage (NCBI taxonomy): Eukaryota > Metazoa > Arthropoda > Arachnida > Araneae > Theridiidae > Latrodectus > Latrodectus hesperus. The sequence goes on along the minus strand of CM075852.1, from coordinate 94,811,966 downwards.
ATATATATATATATATATATATATATATATATATATATATATATTAAATTGGGGGCTATATTTTGTATAATGCATGAAACCGATGGAATTACATTTCACACACATTTTTAAATTTATTCTTCTAGATATTATCCGACTTATTTTCAAAATGACTTCTTTTAAAAAGGAACATGACAACTGAAAATATTATTGATCAATGTGACATTTGGGGGGGGCAATACTTTTGGGTGCCCCTCAGTTAATTATTAATATAGGTCTGATTTGGATAAAATGTAAAGCTAATATACCTATTACTAAATATAGAAAAAATGCATATATAAAGAAAAAATACTCAAAAATTCTTATTAAAATAATTCTAAAAAACCACCAATTTTTGTCTAGGAACACCCTAAAGTACATATTTCCCCGGCAATCGGTAATAATTTCTTATTTAAATAATTACAAATGCAAAAATGAAAAATAAAATCCGTACCATTAAGTTTCCACGATGAATAAATAATTTTACAATGGGTGAATATAGCAATGCATTGTATATATTAACTTAATTTACTCCTTTTCCCTTTGTTCTTTAATACATTTTGCACGCAGATGACGCAACCAGTACTGCTGAATTTCAATAGCAATTAGGAGCAATAACGGCAACAACAAAAAATAGCCCATGACAAAAAATGTGTATATTTTTTGAGATCTTTCATAAATGTTGTTTATTACGAGTAACAGTAAATGTCCCAGCGAAGAGTAGGGTTTGGTAAATTTATTGGGGTAATTAAATTGCCTCCCTAAGATAGAGGAAACAAACTGCGCCATATTTAATGTTCTCCTAACCCTCTATCCACGACCAGAATGAAGTCCCCTGATTTGATTTCATCTTTCATTTAATTACGTTTCCTCACTTAGTTTCACAGAGAACTAAATCTAATCGTAGAAAAATGAGGGTGGAAAAAAATATTACAATTTTTTTTTTCGTCTATAGAGTGGTCTTGCCTCTTTTTTTCTAAATCTTGTTTATTTATTTAGTTCTTGGTATGATGGTGAATTGTAACGTTTTACCACACTCTTGTTGGTGAATCTTTTTTTTAATTCTAATACCTGGGTATGAGTAGGTGAGAATTTTTATAATTCAAGGTAGTATTGCGAAAAATATTTTAAACTATTCATATTTGAGTTATTGTTAGATGATTTAAATACAAAAATCTTAAAAGTAGGATTCATTAATAAATAGCATTTGTTTTAAGATATAAGACCGAAATATGCAATAAATATTAAGCATTTTTCGCAAAATATTCCTAATTTTCCTAATGTAATAAGAGTAAAATGTTCTCGAATAAATAGAATGCGCATTAGTAAATTTGAAAAAAAGATACTTATTGAGAGCATCATTCAACTGATGCGTTTTTTAAAATATATTTTTAATACGACTGTTAATTAAACAAAAAATTCTAACATATTTTTAATTTCTGCTTTTAAATTTAAGCATACATTTCATATTTCGTTGCCACTTACAAAAAAATATGAAACTGCTATAAGAGTATAAAAAAAGAACTATCTATAATATTAAAATGAAAAATAATATTAAAATTAATATTAAATTAGAACAATGAGTTATATTTATACTTTTAAAATAGTAGAGATTTTAAGCTTCTGTTATAATTTATAAAAAGTTTCTTATAATCAATAAAATAAAACAGTACAATTTACCTGATCATATTTTACCATTATCTTATTTTCAGAGTTTGTTTATTTTTTTATTTGTTAATTCAATAATTAAATATTTAAGTTTCGACATTTTTAACAAAATATTTCATATCAATTTCGATATATTTATATTTCAATGATAAATTTAATGTCAATGAGATTCATTTGAAATGTTTACATTATGAACAAAATAAATTTGTTTTTCTTTTTCTTCAAAATCATGAAACTGAAGCATTAAATTCACCATGTAAATATTAAAACTTGCATTAATTTTAACTGATCTGACATTAAAACTAATTAATACTAATGCATTATGTAAGGTAGCATATGCGGAAATTATTAAAAAATAATTCTTTTTTTTATATGCAAGTACCTCAAACTAGAAGATAAGCGCATAAAATATAACTATTTAATCTTACTGGTATTTAAAAAGCTAATGATTTTCACATTATATTACATAAAAATGTAGCTATTGGAACTTATTTTTTGTTTGAATATATCACACGATAATTTAAAAATACACTGAAATGTTCAATGAATATCAAATGGGTTTTTTAAATAAATAACTAACATCTAAGTATAATTAAATTTATTAATCTGAACACACTTTAATGTATTTGCTTTATTTGAATATTTTAATGCATGTTGATTTATTTTCTAATTTTATCATAAAATCAAATTTATGCTAACGTGAAATAATTACTCTATTAGTTTATTTATGTATGAAAATTTTCACTAAAATCAATTAGCAAAAAGGGATTATTTTGCAATCTAATTCAATAAAATTTATAGTTTTTATATTACTATAACAAAATTTAAATGGCAGTATAAAAAATAAAGTGAAAATTTTTATCTTGTTTCATTCAGTGATAATTAAACGTAAAATGATAAGAAACAGCGTGTAACCTAGGAATTGTAATTGTAACAATGAAATATCTTCAGTGCGTAAATAAATAACTTTTGCTTTTAAAATAATCAAAAATCAATATTGTGATCATTTGCTGTTTATTGCTATCTTATACATCACAAAAAATGCATAAATCTAGTTCTATGCAATTATTTATTTTTGTGATGCATTCACCACCAATTATTTACGAATTCAAACATTCTGTCTAGGAATGCAATTTCGGTCAGCTGGACTATCAGATAAAAATAATTCAAAATGAATTTTTGAAGAATAAGATATTTCCTGTTCCTGAGAACGCTGAATAATATTTTTGAAACTTTAAAGCGGTGAGTGTCTTGAAACTGTCACGTTTATTTCTATAGTAATGCCTTAGATATAATGTAAAATTTGAATTACGGGAAACTGTAACTTTCAAAATACGTTTATTTGATAGAAAAGTAGATATTTCACGTATTCGCATCCTAATGGGACGGCACAGTCACCGGCATCTAATTCAACTGGCCGACGCCGCGCCGCTTTCGAAACTCGAAGCCGCTTTCGACTGAAGAAATAGAAAAATTCTCGTATCTCTCTTAATGTGAAAGCTTCGAATCCCAAAATACTTATTTAGGGATTAAAAAGTATTTATCACTTTCCTTATGGGCTAACATTTTTATAGAGATGTTAATATGTAAAAATTCTTTTTACGTAATATAAATGAGTAAAATCTATGTAATCTTAAATGTGAGTTTATATTAAGTCGTAGGTTTGTGACATTATTACCTTTATTCGTTGAATTTGTCGTTTGTTTGGTATTTTCCTTTATAAGTTAGCTTCTTTTTAAGGATTAAGTTTATAAAATATACACTGTACGTCACAAAATTGTAAATATAATAAACATGAATTATACGGAATATATAATAGGTGGAAAATCAAGTATTTTAATTCAATATTCGAATTTGTATTATATCTGAAATTTTTATTAAATGTACAATTTTGAATAAATAGGTAAAATAGTATTATTTAAAGTAGACCTTGTATTAATTATGAAAAATAATCTTATGGAGATACAAAAAATGTTCGATTGTTATTGCTATTTACATATTTTTATTATGATTAATATTATTTATATTTTACTTCTTGATTTGATATCAGTCTAATTTAAAACAAGATTTTACATTGAAAACTATTGTTATCATTTTAATAAATATAGTATGCTTGTTGTTTTAAAACAGTCATAATTTATTTTTCACAAACGTTTTTTTATAATAGGTTTCTTGAATAAGAAATTAGATTAAAACTTTAAACAAATCTTAATTGCAAAAAATTTAACTAACCAGTTAAAGTTTTCGAAATCTGACTAAAATGTTTTACAAGAATAATTTCATCATGGCAATATTTTGAAATATCATTAAAATATAAGGAATTACTTGTTTTACAAAATAACTTTTTATCTGTATAATAGTATGTATAGTATTTTTGCTTGAAAGAACATTAGTTACTGCTGGTTAAAATTTTGATCTTAATACATTATGCAAATTTACAGAAGTAATAATAAAACATTATTCCGATAAACTAAAAAGTTTTCTTTTCACCAATTTTATATACTTTTTATGTTTCCTTAACTATAAGAATTCCACAAAAATTAAAAAAGAACTTCAATTATTTTAATCTAACTAAAAAATATTGTTAATATAAATTTGATAGGAATAATTTTTCATACAATATTAATATAATTTGTAGCTTCTTAATACACGAATAATTGAAAAGGTAAATTCATAGAAATTAATTATTGTGAATGTTTGTCATCTAAAATTTTCCTATGATTCACACCTAACTAGAAGTTTGCTATGTTATAAAGAATTACCATTCAATATATATATATATATATATATATATATATATATATATATATATATATATATATATATATATATATATATATATATATATATATATATATATATATATATAACGATATATGTAAAAACATATATTGAATGTGCATATTCTTTAATCCATGTTGATAGGGAATGATTTTAAATATGTTTAGCAATGCATTGTTAAATAAAATAAATTATAAGAAAGCATATTAACCAAAAGAAATTAATCTGAATTTCATAAATACGAGTTTTTGATTAATTTGTAAGCACATATACATACAAGTATAAGTTTAATTATTAATTTTTACATTACGCGTGATAAAAAGTATTATTAATCATTATTTGTAAATAATAATGACCCGTGTCTTTTTAATAATGCATTTGTTATTTATAAGGTAAAAAAAACTAATCTTCATCTTCACACATATTCAAAGTACAATAAATAATAAATATATACTTTTATTTAAACATAACTTAATAGCAAAGATATATATATATATATATATATATATATATATATATATATATATATATATATATATATATATATATATATATATATATATATATATATATATATATATATATATATATATATATATATTATATCTACGAGAATAATAAAATGACCCTGCTTTGAAATATTGATAAATAAAGAAACATGTACAAAAAATGTTATGTATGTATAAAGTATTTACAATTAGATTTCTCCACCATAAATTATAATAAATTTTAATTAAATAATATTTACCATAAGAAAATATTAAATATAAATTTAAAATGACTGAAAAACTTTGAAAATTGTTATTTGAAAGAATTTGAAATCAGTATAAATGTAATTTATTTACTTTCAAACTTTATACACTATGTTTTCTTTAATCCAATACATATCAACTATTGTAAAATTCCCTTCTAAAATACAAAATTCTCAAAATTCAGAAAAAAGAAATTTATTCAAATTTTGTAAATGATTTTCTTATATTATGAAATGTCCTAAATTTTGTAACCCGAATTTAAAAGCATTTATCCCAAACCAAGTCTTTGAATTTGTTGCTGTCGTAAAAACTGTGAACAAAAGAACAATTACACTTTGGTCGATTGAAATAAATTTCAGAACGCAACGCCCTTCTCTGCGGCTCATAATTTTGCATTTTGATAGAAAGTAATTGATTCAATTATTGTTACACTATCCATTTACAACCATTAACTCCACTTATTTGTATCTGAACGTAGTTATTTAGATTTATGTCATTCAATTGCTTTTGAAAGCATAATTGCTTATTCTGACCTTGCATATAATTTTGCAAATTATGCAATTCGTTAAACGGAGTAGCATTTGATAATGTCTCAAACCAATTATTTAGTAGTCCACAAAAATTTTTTAATTTCTTTAGGTTGTAGTATAATTTCCCATAAATTAAGCATACAAGAAAGGTGATATTTAAGAGCTACTTATTAAGAAATTTTTTAAAGGAAATAATAAGCTGTAAAATACATTTGATATATTCAATATTTAATACTTTTCCTGTTTGTGAATACAAGTTAAAAATGTTATCATAAAAGATTTGTTATAAATAATTGCAAACTATTAATATTTGATATAGTAGCAAAGGATTTCCCTAGCTGTGTCGGCCAGCTATAGCCTAAGGTAACTTTTGCTACGGTTTAAAAATGTACAAGTCTCAAATTATTTTGGGAATCTTATCTGTTAAGTAATTCAAAACTTGTTTAAAAAATCTTCTTAGGTCCAATTTCTCATATATCTTAAAAATGGAAAAAATAACAGTTTAGATTGATAATAATAAGGAAAATTAAGCGTTCATATAATACTTTTCTTTATCTTATTTTTTTGATGAGTAGAAGGCATACTTTATTTTTCTAGATGTTTCCTTAACAAGAAAATTTATCAGTGAATATTTTCTGTTAATTATTTTGCAGTATTCTATTAAGTTGAAAAAGATTTTTCTCCAAATAAAAATTTGTTTCTTACTAAAGCTATTATGAGAAATATTTTTTATTACATTTAAATTGTTAATAACGAAATTTTTCTCAGAATGTTTTATTGGAATTTTATAAAAATTAAAACTTTCGTTAATGAGAATTTTTAACAAAAAGTACAATTAAGTATTATATTGTTTTCATTTAATAAAATCCTTTCACTTAAATAAAATTTTTACCTGAACATAAATAGAATACAAATTAGAGAAAACGTGACATTAAGTGAATGGAACAATGTTGGTTGTTACATGATCATAAAAAATAAATATAAAAAAATAAACGAAAATATTATATGACTTTCAATATTAAATGTTAGAAATGAATCTTTCGTAAGTTAATTCTTTTGTTTTCTAATTTACAAGAATGTGTTTATAAAAATTGTTTAACAAATCGATTGAATTTTATTAAGAAATAGCAATACAATATATATAAATTAACTATCTTTCGTTTTTCCCAATGCATGTAATTATTGTCAGCCTAATTCTAAACATTCGAATTTCATTCAATAGTATTTAATTTTATGTATATTTAAAATATATTTCCATATAATTAAAACAAATATATATTTTAATATTTCAAATCTGCACATATTATAAGTTAGATTATTAATTGGTGCAGCTATATACTTTATATGTGAAAAGTATCCTTGTTGAAATGCTCAGTTTGAAATGAATGCAAGAGAGAAATGTGATTGAAAGAAAATAGGTATTTTATAGATTTACCTTGCAGTAGTGCAGTCTTTGTAGAGTGTGTCAAAGTCTTTACATGAAAGAAGCTTGCATCGGTTGACCCCGGGTTGGATGGCACCCAGACCCCTCAATATGCGCACCTGTTCCACATTGCAGACGATGGGGGTGATGTCCAGTCGCTTCAGCTTGGTGTAGACTGTGTGCAGACCCCCCACCAAGTGCTTTAGGAACAGTTCGAACGCCTGGGGTAGGCAGAGGAGGTAGTCACCGTTGACCAGAAATGCTGCCACCTTCGCGCCCCGGTAGTCGATGAGCCTGCAGTCGTTCGCCGTGGCGTCCGTCGTGATGCCGGGGGGCGAGATGGGGTGCATGGGGCGCTCAAGCCGGGGTGGAGCGCCCAGGTAACCATGATGGTGTACCCCACCATTTCTCATGGCCAGCATTCCCATGTGGGCCGGCATGTGTTCGAGTTGGGACTGCTTGACCACAAGGGCGTTCATGGCACCCGCGGTCGACATGGGGGGCGTGTAGGGCTTGGACACCATCTGGGGTGGTGAGGCCGAAGAAGTCCTTTGCTGTTGCTGCTGGTAACTGGGACTTGACACCCCTAGCCCCTGCATGCTGTTGACTACCGGGTTGTTAATCGTCTTGGGGCTGAGGCTGACCATCGGGGGCCCGCACATGAGTCCTCCATTCCCGTTGGCGACTGAGGTGACGCAATCGTTGACCATCACGCTGGAGTCCGGGTTGGGGGAGTTCTGGAGGGACGGGGGGGAGGGCATGTCCGCCGACGGTGAGGTGCTGCCTTCGCCGCTACTTCCCTCCATCACACCGAAGACCAAAACAAATACCTTTTTATCGTCTGCTCGAGTAGAGCCACCAGCACTTTTCCGAATTCGAAAAGGGCCGCTGCTGCCACCACGAGGGGGGAGAAATCTGTCCGCGCGGCGACGAGAGAGAGAGTGCGCGTCGGGAGAGATCCGACCGGTTCGTAGGGAGAACGGGCGATTATGTTCTAAGCCACGGCCCCTACTCCGGCTCTTGCTTCATGTGTATTGCTCCCGCCCAATGCGATCGCGCCGCACCTCTAACGTCACGCGCCAATACAAAGCGTATATTGCCGAATCGCTTCTCTTCTCTTTCCATTCCTTCCCCTCCCCTCCAACTCCCCCCTTCCCTTAATCCGCGCTTTTTCATTTATTTGTTTTCGGTTTTTTTTTATTATTTTAATTCTTGATCGTGGTCTCTCGAATTACAGTCGGAGCTGTTCGGCGCACTCACCAATGGTGGGGCGCGGATTCCCTCCAGTCGGACTGCCCACTTTTTACCCCCTTTTTTATTTATTGTTTTCCATTTCATTTTTGTGTTTTGGTTGGACTTCGAAGTGGACCGCTTCTCAGTGGGGCTGCCGATTAATCTGTTTGTTTCCGAGAATAATTCGCTCTTTGTGATACCAATGATCTGTCTTTCTTTGAATCGGCGAAGAACCGGTTTTTCCATATCTCCTCGCGCCCGCCGCCGCCGCCCCGGCGGCACACAACACGGCTGCAGATTTTACGCGCGCCGATTAATGCTTCTGTTCCAACCACTTTAACTCACTTATGCAAAATTAAAAGAATCTTAGATAACGAATTATCAAACAACGAAATCAATTTCTTCAGGAAGAAAAACTTGGCGAGTTTTTTTTTTTTCTAAGAATAATATTAAAAACAAATTTGGCAATATTTTTTTCTATAACAATAAAAGAATTTTTATCCAAAATTCCTGGTCATAAAATTTAAAATAAGGCATTTTAACTGTTTTCCTTTTTAGCTGAATTCCTGGATTTATTTAGTAGCTGCACTTATGCAGTGTTACTGATGTGTGTGTGTGTTTTTTTTATATTGATGAGGTTGTTATACACATTATTTGACTAATTTCTTTTATTTTTATGCTAAATAATATGTATGACCAATTAACCACACAATATGCGCAAATGCCTCAAAAAGTAATAATTCTCATTATTGTAACTGTAATTCAATTAGAACTGGACTAATAAGATATTTGAATACCTAAATTAAATATTAAATGTATCAAATTAATTTCTATCCTATTTAGCATAATTTGTGCTTTTATTATGTCTTTTATGTGTTAATCAAGACATATTTTCACTATAATTTTAGAAACATCTTAAAAACAATACAATAATAATATTATGCTCTAAGATATCTGAGCTACAATAACAATTACGCAGATTATTATTAGCTTTCTCTCAGAATGCTAACAATAATTAATGCATGAGTGAACTCAAAACTTTCTAGATTTAAAAGAAAAGAAAATATATATACTTTTTTTGCATTGAATTTTGAGTTTATTGATATATCAACCATATGTGTTTGCCTTTAACTCTGATGTAAATCTGTTTGGCTTGGTTGTACCTATAAGATTATTTTTTCCAGATTCAATTTTAAAATGACATAAAAGATGTCAAAAATAAAGCATTGCATTACAATGTTAGTAAGCATTTTGCTGCATTTTTTTTCCACTCACATTTGAAGATACAATTTTTTTTTTTTTTTAAGATCGACTTGATTTTTTTAAGAAAAAAGTTGAGTATATCATTACAAATAATAATTCCTTGTCAACATCAGCCGATAAATTTCTGTTCAATTTGTTTAATGAAATATTGAATTGGTTTGTAGGATCATTGTTCCAAGATTATTTTTTGCACGTTAGGAATAATTTAACCTATGTGTAAAGAGAATTTCAAACATTGAAAACTTTTAAAATGAGTTAAAAATATAATATTTACACATGTAAAAAGAAAATCAATAATAGTTGAAATAATATAAATGTGTTAAAAATTTCAGGGTGATTTTATCACTTAAAAAAGTATTTCTGATAATAATAGATTTGTGAACATTTATTGCATTTTTCCTAACTTGAAGTGTAATACAATTTTGAAACCTTAAAACAATACTCCAATGTAGCTGTAAGACACAATCTATTTTAACTTTATAAAACATGTGTAAATTTCTTTATAGTAAACTGTTTAACAAATTTACAAGAAAATATCTTTGATTGCTACACCTGTTAATAAAAATTTCTTCCAATACAAACATATTAATTTATGGAAGTACGTAATATTATGTTGAAAAATACATTAAAAAAAGGATTTTGTTTTACTTTACAAAATAAGGTGGATTTGATGATTAAATATGGTTATGTATTTAAAGAAATTCTATAATTTCAACATCATTTAAATAATAGAGTAAGCGAATTTAGAATTTCTGCTAGATTTTAAACTATTTGGTGAAAGTAAATACGAAGTTTAAGCTAAATTAATATTAAAAGATTTAAATTTATGTAAACTGTGCGTTTTTAAAAAAATCATGCAGCTTTTTAAATGATACAATTGCAAATTATTAAAAAGGTGTCAAAAATTGCTTACGGTTACTTTTGTTCATTTTATTGAGAAAAAATTTAGATGTAAGAGAAAAGTAACACGAGGTCAAATTACTGGATCACACTAAAATCGGATAACTTAGAACATATGTTAAATTTCATAAATTTTTGCCACAAAGTTGCCAGCGATAACGTTCATACAATATACGAGTTTATTATATTGTGAAAATTTGTATTTGGGAAGTGAAATGTAAATTGTAATGCAAAATGAGAGAATTTGACATACAACTAACGTAGCGAGACGATAGGTAATCTTATGCAATTTACAATATATATATATATATATATATATACAAAAAGATATCATATGTAATGCAAATGAAGTAATTCTTATTAAATTTTGCAACAAAAAGTTTATTTTGTTATATATTAATAAGTTAAAAGTTTAAGCTGAATATAAGAATGTTAAGTTTGAGAAATCAAATATTTTTCAAGATTAAAAATTTTATAAATTCACATAACGTTTTTATAAATGAAATTAATAAAATAAAAATGAGTGCTAATTTTGCGTTTTACAAAAACATTATACACTACTATTTAAAATCCTTATAGTTATTATGCTAATGGCAATATTGAATAACCTATATATTATTTTATTATTCACACATAACCAATGAAATATGTGTGAATAATAAAATAATATATAAAATGTGTAATTTACGTTCAGCAGAATAGTATTTATGAGAAATGTAGCACACACACACATTAGCAATAAAAGATTACATTTCTTTTTTTAGTTAGTTTTAGCAACAAGAATATTTGTTCTGAATTTCATATTTGAAAATTTGTTACGCAAAAATATTTTAATGGATATAATTACTCATTCCTGATCGATCATATATTCTGTGAACTATGAAAAACATGATAAAATTTATAATATTGCGAATACTTTTTAGATATTTTTTAAACTGATGATTCAGTGTACGTGGGTGTATAAGCATAGATATATATATTTATACACATCCATGAGTCTTGGCATCAATTTAAAAAATATTTTAACTAAAATTTATTCTCAGTTTTTAATTTTTATTCCATTTTCCTATGTCAAATTAATTCAATCTTAAAATATTTAAATATAATATACCCTACTTGCTAATTTCCGAATTAATCTTATTCTATGCAATTAAAAATAAAACTGAAGTAATCTTAGAATTTTAATCCAATGAATGACGAGATAGAAGTGGAGAATCATATCGCGTTCTTTACTTTATTCGAAAATCTTGAATTTCGAATTAAAAATTTAGTGAACACTTTAGTATTAAATTTTCATGAAAATAGCTTTATAAGTATTTGAAAAAGCAGTTATTGAAATTATAGATTAACATTTTTTATTTATAAAACATTTATTAAGCGCATTTTTATAAATGCATTTTTATTCAATTTATGGAACACATTAAAGCAAAATTTAAAAATATTCAAAACACTCTTGAATAACCGTGATTTTTTTAATAGTAGTGGAATTATAAGTAGAGAGAAGCATAAAAGTAAACTATCTTTAGAAATATTTTTGATAAATAAAATTTTTACTATATTTGTAAATAACTGGTAAACATTTATACATTGAGCTCAAAATTTTATTTAAATCCTTGTACAAAAATTGTACAAAATTTTAAAATTTATAACTCTCCCATTTCATTTTATATTTTTGGATTCTTAAATTATTTTTATAACAAAATATACTAGTTTTTAATTTTATCATCGTTACATAGGAATTGGGGAGATTCAAGTGAATTGCAATTTGAAATCTTTTAATTTTTAATTAAAATTTTTAAATATTTAAAAAGTGCATAACTTTTAATTAAACATACTATAAGCAACTATAAATCAAGTAGCTCAATTATAAAAAAATATTTTTAGATATTTTTGAGAAATGAAATTTTAATTTAATCATAGAAGAAAAGGAAAATTATATATATATATATATATATATATATATATATATATATATATATATATATATATATATATATATATATATATATATATATATATATATATATATATATATATATATATATATATATATATATATATATATATAAAATCAATTTATATAAAAACAAATAATTTGAACTTTTTTTATGTAAAATCTATTTGTATTCTAATCTTTATTGTTAAATATAAAGCATATATAATAATTTAATTAATAATATTTATATATAATAATTTAATTTTTTAATCAATTATTTTTGGTTTTTAGTCACTAGACATTAAAGAATTTTTTACATTTTTATTTTTAGACATTACTTCACCGTTATAAAATTCTTTGCTTTACAAATTTCCTTGTATATGTAAAGGGAAATCTACAGAAAATTTTCACTTATTTGTATATTAATATTTTTAGTATCTGATTTATATTACATTTTCTAGTAGGTGCTTATTTAGCATATGCGTATAATTGTGCCGAAACTTTCATAAGACTTGCATTTAAAGTGAAATTTATTGATATAAATTTTTCATCTTTATTAAAATTAAAATAAGGAAATTTGCAAATGATATTTTTAACAAAATAAGCTAACACAAATTCGGGTCAGTAAATATTATTTTACATACTATACTGTAAAGACTTTATTCAACTTATACTTTTTTATGCAATAAATTGCATCTACATTTTTTTTTTGGCTAAAATTTTACGAAAAATACAATTTTAACTCTAATTTAGTTTACATGAATGCCTTCAAATAATTTATTATAGTTTTTACATTTTCATTTTGTTACACCTGTCTAACATTATTAATTACAATTTATATAGTTATTAATCGACGAAAAAGCATAATCAGAATCTAAAAATGTATATTTATGCATGCTTCAGTTATCAATAATTCTTTTAAGTTATTGGTTTTTAATAAAAATGTGTCGAATTTAATTTTCAAGTATTCAATCTCTTATATCATTAAATATTATAACTATGCATCAGAACACTTTTTAACCATTAACTACACTTTAAGAAGACTAAAATTCAAGAGAATGTTCAAAGCATACTAACGAGGAGCCGGAATCTCCCATTCTGTGAGTACTTGCGCTTCTTTATATTCTTCCTCCCTTACCCCTAGCTCCTCTCGTCCCGCTTCAAGTGAAGGCCGAGGTACAATTAGCTATCCTTGTCGCCCTAGCGCCATCTCTTGGCATCATTTTGCATTTTTTAGCAGTGCAAAGTATGAGAAATCGAAAACAAAAGTTTGATACAACGGGGAATATTTTGTGTGTATTTATTTAAAACTCGCACTAAATCTCTTCATATTTTATATGTATATAGATATTTTTTTGATTTACAGCATTATAAAAATATGAGGGCATTTTATAAAATTTTAATCACTCTGATCAAGGATCTATATTTATTTGCACGTTTTGTATGTCACTATTTCTTTCTTTTGTTTCCTTTTTTTCCCATTTTGAGCTTAGAGCACTAAAAGTTCCTCTTACAAAGAGAATAATCTTTTGAGCAAAATTCATTTTTTAAGAACTTTACTTTCTTTTTCTATTTACTTCTTTTAGAACATTAAATATAATGAGAAAAATATAGATTTAAAAGCTTTCTTTCCAAAATACTGACTTTTTTCACTTAATGTAATTTTCATTTAATGTACATATATAAAGAAAGTAAAATTTTAAACTATTCCTCTTTCTCAATCTTAGAATTGCAAGCAATAGAGCGAAAGTTCTTAGATGGAAAAGTACTTTTACTTATTTTTCTCAATGAAATAAGTAGTGTACTTGGATATTAATTATACAATATTTCTTTTTCTTATTCACATAATCGAAAAACGTCTTTTTAGCAAACAGTCAAAATAAAAAAGTATAGATATTAGATAGCAAATTTAAATATCTTTTTAACATTTGCATTGCTTAACACAGCTTATTTTTAATTTACGTTATCATTTTTTTTTCTTTCAAAATGTCAAGTTCCAATTTAAAATATATTGAAACCATGGTTTTGCTTAGATGGAAGTATTTTGACAGTTTCATCGTGCGCACATTAGAATATGTGATCTTTCTTATGTACTTATGAAATTTCTTAAAGATAACTTACTTTATTTTTATTTAGTTTCACGCACCGCCAGAGGTGGCAGGTCAAGTATTAGGAGGTCTTCTGCTTGATCCCTGCTTCTGGATTACGAAGACACCTACCTGGCCTCTTCCACTAACTGGTGGAGCCCAACTGTGAGACAGCAACAAGGAAATGTGCTGGAGCAACAACAATCACTTATCTTTTACATGAGAACTAATCTGATGGAAACTTGCAGGTTAAAATGAATTTCGAGCTAGTACGATTATTCAAAATCAAAGTGATATATTTTTTATATCTAATATATTTGCTTTAATATTTGGTGTACTCTAGTATCTTTTCTACAACGAATATGAGTGCGTTGGCTGCAGTGCAATAGATTTTCTTACAGAATGTTTCACTAAGCGAATTCTCATAATGTTTAAAATGTCCTTCGTTATTATTTACATTATACCGAATTTATTGATTCAAATCAGATATTCATCAGTCAATTTGAATTCTATAACTAGTACCACAATTCAGTAATTCTTATAATAAATACAATTAGTATCGGTAGGATTTCTAAATTTCATGTGGTAAACATTAGAAATCTTTCCTGCGAGGAAGCTCATTTCCATTATCAAGGTTAATAGAACACAACAAACAATGCTTATACCCAGGATTTTGAATAGTTTGCTCTCCGACATCTGTTTTAGAAATAGTTATTTTCTTAAATATCATTATGATAAAAAATATGAAATATATTGACCTTTGATTTAGTGTTTGCTTATAGGTTTTGAATTTTACTTAATATTTTGTAAAGTTAAATTTACATTTATTTCTTAAAAAAGACCTTCATTATAAAACTATTGACCGTTAGGAGAATTTTCTACTGACAGTAATGCAACTCCAAATGTTAATTATTCGAGTATGTGCTATAACTGTTTTAGAAAAATCATTAATTAAGCAGTTTCTAAATATTGAAATATAATATTTTTTACATTTTGGTATTTATTTCATCAAAAAACGAGCCATTCTTTATCAATATCTGGTATTTATATATAGTTTTTAAATGAGGAGTTGACTATGAATAATAAATTCCAATATATGCCTATTTTATGGGAATTTGACTACATTACTATTTATGTATTCCGTTCATGAATAAATGAAACTCATGAATTCACAACAAGCTTTTAATGATGGTTTGGAATGTAATATAAAATATTCATATATAGTTTTGTATTTTTCTGCATTAGACCTTAATTAAATGATTCAACTAATACCTGAATTGAGTCCTTTTCCAAAACATTTACAACTCACTTGTGGAGAACAAATCAACATACACAAATCATGTTAAAACAATGTTTTGCGAATGAACAAAGGACCATAACTTTTACGTGAATTCCTCAGGCATGTTCCAAAAATTCATTTATATAAAACTTCATATCAACTAAGAAAAGTACAAACTTTATATCAACTAAATAAATTAATAGTTGTCAATATTTTAAAATAATTTTCTTTGTTACTCTTATTTGCTAATAAAGTTTATGTTTTGAAATTTTGAAAACAGCACTAAAATGATATAAATTATTTTAACAATTGAATACTAGTTTATGGCAAATGTATATTATTTGAGTGATAGTCAAATCTGGATTTGAAATCTATGTGCATGCTTATAAATTTAACGCGTCTTTCTATGGAAATTTATCACACTTGTGTCAATATGCGATGACGTATGTAAAGAAGACACTACAGATAAACTATTATTTAACTAGTTCCATTCAGATTTCCACTTAGGAACGCGTTTAGCATGAAAATCTGACTACCCTGGCGTGCAGGAGTACCTTCTTGGTTATCTTTCCTTCGAGTAAGATACAGAAAGTGAAACGTGCTTAAAAGAAAAAAAGTACCACGTAATAATAATGTCAAACACTTTAAAAACTGTTATAACAGGATAAGGTTATTTCTCGCAGAGAAAGCAAGGTAGTTTACTCTACGGTTGAGTGGCGGTGCATAAAAATTAGCTACTGTTCAATGCTACGAAGAAGTGTGAACAGATGCTCAACACGCTTTTCCATCCTTTTGAAAAAGAGAGAGGACACTAAACCATTTCACCCAATTTCCTTCTTAGTAGTTCAAACGGCCGCCACCGAGTGCGCTCCGGTCATAATGGGACTACTTACCCATTTCAGAAGAAAGTTTTGATATTCGAGTGTGCTTGGATTTTTCTTGCATGAGAAGTGAGAGTTTTTCAGCTTCAAAGAAGCGGAAATATGATTTTCTTTTTCTCTTTTCTTCTTCGAAAATGATTCATAAGTTTTGGCGTGAAAGTGGATAAGTAAAAAGAAAAAAAAGTTTGGAAAAAAAATGGCGAATGTGAAAATATCGAGATGAACCCGTAAATTCCGCAGGAAATAGTTTTAAAGGAAAGGATGCAGCTAAATGAATATATTACAGTGTTTGATGAAGGCAATGTTCTGTTAAAAAGGGCAATGTTTCCTACAAAAACTGAAATGCCAAGAGCCGATAAATATATACAGTATCATCGAACTGTTAAATGGAGGCAAAAGTTGAAGTGTTTTTTTGGAGGTGATTTTTTTTTCTAATGATTTCAAGCAAAAGTTTTTTAATTGAAAAGTTTGTACAACAGCAACTTATAAATAAAACAAATACAAAAAATATTTCTGTCAATTCATTTATTTGATATCAGAAAAAACATTTTTGTTTGTTAATCACAACAATCCGTTTGAGTTAAAAGAATTTGGATAATTATTAGGTTCACAAAGATTTGCTCTTTCCATAGCAAATGATTTTAATTATATTATGATGGAGCATTTTACATAAACAAATATTTCTAAATATATATATATATATATATATATATATATATATATATATATATATATATATATATATATATATATATATATATATATATATATATATATATATATATATATATATATATATATATATATATATATACATTTAATTTATGAGATTTAAAAGGCAATATAATCGGATACTTCAAAATGTGTTCCCCAATTTGATGTTTTCATTTCAAGACAAATAATTAAAGATATTATTTGATGGATTATTTAGATTGCAAGGTATAAAATTTTCACAACTTAATTAAATAGCATCATTATTTCCTTTCACAAAACAAAAGAAAGATTTCCTCCTGTTTTACTTTTATCAAAGATTAAATATGTTTAAAACATGCGAATATAGCTGGATTCATTAAATGTGCAATTTAATGTGAAAGTTACTTTGTAAAAACCAAACGTAAAAACTTTATATTAAATAAATAAAGAAATAACTTGATTGTTCGGTACATTACAGAAATGAGTATACAAATATGATTAAACTAGTTTTGACTTTGTAATGATTGCGAAGCAGAATTTCATCAGCGATGCATCGGAATTAATTCGAAAATTTGATTTAGATCTAAAAATAAAAAAGCGAGTTTCAGTAAAATAGCAAGAACTGAATAAAGACCCATTTTAGAATGTATCTAAAGGAACAAATCGTCTCGAGTTTTACCCCTATTTCAAAGGAGAAAGGAAAAGCTTAATAATTGCTATAAATTGCTTACTAAGAAGGTGTATAAAATTTAAGACAAATTTTAGTTTATAATTTTCAGCTGTTTTATACATACATGCATTCATTTAAATTTAAAATTTATGTCATTAGATGAGAATAAGCATAAAGGCGTATAATATATTCTATATTTGCTTTGGTATTAATATTAATATTGGTATGAATATTTTTCATGAACGTCTTGTAATATATGTTTAAGTTTCATTATTATAGTTTAACAGTTCATAATTTAAAATGATCCGGCTTTGAACGAAACATTTCTGTCTAACTGTTTTTTACACATAAAAACATTTCGACAAAAATTATTTATAAATTTTTTTACTCTCAATGCTAAATTGGCTTGTTAATTCTTGTTTTTCTTTACTGTCATTGTTATTAAGTTAAGCACATTATCACACATTATTAATTCATCAAATTCATTTTTTTCTGGTAAAGATTAAAAGAAGCAGCCAATAAGATTTCTCAAGCAGCTTTTTTTATGATTACAATAACTGATTTTATTCATACTTTCTTCAATTAATTTGTCTACATGTCTTCGTTGAAAACAATTCTTATCAATCAATTTGGTATCAGATAGTGAGATTTTGAGAGTTATTAGATATTTGTCAAGAGTTCCTTTTCTCGTTTCTAGACTGATTTTATATGCACTCCAAGCAAAGTTTTCCTTCGGTAAATAGTGTTGCGAATTCCTAAATTTCAATGTTGAATTTGATATTAAAAAAATTAAAGATATTAGAAAGACCTATAAATAAAGGAAATATTGTTTGGACACAGTCCCCAGTTGATTTACAAGCAAAGAGGCCTTCGAAACGTCCGGGCAGGGTGGAGGATCCGAAAGAGAGACACGGAGACTACTGGGGGATGGAGAGAAAAGGGAATCGAAATCAAACTTGGAGAGATCCATCCCAACACAACTTTTCCCTCTGTCTCAGGTAACCTCCGCCCCCCAGCCAATCAGAGAGCTCGGTTCGGCCTCTTCATTCGTTTCGTCTGCGCCACGGACCGCCGCCATCTGTTCGACCAATGCTGTTTTCTTCTGGGCGAAGTTCTTTTTTGATATCTCTTCTTTTCTTTCTCGACCCCCCCTCAAAAACCTCTTCATTCTTTCTGGAGTTTTTCTTTCCTCTTCTCTTCTTCCCTCTATCTCCGAAATCCTCTCACCCTTTCTTTTCCTTTCACAGCGAGAGCTGGTTGCTTCCATGTCACGTGGTAAAAAAGTGGGGGGGGGACATAAAAGTATGCGGAGTGGTCGGTCGCTGCTGACGAAGCTGTGGCGATGCGCGTGGAGCTGGACGTAAAAAAATAAATAAATAAAAACCTCTAGGAAAGATTTTTTATCGATATAATTTTTTCTTGTGATTTTTTTCTTATCATTTTTAAGAGTTTGTGGCTAGGTAAAAGATAGAGTAACTTTTTTTAATGGCAAACAGAAAAAAAAAGTCCCTAACATGTTAATAGTGAAAAAAGATGCTTTCTTCCCTTCAATTCTATGCCGCAAGTGCATTTCTGCTGTCTTCGGTCTTGATTTTAACATAAGCATGACTCATTTAATAAAAAAATACAAATAATAAATATTAAGTTTTTTATTTTCAGTGTCTTAATTTCAATAAAGAAAAAAACTAAAAAAACAGGCATTTATTATTTTTTTCTAATTTTCTTCAGGAATGACATATTTTTTGAGTGAGATAACATTTAAAAAATACTTAAAAAATAAAAAAATAAATTGCTGTGCTGTTTTTATAGCATATTTTTTCCGCAATGTGTTAACACTAAGGAAAACTTTTTAAGAGTTATCTGATTTCATTTACTGTTAGCGGAATAAATAAATAACAATATAATATATTTAATAACTTATTTTTATTTATTTATTTTCCAGGTCATTAAAAATAAATGAGCAATTATATCATTCGTATTGCAATGACAAAACTTTCTTCTAAAGGATAGATTGTTTTTTTTTTTTTTTTTTTTTTTAGACAATCTGAAAATACAATCACTAAAAATGCACTCAATATATTAATTTTTCAAAAATGATTTTGAAAAAATAATTAAAAGGATTTAGAAAAAAAAAAATTCTAATCGCAACTCTCAAAGAACTTGAAAAATGGTTCTTGAAGTTATCGAAGTTTTGTAAAACTTTTCCGAAATGGTATATTTGCATTCATATAAAAAGGTTGTAATCATATAAATTTGAAAATAATAACAAATTGCCTAACTTGAAACCAACAGGAAGATTTTTTCTTTTTTTTTGGTATGAAACTTTAAAGCATGACCTTAAGAAATGTATTATATTTGCCAAATTAAACCAAAAATAAACAAAATTTTAGATCACTAATATTAATGCTTTAGACACTTTGATTTTTTTTGCTTAAGCAAATGGAACTAGACCATCACAGCTTCATCTTGAGTAAAGATGACATATCTGTGTCAATGATACTAAAACTAACTTTTTATCCCCAACAGTCCTCAATTTATATTTAAAAAAATCTCTCATTTATTTAAAGCTGACAGGTAGTAGAAAAAAAAAACTGAATATCAATTCTATTTAAAAGAATATATAGAAACTAACAGAAGAAATTAACAGGAGAAACAGAGAAAAAAATTTAAATTATACATCTTTTTAACAGACTGTAGTTGTTGCACCAGCATGCTTCCCTGTTCCTAACCCTGAGATGGGCTCTACCAGTTAGACAGAAGCAGCCGGGTGGATGTCTTCGTGATTTTGAAGCAAAGACCGAGCAGAAGACTCCCAATACTTGGCCTGACACCCCTGAGAAGTACTATTTCACTTGGAGGACATTGCGACCACGCCCGGTTTTAACGTGCTCCATCCGCCTTTAGCGAACACGACAGATCTTCGGTTAAGCCGAGATTCGAATTCAGTACTTTTTGATAATGAACGACTCCTTAACCAACCAGACCACAGCGGCCCTTTTTAATAAACTTCTAAGCAATTGTCAGCTCTAATATTAGTGTCTAAAAAGTAGTACATTCTAAATAATGTCGTTATATATCCGATTCATTTAGTAGTGCTCCGATTAAATAGTATTTAAATAGTACATTAGTATTCTTAGCCATTACTCAGAATAATTAGGACGTCTCAACATACCTGAAGTCTCTTAGAGAACCAAAATTATCCTTAAACATCATGATAAAATTTTTTCTATTAAAGATGATCTAAGATTTGTTCATCTCTTACATTCCTAACCGAAAAATGGTCTAAGATTCGCTCATTCCTAATCGAAATATAGTCTAAGATTTGCTCATTAATGACATTCATAACCGAAAGAGGGTCTAAGATTTGCTCATTCTTAACATTCTCAATTGAAAGATGGTCTAAGATTCGCTCATTCCTAATCGAAATATAGTCTAAAATTTTCTCATTCCTGACATTCATTACCGAAAGAGGGTCTAAGATTTGCTCATTGTCTGGGAGCAGAGAAGTGTGCGCAAACACATATATATTATATTTTTGAGGATGATACTAAACAATAAAGCAGCATATTTTGTACTTTGTAATTAAAAACAAAGCAAGTTATTTATCACTCACTCATGTAATTCTCAGCAAAATTAAATCAAGTTTGGGAAATTGAGATTTTATCGTATATTAAAACAACTAATAAATCAAATTTACGAATAAAAGAATTTTATATTAGTGATATAATACATGGAGAATTTGTATATACATATATAACTCTAAATATAAAATATTATAATATTATGCACGAAACAGTTTTTTAGTATTTTTATGAACTTAGGATTGAACGAAGTTTCTAATTTGTAAATAGCTATTTATTTGTAATTTAATCATTATTGCATACATTGTATCATTTCTTTTAATCATTTTTAACCTCAATTCAATTAGTTTCGTGTAAATATTATGTCACCAAAAATAAATCTGGTAACACGAGTTCGGATGAAACATACACAATTAACTTTACTGTATATTATTGGTTAAAATGTTTCTTAGTATATCTTTTAAAATAATTGGATAGATAATAATTTCCTAGGAAAAGATAAACGATCCATTTTATTATTCAATCTAAATAATTAAATGGATTGAAAAATTAATCAAGGAGAAACTAAAATACCAATTTTCAAATTAGCATCATTTGTTAGATTAATATTATTTTCGATTATACCATTTCCTAAAATACGATATTGACTTTAAATTTATCAATTTTCGGAATATGTTATTATATTTTGAAAGAATATATTTTCAATTTCGATTTTGATTTTAGCTTTACATCTTATTCGAAATCCTTTAAATTTTGGTGTGATTAAATTGATTCTGAATTATATCTTTATTTTTAGTGTAGTTATAAGGCTTCTGGTTTATGTACGTGGTTTGTAATATTGCATCACAAAAGGATTTATAATATCGTATTACCTTATTTTATATACTTGAATATAAAATGAATGAATATTTATATACTTTTGAAATATCATAAAGGATAGAATCATGATAATCACAAACATCTTTATCTAATTTATTGATAACTAAAATGTTTTTTCAAACATTATCGTGTGAATTGCAAACAAATCTTGTAAGCAGAATAACAAGCATTTGAAAGAATAATTAAACAAAAAGCCGAAATGCAGTTTAATTAAATTATATTTATTCATTTTTAAGGTGTCCTTTAGAAATTGTCTCAAGGTAAAATAATCTTAGAGATTACGAAACTAATTAATGTGTTTATTTTTAGAAAATTAAAATATATTCGTTAAGAATTCATTTTTGACAAAATAAAAATTGTTTTCCACTTGAGAAATAATGAATTCATAACGTGAAGCCATATTTTCGTTACATCAAAATATGCAATTTAGTTTATTTTTTTATGTTTTAAAGACTTAGTTTTGAAATCAGGAGAAATTTTGAATCCATACACGATTGTCATAAGCTACTTTGTTTTGAATGAAATGCATTATTATAATTATTTTATATAATTCAAAATTTTCAGTCTTTAGTAAACATGATTGAATAAATTATAGGTAAGTAGAAAAAAAAGTTTTTAATAATGTATGTTTTGAAGATTTTAGATTTTAAATATTAATATATATTTCTTTTTACCTTGAATAATAGTAATAACTTCGTACTTGCTTCAAAAATAGTTTAATATATTTTAAAATGATATTAAAAAAGAGGTTATTTTATATTTTCTTGAATTCACAAAAATTGAATTGATTTTGCTAAAAATTTCCATAACAATATTGTAACTATCAAATCGTATGAAATTTGAAATTAAGCCATATTAATTTGAAGCATTTGTGCTCACACTTTTATAGAGTGAAAATATTGGTGTTTATTATTATTATTATTATTTATTATTATTAATTATCAATAAATATTAAATTATAATATTTAATTTTATTAATTTTATTATTATTTTGAAATAGAACATATTGCATGACAGTTATAATTAATGCGATGAAAATTATTAGATTATTTTATTACTTTATGACGTCGTATTTTGCTATAATAAAATGCAAAATTCTCTCTTCAGAAATTCTAAAATTTATCTAATGCAAAATATAATCTGAAAAAAAAATCATGTAGTCAATTCAATTGTATAATGCTTAGTAATTAACAATAAACAACTAGAGAATTTCTTCTGCAGATATAATTCACAATGTGGATTTTTGTTTTATTTGTCACTTTTTACCGACACTTTTTTTTATATGAGGACTAATTAGACCGGCACCAAAAGTTCAGATTAGATTTCAGACCACTACAATCATCCATAATCGAATCTATGAACTGTTGAACTAAAGGCTAGACCATTAACCAATCGGCTGTTAGTTTGGTACTCAAATCAAGCTAAAATATAAATTGGTTTATGAAAAAATAATGAAATCCTGTCATAAATAATATTAATTCTGATATAAATTTGCCTAAATGTGAATAAAAAATAAAAATATAAATATCACATTTTATAATAAACTATTTAAAATTATTCATTTTACAATGCAATTAAACTTTTCAGTCTTCAAACAAGTTGAGCTTCAAGTATTAAGAGTATATATGATGAAAGTTTGATAAGTAAAATTCTCTTAATAGCAAAATTAAGCAAAATTAGAGGGTATGACATGTTTTATAATAGTGATAATATTTTTCTTTCTAAATTTTGAATTGAAGAGCTAAATATATTCAAAATTTACAATTAAATAAATTATAAACAGCGTAAAGTGTTTTTCCAAGGGTAAAATAATTTTGAGAGTAATTAAATTGGTTTGTTAAAAATTCCAAATATCTTATTTGCTCTGAAATTTTGGAATTTAGACAGCTTTGAAAAAATAATTTCGACTATATAAGCTAATAATATGACTAATTAAAGCATTGCTTTGTAATGAGTGTAAAATATTGTGGATTCAATATGAGTAGAACATTGAGGTTTATTGGTTTTAGACATTTTACAGTGCAAAATGAGTTCCAGAAAAATTTTCATAATTAAGAAAATTGCCTCTTCATCATTATCTATCGAGCTTCAAAACTTCACTAATAAATTTTAATGAGATTAATTCCTTTTAAATTTTAAAATTTCCAATTAAAAATAATTATTATGGATTGAATAATTATGGATTGAAAATATATATTTTTTCTTATAACATGGGGAAAATATTTTTAAATAATTCATCTCCATAATGAAATGTGATTTTATGAACTCGATACTAAATTTCAGTTTCCCTACAATTATGACTGGATTTTTTCTTTCTTTTTTTTCGATACAACTCAAATCAACAAAAATTCTGCTCCAAAACAAAAACTCTTTACGAAACTCTATTTTGTTAAGATAGTATAGTTTATGATAACTTGGTATATCATGCTATTCTTTAATATTACCTCCAGTGCACACACAAATGGCCATACTTTATATCAAAATACTAACAGCGATTCTTTTCTTAGCTTTACATTTTTAATCACATCTTAAATTTTAAAATATATTTTGTTTTAGTCATTTCTCAATTTCAGACTAATTTAATATCATGTATAATTTCTCTATTTTATTTGTATGTTTTCCCACATAGACTAAATTTTAATTAATATCAGTTTAAAATCTTATTATGAAATTTATTTCTAACTCCCTGCTACATCACAAGATGATTGTTTTGTAAGATCCAGTCGTCGTGGTGTTGAATAACTCGAATGGCGCCATCTATTGAGATATTTTATAAATAGCTCATTACTGCAAATTTTTATGTATACCGAAGTTTATTTGATATCTAAAGCAATATATGTAAAAACACTAATTTTAAAATGCCATGTAAAATTCAAAGAAAATGACAAAATGATATACGCGCAATAAAAATGTGTATAGGGCAAAAATAGAAATCATGACATATATTAGCTATTAGTTTAAGTATATTTTATATTGTTTACCTATATATTAAGTCACATTGAGTAAAAAAAGATATCATAAAATCTATTTTCTATATTATTTTAAATGCAAACTTATCTATTAAAAATTTCTGTTTCATGGAAAATTTCCTTTTTCTTTCAATACATAAAAGTCATTTATCCTATTTATATATCCTTTGAGGCAATTAATATAAGACTTGTAAAAAAACCCAACTAATAATGTCAACCGATCATTTTACTTTTGGCTGTATTGTAACTGACTGGAAATTAGATAAATAACTTTCTAAGCTAATAGATTAATATTGGTTCAAAATCTAATTAACTTCTTTATATAATTTTATTTATAACTGAATTTCTTAAATTGCGTATAAAGAATACAGAAAAAAAATTTAAACAGTCGTAATTTTATAAAATGCTAGAAAAACCTTCTTACCTATGAAGAAAGGAATTAGAGAATTTTTTTCGTACATTAAAACATTTGAAATGTAAATAACCATATAAAGAATTTATATTTCATTTTTAAGTTTCTAAAATAATCTCCCTTTTGTATGACTTAATACATTCTTTATATTAAGGCACACTGTTTACAAAAGGGAAATTTCTGGAGGAATGTATTTAATTCATAGCAATATATAAATTCAATTGTAGTGCGATAATACATATATTATCCTTTGTTTTTTTCCAAATATTTCTTAGTATAATCTTTTACTATTTTCCTATTTTTGATGTGTTCTTCCTGAAGATATTGAAGATTCTATTATATTGAAGATTTAGGGAACAATGTTAGAATTTAAAATGATTTGACATGAAACAATGACAGTAATTTCCTATTTCTAAATGAAGTAACATTTTCTTTTCGTTTTTTCATTTTCTTTCTGTTTTTCTTTTTTTTTCAGAGCATCCAAAAAACAAATGTCCCACTGATATCCAAACAAAACAAATCTTGCTGACACGAGCCCATTACGGGCCTTAAAGAATGGTTTCGCACTAAGTTTTGCAACAGCATTGGAATCTTCCACCCAATCTGCGCCTCGCCGGCAGTTTTTCAACGCTGAAGAGTCCATCTGAGGCGGATATAAAGACAGTTATCTCCTTCGCATGGATCCCGATCCTCATCTCGTTCTCTTTCAGAAGAAGACGCTGTCTCCATGCAAATATGTGGCGTGATCCCTGAAGTAATCCCTGTCCTTCAGTTTTTTTCCGTCTCCGATCGTCGATTCCGAAAGATATTTCTTCTACGCATCTTTTGTTTGACGACTATTTCCAAGAAGGGCTTTCCCCTCCCCCACACGAAAACGCTTAGCGTTTCCTAAGATTTTTATGCAAATATCTTCATCCACGAAAACGCATTTAAAATCAAATTTCAAGGCACGGATATCGAACTGTTCCTTTTCCCAAAGAATACTTTTCCTGGATAAAAGCCTCACTTGTTTCGGTATGAAATGCAATTTTTTTTGTCCTGGTTTTATGAATAGGTTCTTGTATATATATATATATATATATATATATATATATATATATATATATATATATATATATATATATATATATATATATATATCGAGTCCTTAAAAGTTTGTAAAGATTATTCTCATTTGATCTTTTTTATGGCGTAATTAATAAATCCAAAATAATTTTTAAGATAGTATAAATGTGAAATATTTTACTATTTTGAGAGAATCGCAAAAGTTATTTACGGCTTAAAACTACATGGTAAATCGTGCTTCAGTCATAGATTTAATTTAAATTAACTCCAATAAGAGCAGAGGCACAATAATAGTTTTACTTTTTAAAGAGATTTTATTCATATTGTATGAGTCGGTAAAGACGTTATTTCATGAAAAACTGACGTTATATATTGTGTGATTGAATGAAACGCATATTTTTGTTTTGAAAATTAATTGATTTCATAAGACTTTCATTGAAATAAAGATGAGAGGAGAAAATATTTTCACAACTTTTTTTACACATATATTTGGTAGGTATATTGTAATATTTCAACTTTTCTGTCATCTCTACGCAATTTCCTTGAATTGATCTTGCTAAGTGATAGCTGAAGGATTAGCTCTTTGGCTATAGTTATGTAAATTGAACTATTTATTAGTTTCAATTTACATAACTGTAATAATAATATCCAAAAACTTAAGCATTTTCTTTGCCATTTTTTTAAACACGGTGTGCCCATTAGTGTGAACTTGGTAAGTTTTTTTCCTTTTCTTCATATAGTTTTCATGCAGAAACTTATCTGAATTTTATCTGTGAATTTTTCTCCTTGTCTAATTTCTTTTACCT
Source organism: Latrodectus hesperus (assembly GCA_037975125.1). Taxonomy (NCBI): domain Eukaryota; kingdom Metazoa; phylum Arthropoda; class Arachnida; order Araneae; family Theridiidae; genus Latrodectus; species Latrodectus hesperus. The sequence goes on along the minus strand of CM075852.1, from coordinate 94,784,140 downwards.
TAAATTTGCTTTTTCTCTAAATCTTTTTTTTATCTTTTAAACTCACAGAATTGATCTTGATGATATAGATTAAATGTGTATTAAAGCCATTCTATAGTCAATTTAAAGCTGATAAAAACGTATCTTTTTTCTTTGTTAATTTCTCATCCATTAGTTTAAATATCTTTTAAAATAGGCACAACTCATGTTTCAAAGACGTTATTAAAAGAGCTTTTCACTGTCTGAGGTATGCTTAAAAACTTGGGGATTTCCTTCGTGACTTAAGAGTACGGGTTAATGTTAATAGTTGCATTACTAATTGAGAAATGTTTCCTGACCTTTATTTTTTTATGATGCAATAATTTATTAAGAAATCATTCTTCTTGAGCCCTTTTAGAATTTAAATCCTGGGAGTAATCATTCACTGCCGTTAGCTTAACTTAAACTAACTTAAATATTAATTTTTCAGTCGAATTCCAAACCTGTGTCAGTATTCTACTATATAAGTTCATCAATTAAACAAATGTTAGACATTTTGAATTAGATGGAATAATTAATTATACTTTCTCAGAAATATTCGTTCGTTTCAGTAAATACTTCTAGCTCTTAAGAAGTATTTCAATAGTTCCTTACTTTGATTAAAAACGGCGACAAATGTTTCCTTAATGCTTATAATATTTTATGCGATTCAAAAATAAAGGATAAAACAAATGATTCAAAAAATAAAGGATAAAAAGTAAAGGATTTTATAGTAATACACTTATTTAAAAAAAACTATTTTCATTCAGAAAAAATTTTAATAGTTATGATTTTAAAAGTAAATGTGTAGGTGATTATATGACTAATAATTTTTTAGAGAGAGAGTGAGCATCACAAATGCTCATTTAGAAGGTATCCAGTATACTAATGTCTTGTAGCAAAATTAATAACAAACTATTAAAACGAACTTTTTAATGACTGTTTTCATATATATCAGAATATTTTCAAAATGATTTATGTATTTTTGTAATAATTGATCCAATGGTCTGGTTACATCCAACGGTCTGGTGGACAGTGAGTCTGTGATACGTATGTTTGATGAATTAGCACTTTAATAAAACTTATATTGTACAATCCCAAGACACTGTTACAAATGTATTTTGAAAATCTCCTTTTTATCTCGTTAAAACAAATGTATGCTATTTTAATGAGTAATAGAATGAGCATGACATTATCTAATTATATTGTATTTGTATTAATAGCGAAACGTTTCTTTATCATTCTTATAAACATAATAGGTGCTTTTGACTTCTGAAACAGAAAATGCTGTAACATATAAATGCTCATGAACAAAGGATAAAAAATTTTCAGCTTCATTCTTTCGATTATTTGTTTCTGATCATGCCTAAAAAAAAGAAAGAAATCAAAACAGATCTAAGCACATATACATAATCGACACTACCACCAACAGATAGCTTCTAAAGAACCCGATTTATTCTTAAGAGTGGAGAAGGGTAGGGCAGGAGAAAAACCGTGATTTGAGTCGCTTTTTTTGAAATCTTAACCGATTTTGGGATCTGAAATTCCGAACGATCTAGTGGGTGAGGGGGTGGGTAGTGTTGTGGATAAAGAAGAGGAAAAGGAGAATGGGTTGAAACGGAATATTTTCATGGGGTGACTTCCAGAGGGGTGGAGAAAAAGAAAAAGTGAAAGGGATGAAGGGGTTATTATTCGCGGTTTATTGCACATCCCCGAATCGTTTTGACTCACTCGTAATTCAGCGGAAAAAAATGGGGGGAGATCGGACTTATTTGTATGCATATATCTGGTTTTTACTCATCTCCACCCTCTTCATCTGGCATGTTCTAGAAGAAAAGAATGGTTTTCCGAGCAACGATCACGCACGATACATTTTGAGGTGTCATTATTGGTGGTGTTCTGCATCAACCGTTGAATTTTTCACGTTGTCTTTTAGAGCGGGATCGTCTTGAGGAGGGTTGGGGGAAGGAGGAGGTTCACCTCTCCCTTCGAATGGAGCGATTTAGCAATAAGCTCTCAATACCCGCAGATTTAGATGTTCTTTTGGAAATGGTAGGGGTTAGAAAAAATAATCTTTTCCATAGTGGAAATTTTAGCTGTTATCTTTATGATAAAAGAGTTGTAGCTGCTGAAGATATTAAATTCTTAATTATAAGATGTATTATTAATTTATAAATATACAATTCTTTTAGGTAAATAGTTTAACTGTGTTATTATATTTCTTCTTTCTATTGCAGTTCTTTTATAATTTAATCCAAAAGTTCAATATTGTTTAAATTTATCATATAGTAATTTTAAAAACATTAAAATTTTTCCTTAATTTTAGGAAATGTGAGATGGAAATTAATTATTATCCTTTTATTTTCTTCAAAAATATATGGGAAAAATTTTTTTAGTAAGGGAATTGAGTTAATTAATCAAAGAAAAAGAACCTCAAATTATTCGCCTCTTATGCAGTAACATGACAATAATAGTGAAGCCTTAACAGAATCCTGCATTTTTGCAATATTCATCTCTGATTGCTTAACTAAATTTAATATAGTAAACTTTCCATTCCTACGAGTGCAATTGTATCATTAAGTCACGATAAGCACAATTTTCCATTTATTATCAAGTGATTAAATTTATCTGTGTTTTTCCATATTTGCGATATTGTTAAAAAATATAATAATTGTCATTTCTATTTATAATTTTAAGATTCATGTTAAACATCTAATGAAAATTCTCTTATTTAAATTTAAGCAATTTTTCAGCTAACGAGATGCTGTATCAGAAGATGTTGTTAACGGATTTTCCTTTCTAAATGTAATGATGTTAACGATTTGACATGTAATAATATAAAATGCTATGTTCGGAGTCTTTCTATATTTTCATCTTCATCCAGTGATGAATTTTTATTAATACTTTTTGATAATTATTTATAAAGATTATAATTTTAATATAAACACATTTCAATTAATAGAATTCTATCAATAGACTATAGAGAGAAATTAAAAATTCCTCTCTATTTTTGAATATGGGCGTTTAATATAAAATTGGGATTTGTGTGGAAAAGAAGTTCTAGAGCCAATACGGATTTCACTACAGGTGTTTCGTATTAAAAATAGATTAAGTTTCATTTAACTTTCTCAATAATTACCTAAATACATTTAGTCCATCTTTTGTAACAGTCATTGTTTTGAGAAATTTATTTTTAATTTATCAAAATAGAACTAAATAGTAAAAAACTGTGGATCATTACAAAAATTACTAACTTGTAATCATTTTATGCTATAAATTTTTTGAATATTAAAATTTGAGGAAGAATATATTAAATTAAAATTTTTTTTTAAATTTTAAGAGCATTTTTATTATTTTTAAATCCTTAAATTCTCTTGTCAATATTCTAATTTATCACTGCAAAAATGATTTTTATGATACACCATATTTGAAAATCTGAAAAATTTAAGAGAATCTTATAGTCATTATAAATATTAAGCTAAACAAGAAATACGATTCTAATGATAGTCTTTATATTAAATTAGCCATGAATCCACTACATGCCTGAATTACTGGAAAATAATATATTGATGTATATTTGCTTCCCCTTTATATTGTATTATTGACGTCCAGTTCATAGGTATTACATTGGCAAATATAATTTGTAACTTTAATTTATAATTTAAAAAATGAAATAAGTTTCTAAAATGACATATATAGGGCTTTTTTTAATACTGATAGTCCAGGGATATAACCACATTTTCTGATTTTAAAAGAAAATTTCACAATAAGGCTACTTTAACTTAATCATAACATACTATGATTTAATGAAACATCTACATTTCTTAACCTTAATTATCTAATATATATATATATATATATATATATATATATATATATATATATATATATATATATATATATATATATATATACAGGGTGATTATAAAAAAACTTTGCCAACATCTGCACTTCTAGCGTCCATTCTATTTAACCGATCAAGATGATATTTCAAATATAGTTCTTTTGAGATATGCGCTCGAGATTCTGTAAATGGCAACACAGTGGCCCTCGCGGTTACAGTTATAGTGACAGAAACTCGAAATTTTCGAACGGCAACGTCTACTTTTTACCATCGCAAAATGTTCAGCACACGCGAAAACCCTAAATAGCGTTGAAACGGTACCGATATGTCTAAAAACGGACGTGTTCTGCAAACACAAAAAAGAGTTCTGAAAACCGGCCAATAAAACACGATCTGGGTGCACGCAGTAAATTTGCATGTGACAGAGTCAAGAAACCAATCCTGTGACAAAGTCAAGAACGTCAATGTGTCAAGAAAGTCAATGTGACAGAGTCAAGAACGCCGGTCGCCAGATATTCAGCGTAGGAAACCTATAAAATACCAAGCGGGTATGCGAAGTCGTCATTCGGGAACTTGCACATGCCGACGATATGAGTCTTCCTATGAAAGTTCGCGGTGAATTGATCAAACTCTATTACCAAAATGGGATGAACGCTGCGGAAGCCTTGCGTGTGTATCGCCGCAATCATCGACAACGACGCGGCCCATGTACTCTGCAAGCTCTGCGTGATTTAGTGCGGAAATTCGAAGATACAGGCTGCACCTGTGACAAACAGCGCTCCGGACGGCCAACTGTTTCTGAGGACGTTGTCATGGAAGTGCACCATACAGTGACTGCAGGACACACAGAAACCGCAAGAGGCATAGCGGGCGTGTTGGATATTCCGAACTCAACGGTCCGCAAGCTCTTGCGCTCGGTACTTCACATGTTTCCCTATCGGTTCCAGCGCGTCCAGATGTTGGAGCCGGGTGACCCACAACAACGTCTGGACTTCGCAAATGCATTTTTGTTACGATATGATGCGGATAACGACTGGCCACTTCGCATACTATGGACGGACGAGGCGCATTTCACCTTAAACGGCAGCATTAACACAAAAATTGTGTGCACTGGGGAGAGACGAATCCTCATGCTGTGGCGCCAGTACCATTATTTGACGCCAAAGTGACTGCGTGGTGCGGCATTACAGCTACATTTGTTCTGGGCCCGTTCTTCTTTGAGGAAACGACCCCGACAGGCCCTGCAACATGTTCTGTAACGGGCCCTCGGTATGCAGCCATGCTGAAAAATTATGTCTTACCGGAGTTGCGTCGGCTGAATGCACTCAATGACATTGTTTGGATGCAAGATGGCGCACCTCCACATATAGCGAGGTCTGTTTAAAGGCTCCTGGATCAGCATTTTGGTGATCGCATCATCTCACGCTATTATCCTTTTCCGTGGCCTGCGCGATCCCCAGATCTGACGCCTATGGATTTCTGGTTTTGGGGCTATCTCAAATCCAGAGTTTATCTGTGCAATCCTCAAACATTGTCGGACTTAAAGGATTCTATACGGCGTGAGATTGGAAACATCCCTCGTGCCATGTTGCGTGCAGCGACATTGTCCACCGTCTCCCGCATGCAATGCGTAATTGCCTGTGATGGCACTCATGTGGAAAATGTTTGAAATTAATAAAGATTTTTTTCTCTATGTGTTCTCATCATTGAGCAGTGTCTTGTCTCTGTCGTATGCATTATTCTTCCGTGCGCATTGAAGAACTGTTTGTATGTGTATAACACGTCGGTTTTCGGACATATCGGTACCGTTTCAACGCTATTTAGGGTTTTCGTATGTGCTGAACATTTTGCGATGGTAAAAAGTAGGCGTTGCCATTCGAAAATTTCGAGTTTCTGTCACTATAACTATAACCGCGAGGGCCACTGTGTTGCCATTCACAGAATCTCGAGCGCATATCTCAAAAGAACTATATTTGAAGTATCATCTTGATCGGTTAAATAGAATGGACGCTAGAAGTGCAGATGTTGGCAAAGTTTTTTTATAATCACCCTATATATATATATATATATATATATATATATATATATATATATATATATATATATATATATATATATATATATATATATATATATATATATACATATATATATATAATTTAAAAAAACTGGAAATTTTCTATGGATAACTCATATAAATTTGAATATTTTTGATTTATGAAATCTTATTTACCTAAGTGAAAATTTTGATTTTTTAAACTTTAATTTCATTAATTTCCTTTAAGTATATATGAATAGAGCCACAATAATTTATAGTTAATTCACACACCATCTCGTTATTTAATATTTTGAAATTGACATTAAAGTAAGAATAACAATAATTCTATCACGATTGATGTACTTACAGCAAAATAAAAGTAAAATAATGTTCCTTTTGGTGATATTTACTATTTCATTTAATTGATACGCATATCAATAATGAAATACATTTTAAATGGATGTCATTTATTAGATTCAAATATGATTTATTAATTAAAAATAATAATAAAATTCAGTATGTAAATAAGAAGATTTGCGCCAATATGAGGCACTCTTGCCACATTTATGGTTTCTCCGAATGTAAGTGAGTTTAAATACGCATTCAAGAAATCAAAAAGATCCACTTTCTTTCCCGTTTGTCCACCACTTAACCTTTCCTGACAAACGGCCATTACTTTACCTGATTTGCTAATTTGAGACTGTTTCAAGATGCCGATAAGCAACTCAGGCTAAAAACCACTTATTCTAGTCACCAAATCTGAAATTGCTCATCCATATGAGTTGATGCTACCTTAAGTAATTTTTCTCAGCAGCCCTTATTGCGACCGGCCCCATTCATTAACCCATTGTCAGTTTTCCGCATGGCCTATTCCCAAACATATTTCTCCTGGACCCATGCTTAATTTCACTTTAACCGTTCGATAGGCCCCACCAGATAACACACCACCCCCGCCTCCACGCCTTCTCTGCTCCCTTTAAAAATAAAAGTTGACTCGCGTTTCGCTAGGATTAAGGAACGCACCCATATATCATTGGGACAAGATTAATTTGGGAACCGAATTATAAATCGATTAATAACTGAGTCGGTGAATTTTTACAAAAATTTTCCTTTGCTCGGACTAATTAATCATCTTCCGACATCTGTTGCGTACTTATCTGTTGGGTAGAGAGAAACAGAGACATTTTCTCTGTTGTAGTAGAACAAGTTCTGACATGTTATTGCTTGGAATGTAACTTTGATTCTCGCATTGTCTTGGAAAATTGAAAGATTGGGAATCATGTGTGGTTATTTGGTGTTAAGAAATTAATTTAGAAATAATTATAGATTCCAATGCAAAGTTAAGTTGAAATTTATATTATTATTCATAAGCGATATTTTATCTTTTTATATAAATATTCTTTATTAATAGACTGAATGTAAATGTGTGTAGCACTGTCATACGAAATTCAGCTACATATTTATTAGTTTGAGAAGTTTTATTAAAATCATCAGTGTTTAGTATTACAAATTAATGATGTCACTGAATCATAATCATTGTTCAGAATGATGTAAAAATCTGATGAAGTATTTTCGGATGTAAGAAATTTCATCTAACGACGAAATATATATCTTCAACTTAGTACTTCCTCACGATTCTGTGATTTAGCTCTGATCTTGTAACTTTTCTAATGATGTGTTAATTTATATAAGTAAATTCTATAAAATTTCTTCGCTTTTCTCATGTTTACTTTTTTTCTTCTTTTATTTTCTTTTTCATCTTCCAATTTGTCAGAATGAAACAAGTTTATATAATTTTTACCTTGCAAAACAAAATTATTGTTTTAAGATTTTTTTTTTTGAGTTTTACAGAAGTTTGATGAATAACTCTTAATTCACGATGCTGAGAAGCAATGTTTATTGAATTAATTTGTGATCTTTGTAAGAAACACCTAATTTTATCATTTTTTTAAATAACTAATATATTAAATGCTTCTTTTATTTTGATTTTAATAATTATTTTATGCATTTTTAGAAAAATATAAATAATTTATCATAATATCTCATATAATTATCCAATATCTGTAGAAACAGTACAAGAATTTAGACTAAGCAAGGGAATTATCTGAAATTTATAATAACAATTGCAAGTTATAATAAAATATTTGTAATATAGATATGTTTTTCATGTAAAATGAATTTATAAAGAAAATACATTTTCTTAAATGTTAGTAAACCATCAATAATTGTTTGCTTTCAAACTATTATCAATGGACTAAGAGTATTCCATTTATCACATTTCTCATCATGATTTTCCTTTCATTGCCTGTTTCCATTTTGAGAGGAAAAGAAGCAATTTTCATTTTCTTAAATAAAGATTCCTTCCTTTAAAGTGACATGAACCCGAAAAGTTAAGTAAGAAGGGAAAGATTTACAAAATTTAGTTATCCCCAAATGTAGGGGAATGCAATTACAACCATGACGTATTTATCCTTGCCATCAGGGAAAGAATCCGATCTCCTATAGAATACCCTTTTCCCTTGCCTTACCTGCATCCAAAATAAAATTGTCCCCAAAACCGACCTGTCATTTCCCCCATCCCTTTTACCTCATTATTATTATTATTACACAGCAGAGGGAAGATGAAAGAGTGGAAGGGACAAAGAGAGGGAATTTTTGGAAAAGGGAATATTTCCTCATCGTCTCCAATGACGCCCGAAAGATGGATAGAATCTAGAAATTTCAGCCATCACCAAAACACAAGATTTGATTCAATTATGAAGGAAAAGAGATGGTCTCTTCTCTCTCTCTCTCACTAAAAAGGAAAACGAGTGTGTGTGCCCGAATTTACCCGGGTTAATCGAAGAACGTCGGGTAAGTGAGGAACGCACGCATTCTATCTTTATATTAGTATTAGCTCTAATTTTCGAGCAGGGCATACGCAGTACTTTCCATTTTAATTCGGCTGGAGACTTATCCAAAATACGCCATTTCTTTGCGTTTAAACTCATTTGCGACTTCGTCCCGTCGCTCATCCCCCATCCCTTTTCCGATATGCAAGGAGTACGTGTCGTTCGGAGGTTTTCTCGATAATTGCGTCAAATTCGCAACCGTCACGTTCTCCCGTTGAAGCAAACCGGTTATCCGAGAAGCGCAGTTCATAAAATTTGCAGAGTCAACTCGGAAAAGGGATGATTCGATCCCGTTCGGATTCGGCCCACCCTCCCCCTCACTCTCTCTTCCTCTTTACCTCGTTCTTCTTCTAGGAAAGGGGGTAATCACTCCCAGTTTGCCCAGCGAAATGTTTAATAGTCCCACAATAAAAGCGCACCCGGGATCCCACTGCTCCGGAGTTTTACGTGCAAAAAGCGAACGTGTAATATAGGGGGTTGTGCACGTGCATGAGTGATGAAGGGAGTCTATGTATGCGGATGCAGAGATAGACGAGGATGTGTTCCGAACATGGAATTAAAGCTATTTGGTCTTTGAAGTGCATGGTGACTGGAGTTTGTAGCTTGTAAAATAAAAGTTTTATGATTTAGCGGCCTCAATAACCAACATGGTACGAGTTTGGATGAAGAACATTCATGGAATTCTCGAGTAATATGGAACATATTTTAATGATAGTGTCGGGCTATTTTCTTCCCAAATTTCTTCGTAGCACCTAAAACAGATAGTTTGAAGATATTTTTGGAATGATTAACGAGAACTAGTACTAGTCTAATTAGGAATGAAAAAAAATTAATGAAGTGAAGAGTATCTTTTTGGACAATTGTGGTATGCAACTCTTTTCATTTTTAAATATTTTCGTGAGTTTTGGGAGCATTTAGGGGGAAATGAATTTATATTTTGTGTAAAATCATTTTCTTAAAACCACGAGAAACATCAGTATATCATGCATAAATTATTTATTTATTCGTTTATATATATATATATATATATATATATATATATATATATATATATATATATATATATATATATATATATATATATATATATATATATATATATATATATATATATATATATATATATATATATATATATATATATATATATATATAAAGCAGTAAATACCAACCAATATATATTATTGGTGATCTATCCAGCGTAAAGACACATCATGAAGAACTAGAAAATCACTGACAAGAATAAGACACAGTTTTTCAATACAAAGAACAAGGAAAAACATAGGGATCCCACCTTTGTCAGGAGGGAGATGGTCATCTATGCAAATTAATTACTCTTTTCTGACGTGCTTGAAGGGCATATGTGAAAAAATCTTTATGCACTTCCCTCAAAGATTATTTGTATTAAAGGAAAGAGGCACAATTATATTTATATCTTATATTAAAGTAAACGGTATATCAAAGCAGAGTGCCCACAAATCTATGGTAGACAGAAGCAAAGAATACAGTAAAAAATATCAATAACAGCAAATAAAAACCTATTTATTAAATTGGAATAAAAATACGGTAATTAAAAGTAATTTAGAAAATTATAAGTTAAATTCAAAAAGTTAAAGTAGTTTAAACTATGACTAAATTGAAAGTTAAAATATTTTCGGGATATAGTTTAAAAGTTTTAATAGATTTGTGGGTAAAATTTGTTAAGACGATAAGAAAACTTTCTTGTTTTCATTTTTAATTAATTTTTTTAATCATACATAAATATCTTTTAAGCTTAATGGAAATCTCGAGGTTAAATATTTATATTTCGGAAATATCTTTTATAATATTTTCCTAAAAAAGCATAATATTTTTGAAATGCTTAAATTTTTTGAAAAAATATAAGTTTAGTTTTATGCAATGGACATTAAAATTTAGTGAGAAACAAACATTATTGTGTGTGTGATATTCAGCCTTGATGATCTTAATTCTTTATTAATTAATATGCATTGATCTTTAAATGTACATAAATTTTCAAATTTTCAAATTCTTGTAAATTATTGCTTGTGTAAACCATTGCTGTAAATACAATCTTTTTTTCTGTATGAATTTAAACTAATGCTATTTCATTGATAAATAAAGTTATTTTAATCATTCGTGGAATTTTTAAAGCAATTTTATTTCTTCAACTCTAACATGTTCAAGATATGTCACATTTATATTCAAACTGTAGCATTCAGTTTTAAAGATACGCAATTGAATTCATTAAAATAAATTTTAGGTTTCAAATAAGAAAAATTTTTTTGGAAACGTCCCAAGTGAATAAAATATGCATTATTTGCTTTTTACCTTTTACCCTGACCAGTCTCTCATGTAGCCTTTAAGCCGTTAGTCCACTTGGCTGAATGTTCATCTTAAATGGACTTCAACCCTCACCGAATCGAGAATGAGGGAGGAGGAAGGGGACATATGGAACTGACCGATCATCTGGTCAAGCAATAAACTATCTCATGCAGTGAGGGGAGATTTAAGGGCTGCATTGTTTTACTGCCACGATAAAACCCCGTCAACGCGGCAAGAAATAGATCATAATTTAGCCTAATACCCGTACACAGCTATTCGAAGGCGAAAAGGGGGAAAAATTGATTGCCGTGGCTTTATTTTTTTCCTCGAACCCTTTATACGGCCGTACCACTCTTAATTCTCCCGAAATTGGAGACTTATCTCGGACAGAAGGACAGACAGAAGGTCGCCGGGGTCATTTCTAATACTCGACCTGGGGATTTGCGGCAATCCTTTGTTTTTATGTTAGAATTGTATTGACTGGGTTATCTTTTTTGTACAATATTTTCGTTTGAGCAGAAATTATTCTAATTTCATATCTATTTGAGTTAATTATTAAATATGAATGATTTGCAATTTCTTTTTGATTTATTAAACAACCAATGTTTTATTTTAATCAAAACTTGGCTTACTTACTACTTTAATTTTTATAAATGGTTATTTATGTTGTGATTAAATTATTTAAGTGTATGCACAGTTGTATGTACCATGAACAATGATTTTACGGAAGTCAGTGATTACTGTTTAAATTTATGATAAGTTTTGGTTCGAGTCCCTGTGTTATGAAAACTAATTAGCTTAAATTGCTGATGTACTCTTTTAAAAATTGCCCTTGGAATTTTTCTACATGATTTTTCTCTTAATTTTGATTTCAACAGGCATTATAAATTACTCATTAACAATTACATTCCAAAACAATTTTTTCTAACATAAAATTATCATAATTTCTTCAGTTTATTTTCAAAATATTTAAAGTCGTTATATGCAAAATAATTTTTAACATGTGTTTTTCTGTACGAAATATTTATTTAATAATAATTTATAATAAAAAGTAAATTTAATAATAATTAAACTTAACGTGATAGTAATAATTTATTAGTATTACTATCATGTTAAATTATTTATTACAATTAATTAATTGCAAACAATTAATTAAATTATTAATTATTATTAGTTATTAAGTATTAGTTTAGAGGGGTGAGTTAATAAAGCAAGATAATGATTTATTTTCTTACATTTAATAAAACAGAAATAATTATTTTCTTAGTATTTTAAAAATAAGAAGAAAATTAACAAGTGAAGAACTTGGTTCTATTTAAATACTTGTTGTTGAGTCCTCCTATAAAAGTTATAAGGAAAAATAAATTCACAATAAATGTACATAAAATAAATTTAACTATTTTTAATTTTAACGGATATATCAAAATATATTAATTTAGAAAAATACAAATACTATTTAGATTCACTTATTTCAAAACTAGCTAAGTATATATTCCTAATATTTTACTTGAATAAACAAGAATTGCTTAAAATGGTTTGTAATTTTTTTTGAAAAAAATTAAAAGTCAAATATATTTTATTCAAAATTTTTATAAAGTAATTAACTTTTATAATTACTTTACAACAAAACAATACCTTTAAAAATAATCTATCTACAATATTTTTATCGATATTTCTAATCCTAAATTAAGGTTTGAAGTATTGATAAAAATATTTGAATTCTAACATACTTATCAGAGGTCTCTTTGAATTCTAAATTTAAAAGATATTTAAAAGCTGTTTAATTTAAAAATAAAATATTTCTTATATTAAGAATGCGTTGCTGTAATATTGACTGTGCGTAATGACTAATATTAATTAGAACGCGGAAAATATCCTGGAAAATTTTGCCAAGTACAAAACCGTACGAGAGATTCATGATATAGCAACAAACTTAAAAATTACTAAAGCGAAAACAAGCAGAATATTTATCCACTATCATTTCAACAAGAATTCACCTACGTGAGAAATTTTAATAGTTGGTTTGCCGAGAACCCCAAGCAAACAATCCCGTGTTTACATCTAATTAAAAAAACGATAAGAGTAAAAAAAGAAGAACAAAACGCAATCCACGTAGAAGAGAAGCAGGGAAAACAATCGGGTCATTGCAAAACTAGAATAAAACAGTATCCATTCCCCTACCCAGTACCCAACTTCTTATCTCGTGTTCTGCAGGCAACCGTTCTATCCGGGTATAATTCTCCACGTTATGTGTCCACCATTTAAGAGACATCGGTACATCATTGGGAACCTGAGCCATAACCATTGTCACACTGTTTTGTTCTTATCTCGCAACAAGCATTCCCCTACTCAATGGGCACTACTCCCACGAATAGCCCTCCCTTGTTTACTTAGCTCCTCCGTACTTTCATCGTCTTAAGACAATCGGGATTTTGGACATTTTTGGGAACTGATCTTTCTTTTTCGACTGGAGTGCTGGCATTCGGATTTACGTGCCGCGAAGTTTCACTCTCGTTGTTTTGTTTTAAGCTTTGGCAACGAATATTTACCGGATGTCCGTAAAGGGAAGAGGTGTTTAAAGAATCTTTGCCGTGTGAATAAAATAGAATAGACTGGAAAATGTTATTTTCTAGTGAGTTGGAATTTTATCTCGCAGTTCTAGCATGTTTATGATAAGTGATTGATTGAATAAATCAATAAGAGTTTTTTTTTCAATAATAATAAAAACCACATTATTCAAGTATATAAATTAAAGATAAAAGGCAAATACGTAGTTTAATCACCTCTTAATATAAAAACATATGGTTTGTTTTGTTTAAAGATTTGGATGCTAACTAAATGCTTGAGAAGGAAATGTTGTTTGTTTTGATAATGATTCTAAGATGGTTTTATATGATAAGAGATAAAAATTATAGTTTGTTTTAAATCCATCAAAAAAGTACCTCATTAACAATCAAGATGAGAGATTAAAATTGAAATAAAAATCGGCACAAATAAAAAACTGCTTTAAGATTTGTTTTAGCTGCCCACAGATTTTTAAAAATTTTAGAGAGTTCAATGTAAATTTCTAGAAGTTTCAAATTAAAGATTTTCACGTAAAAATGATAACATAATCTGAATTAATACATAGTATATTTTTGTATTATTTTATGTCATTTATTTAGGTGTAATTGTAGCTGCAAATTAACGGTAACCAATGTGATGGTTTTGGGCGCAAATTTATACCACAATGCAACTCTGAAATCTTCCATTTTCAAAACATTACTAATTAAATCTTAATTTTATATTTTTGCATAAATTAATTAATACTAATTTAAGTAATTAAGTAATAATAATTAATCATTTCAATTAAATAAGTTGAAATACTTTATATCACAATTAGTTAACACAAATAGACGAGGAAAAATTCCGTCTTTATCAAACTTAGGATAAAAATTGGATTGTGGTTTTTAATATGGATGGGATTATTTATGATTATTATCTATTAATATGTTACATTCCATCTTATTATTAGATTGGCAATATGTACTGTAAAACTATCAGGCTTATTTTTATTTAATGTTATTTATTTATCTCACATTATTTTTCTATCCATCAAAATCAGTATCAAAAATTTTAATAAATATTTAGTATTTTCAGCCCACAAAGAAACTCTAAAATGTTTTTAAACGATGTTGTTTTAATGAATTACCATTTAAAAATTTTTGCCTTCGTATATAGAGAATGTTGAATTAATTTATAAAATCAGAAAAAATAGAGGAGAAATATGCTCTCTTGAGCAAAATAAATATTACTTCAACACTTAAACTGGGTTCACGTAAGTTCAACTCTCAAAATTACTATGTGACTCAGATACCGACAGTGCTACTCTTCAATCAACCGTTTTCAAGAGAGTTATTCTGCTTGTGTGTTGGCAACAGGGAGGAAAAATATGCTTTGTCTTCTGCCCGCCTCTCTTATCAGTCCAACTGATGCTCCGGACGACCAGATGGAGAAAGAAGCTAAATAAAAAGCAGTTACGTGTGTTATTATAAATAACACAAGCGGAGATAATGAAACGGTATTTTAAGATGTAAACTACTAGTAAACTAGGTTTTTCTTCTGGGTTGATGCGAAATATTTTTCACCATAGAATTTCCTTAATGTTAAGGAAATTTAAACACACCTTTTTTATGTTACACAATGCTTTTTAAATTAAATAATATTTGCTAAAATATTGAAAATTTTTTAAAATATTAGCTTTTCTTTAAACCAAATCATTTTCATCAAATATGAAAATCATTTACTAAGGCGAACTTTAATTCATATATTAACAGAGTTGTCAAATCATATTTATTTCAAAATTGAAAATGGATTATTTTAAGCTAAAGCGTAGAAATCAGTCAAATATAATTATTTAATTTAAATACAAAGACAGATGTAAATTAAATGAAAAGTATGAGAATGAAATTTTAATTTGAGAAGGATTTTTTTCTCAATTTTCATAAAATATCTTAATTTCAATTAGCTAATCAAAGATTTTCTTGCAAGTACACATGAATATATATATATATATATATATATATATATATATATATATATATATATATATATATATATATATATATATATATATATACATATATATATATATATATATATATATATATGTATATATATATATATATATAGTATGTCCACTAAAGTCCCTTGCCACCCTCTTAACTTCGGAACTGCTGCTACTATATTTATAAAATTGGTGTCTAGATATAGTAAAGTAGCCATGCACTATTGAATGAAACAGACTACTGCGCCACCTGGTGGAAAATTGCGTAATTAGCATTTCTATTTTGAAAACGGAACGAGATAGAGAGAAAAAGCGATATACAAAGTTGTAGAGCATCCTCGATTTAGTATGAAAAGGTACCTTGTAGGCATTAATGTGAAGAATACAACTGTAAAAACGCGCATTTGTTGTTTCGTGCTGTGACGTGACAAAACGATCTAAGAAAGAAAAAAAAACAAATAGTTATAACAATATACTTTATTTAAGATGTTCAAACTTCTCACTGTCAGCTGCAATGCACATTTTGATCCTCGCTTGAAGATCATTTTGAACACGTTGGAACACGTGACCGTAATGCGTCGTTTAAGGTCCTGAAATTTTTGTTGAGGGGTCGCATACATTTGCTGTTTCAAGTATCCTCACAGAAAAAAGTCCAGTGAAGTCAGAACAAGAGAACGTAGAAGCAACTCTTCGAAACCACCATACCCTAGTATTTGGTTGCCAAATTCCAGGTACTATTTCACTGGAGATGTCTTGTGAGCTGGCGCGCCGTCATGTTGAAACCATAGATTCTTAAGATTAAGCAACGGCAGGTTCTCCACAAAATCGGGCATTACCTTCTGTAGCAATTGTAAATATCGTGCACCCGTTAACGTGCCATTGTAAAATATTGGGCCTATCAGCTTGTTATTGTAAATTGCGCACTAAACGTTAATAGCATACCGCATTTGATGTCGAACGTCGACGTAACATTTAAGATTTTCCAGCGCCCAGTAATGGGTGCTTTGCCTATTGTACATACCATTGCACACGTACGATGTGCCACGTCACAGCACGAAACAACAAATGCGCGTTTTTATCGTTGTATTCTTCACATTAAGTCCTACAAGGTATCTTTTCGTACTAAATCGAGGATGCTTTACAACTTTGTAAATCACTTTTTTATCTATCTCGTTCCGTTTTCGAGATACGAATGCTGACTCCACAATTTTCCACTAGGTGGCGCGGTAGGTTGTTTCATTCAGTAGCGCATGACTACTTTACTATACCTAGACACCACTTTTATGAATATAGCAGCAGCCGTTCCGAAGTTAAGAGGGTGGCTAAGGGACTTTAGTGGACATACTGTATATATATATATATATATATATATATATATATATATATATATATATATATATATATATATATATATATAAATATATATATATATATATATATATATATATATATATATATATATATATATATATATATATATATATTATATATATATATATATATATATATATATATATATATTATATATTATATATATATATATATATATATATATAGTATAACTATCTCCTTCTTCTTCTCCTTAGAGTTGGGTTTGTATGTCATTGGGCACCTCTGCTTTTATCAGCATATAACTATCTCCTTACTTACATATTTAAATACAAATATGGTAAATAGAAGAGAATGAAAATTTTGTAGAGAATAGTTATGAAACTGACACATTATTTAAGTTGTAAATTTATTCATAAAAACACAGATTTGTGAAGGACTCCTGCACCTTTATTTTTGTCTTTATTTTCTTACTCCTGCACCTTTATTTTTTTGTTATTGGTTAACGGATCTAATAATTAGTTAAATTTATATTACACTTTTTGAGTCGCTGTCAAATGACAAAGTTGACACCCGAGCTGGAATCATCCTTTTTTTAGCAGTAGCCATAGGTCATGTAGCTTAATAACTATTTTACGATAATAAACTTGTTCATCAGATCGATTTTTTATTGGTACTAGAATGAACTAATAAATGGGTATAAAGAACACAATAGAAACAGCACAAACTCTGAGTTATCCATTTAATTACTCCTTTATTTCTGGCGATTGAAATTGAAACTGAATTCATTGCGAGATGGAATTTAAAATATGTAAATAAAGTTATCTGTGTTATTCTGAAACTTATTTTAAATTAGTACTTTGTTGTAGAGTATCGTCATTTGTATAAGATTAATAGTTTTATTACATTTTCTTAATACTAAATGAACGCTTTTATAAATGTTCATTTAAATTATTTCATTATGCAATTTATAAGATGTATTTGATGAAAGGAAATTAACTTCTGAAGATAAATATACGGATTAATATAATGTTCAACTGTACTGTTCACTTCATCTACACTGAATGATCATTTCAATTTTCAGCTTTTGTTTCTGTTTATAAATTTTATTTACTTATTTATTTATCAGTGTTTATGTATCTTACATTTCAATGTTTTCTTACATAAGCGGAAAATATTTGACAAACAATTTCCTTGGTGATAGACTGATTATATATCCAATTCAAAGCAGTTTAAAAGTTGGGAAATATTTCCCTAGCTGATTGTCCAGTGCCTGCTTCAACTTGGACTTTAAGCTCTTCTTCTTAATAAACACTTTCAATAAGTTTATCATCATTTGAAATTTAGAGTCTCACCCACAATCTATTCTCCATTACCTTCAGTTATAACTTCTGGACATCCAGTGATTTCCAAAAGAATGTTTTTGAATTCCTCGAGTGACATGTCATTCTCATTTCCTTTCCCTTACCTTTCCT
This sequence comes from Latrodectus hesperus, assembly GCA_037975125.1. Taxonomy (NCBI): domain Eukaryota; kingdom Metazoa; phylum Arthropoda; class Arachnida; order Araneae; family Theridiidae; genus Latrodectus; species Latrodectus hesperus. Next base: position 94,765,698 of record CM075852.1, on the reverse strand, counting down.
TGATATTTTTCCTTTTTCTCACTTTCTTTCTCTTCAGTCTAGTTTATTTTTCTGAAATTCGAAAAGTGATTCGAATATAATCAGCGATTCGGAAAATTGGAGTTTTACTGTATTTACTAATTAGAGTCAATAGTTTCTTCTATTAGATTCCGGTAAGAAGCTTGAACTATGACCGTAGAATTCAGTAGAACTATATATAGTGCTTATTTTTACTTATTATTTCTAATAATAGCCTTAATTTTTATCCTTTACAAGACGTAGTAAACTGATCAGTAACTTTGAATACCGTGAAAATCAGGATAGAAGTATAACACTTCAAAATTTACATTTATCACCTTATAAAGTTTTTTAAAATAAAATATGATTTATTATACTTTACCATAGTACTCAATACATATTTAATAAATATTTTTGGTTCAAAAATTCAAATACATAATTTATAGGATCTTTTCGATTAAGTAAATTATAGCTAAGAGCTGTATCAGATTTTTTATAAAGCGAATAAAATTATTTTAAGTTTTTTATTGCTTAGAAATATATATGCGAAACAATCTCTAAATTAAAATGACAGATGGATTAAAATGAAAATGAAGAATGAATGATATATATATATATATATATATATATATATATATATATATATATATATATATATATATATATATATATATATATATATTTATTTATTTATAAATATATTTAAAGGAACTAAATTCTGATCAAATACGATTTAATAATTAAAAATTTATTTTTGACTTGTTTTTAGTGATTAAAATGTATAATATAAAATATTCATAAAATATCATTGAATATTTTAAAAGATACAAATGTATATTAGTTTGATAGAATCAATTTTCAGACAGGAAATAAATTTCAATGTATTTATAGGGTTTATAAAATTGATGTAAATCTTTAGTTTTCTGAATTCAATTCTTAATCATGAAACTTCTTAAATATCTCAAATTTTAAATCTGAAAACTAAGAAAAAATAATGTAATATTTTCATAGTAATTGTAAACTCTTAAGCATAAAAGAGATGATGAAGTTTTAAAAATGCAGAATAAACTTAAAAGTAATTTAAAAGGGAATTCGCATTGAAGACTAAGCACGGTTTAAAATTATTTAATTTATACCATTTAAATAAATAATTTGGAATGCATTAATTCTTTTTTAAGTATCGTTTTTACCATCGGAAAAAATCGAACAAATAAATATAAGAATGTTTTTTTTTTTAATTTTAGATGAGAATCAAACAACTTTAAACCATAAACAATAAACATATGAGCGCTCATAATGAAATAAGAACCTTCTCATGATGATTTGAAAAAAGAAAATGAAGCTTCATACCATTTAAAAATTGAAAATACATTTCACAAGTAATTTAAATAGGCTACTTTAAAACTTGCTTACCAATATCATAAATTTATGCATTTTATAATATATAAACTAAGGAATAAAAAATATGAATTGTAAAAAAGAAAGGAATAGAATATTAATTTTCGAATCTTAAATCTTTTTCTCTATTTTTAACAATACGTAGTGGACAGTCTCACGGTCATAGTTATATTCAACACTCAAATTTCTCTTACAGAAATAATATTTTAATTCTAAATGAATGAAAAATGTCTAAATATTTATATTATATTAACAATGTTTTCAAGAAATTAATAAAAAAGTAATTTTTTAGACTTTAATACATAGAGAAACATATTTCATGTTTTAATATTTGAAAACAATTTTGCGAATTAAAATATGCTATGAATATAATAAGATAAAGATTAATGAATGAATATTCAGGTACATATACGAGGATATATAATGACACGAAAGATAAGGATAATGTCTTATTGTATAAATATTTAAAATAGAAAACTTTTATAAAAATAATTCAATTATTTGTTTTAATATAATTCCTTTATCAATATTTAAATCGGGTCTCCGGTAAATATTTATTTTTTTCCATCATTTTTTTAATCACTTTCGCAAGTGGTAAAATTTTGATTCTCATTTGTATATTTTTTGTTGACATCATTTTTCACTTGTATAGAAAAAAATTAGACGTGGACCAGAGTGTTTTAATATAACTTATACCTTAAAAAATGTTCTTAGAGAAATTTTTTTGTCAAAAAAAAATAGCATTTCTTTCCTTAAATTTACTACCTTCCTTCGTTTCCAAATCCCTACACTTGTCTTCAACAAACATCTACAAAAGCTAAAAAAAAAAAAATAAAGGACAGAGCAAATATTCTCACACATCCCATGTCCAGCCACTTTAGAATGAAATCGTTCTCAAAAAGTACTTCTCCCAATACTTCAATATCAGTTCTCGCCGGTAGCTGACATATTTATTTCTATCCTTTTTACTCTAAAAGCTAAAACCCATCCCTTTCTACTTCCATCACTTCTTAGGCCCGCAATTCGAGAAGTTGAGTTGTATTCCGTGTGTTTTATCTGGCTGGGAACCGATAACAAAGCATGGACCGGGAATATATACCGCGAGTGGCTAATATAAGTAATACACCAACACCAAAGTGACTCAAATTCGAGACAGTAAAAGAGGACAGCCCAATATACATTCTCACTCTTTTTTTTTTCTTTTTCTTTCTTTGCCTCCATCCCGATATAGACACCAGAGCTACGTCGTAAAATATCCGCAGCAAAGCATCTGGACACGAGCAGTCAGCGGATTTGACTTGTAGGGACCATATACTAAATACATAATGTGTAGTAAATGCTTACTTCCTGGCAATGAACGTAATGAACGAATTATATGGATGCATTACTCGTTTTTCATAATTATTAAGATTATATCAGTCTTAATATATGGTATTTACGCTTTTGAATAAAGTTAGATTTAAATAAACTTCTGCTTAAATTTAAAGCACAAATTTTGTGCCACGATTAAAATTTAGGTTTAATACAAAACATGCACGCGTTTTCTATTTTACAAGCTAAAAGTTAGTTTTTTCATGGGAATTGGAAAAATTATTTTAAAATGCATGTTTTGCTTATAATGGCAATTTGCTTACAATCCAAATAATAATTGCTTTCACTTACACTGATGTTCTTGATATTTTAAATAAAATAATATAATGGTGTAACAAAATGTTTGATCATATAAAGTAAAAATTATTGCATTTTCGTTAAAGAAATTTTGTAGCTTTGTATTTTAATTTAATTTTTTGAGCTTATATTATTTATTAATATTTCGACTATTTAGATGTTACTGTTCAAATGCTAATGTTATTATTCTTAAAGAAAAAATTATAATAAAATACATACTTCAATGTGAAGAGAATTCTCCGGACATCAGAATTATTTTTAATAATATTTTATTCATATTTACATTGTAAGGAATTCAGTATTTTTCTAATTTAAAGAAATGATAAAAACTCAAATTGAATCTTTTTAATTTATTAATAGGATTGTTAATTTCGTTTAATTTCCTGTAATTTCATTCATTAAATTGATAGTTAATTGATTGCTATAAAATAGTTTTCAAAATTGTTATTTTATATAAGCGTGTCTGTCAGTGTGATAAATAATACGGCACAATTTTAATATTTCACTTAAAAGTAATGTTTTAAAATTTTAAATTGTCTAGTATTTTGATTAATGCATCAAAATAAAAGGTCTAACTTTATTCTGAAAAATTCTATCGTAATGCTCGTAGGTTCTTAAATCTTCTTTAGGATATAGGGATTTATAAATCTATATCAATCTATCTGTCTGTCTATCTCTCTCTGTACACACACACACACACACACACACACACACACACACACACACACACACACACTCACACACACACACACACACACACACACACACACACACACACACACACACACACACACACACACACACACTATATATATATATATATATATATATATATATATATATATATATATATATATATATATATATCATATATTAGATTAAATTTAATTTTTAATTGTTGTTAAGCTTGGTATTTCCATACTTTGCGAGAATTCTTATAAATTTATTCATTAAAAGTTGAAAAAATAAATTTTTTTAGGAGCACTATTTTTTGTGAATCATGGGAGATTCTTAAAATGTGTAAATTTTATGAAAAAATCAAAATAAGTTGAAATTTTATGTTGGAAACTGTTCAATTACAAATTTAAATGTACTCAATGAAATAACATTTAACCGTTTTTTTCACGATTAATTTTGTTGAAGAACGTATTAAGAACATCCCATTTAATATCAATCAAATTTACAAAGTCAGGCATAGTTATTATTCAAGTTAAGAAAAAAAAACAGCAATTTAATCGGCGAGTGTTTTTTAGCGAAAACTGTTTATTATGTTTAAGAACCGAAACATTTACAAGAGAGCAACGAATCCGATCTTCAACTTGTGCAGACTCCCGCAAAGATCTTTGCCAAAAATTTGGTTTTGATGCCAGGGACGCTCTTGAAGAAGAGGATCGTAAATTTGCAGGAGATGCTTTCAAACCGAAAAGAAAAGATAGAGCGAACTCCGTTGCAGATAGCACTACCTCACTTCCGTTATCTCTTTGTTTCCCCCGGATTCCTACTTGTGATAGTACTCTATCCGTAATGGAGTTATATCTGCGAGGGTGGCGAATGCTTCTGCGGTTATTGTTTGAGTTTTTCTGCGGCTCTTTCCCTTTCGGATTGTGCCAAAAAATCATTGAAAGCTATTTGCGGATCGGAACTTAAAATGCCTCTGTTGCCTTGTAATTGCGCAAGTCTTTTTATTTTTTTTTCTTCCAGCTTTGACATTTTAAGATGTCTTTTAAAAATATCAAAGTAGCTATTTTTAAAAATATAATACTATTATTTTTGTATTCTTTTATATTTTTTTAATGTTAATTACCTTTATTAAGTAATTAGTTGGTCATCAGAATTGTAAAATACATCAATTTCTATAATTTTTTTGCTCATTAATGAATTCTGAATTTATCAACATGTTGGTTTGAGTAATATAACAATTGAAACCAGGTAAATATTGCATATAAAGATGACACTGCTTTGAATTACCCTTTACTGTTAACAAATTGGGATTATAAATGAATAATACAATGTTACAAAATTATTATTAATGTATTTCTCTAAATGCTTATCATGTTTGAATATTTAGAGTTATTTAAAATACTTATTTTAAAGTCACAATAGTATGAGCATACTAAGAATAACTTTTCGTAATCAAGAGGTTATGCATTCACCCCTCAATTTATTAAAGCTCACCATGAAGATGATAAGTTTTAAGTCTATTATTCATATATTGTTACCCTCTAGCATGTTACGGGCGTCTGGAGAAGAATCACTTCAATTACAACATACTGTTTTCACTGACGCATCTTAAGATGTATTTTTGACTTTTCCACTCTCGAATCTCTCTCTTGACATCAACCAAAAACTATGAGGGAAAAGTATTGTGAAATGTATGCACAGATAAAGTTACAAAAAAGACGTTTTTTTTAAACTTTTGCCCTAAGGTAGAATAAGACAAATTAGATTCTGTAAGAAAATAAGTATCACATATTAGTAAAAAAATTAAATTAAATAACTTGAAAACGAATACTATTCTTGAAAAAAAAATGGCTATTATATTTCTCCTGGTCCTTCCCCCCGTACATTGTAATAATGTTGTTTAAAGAGGAGTTTCGAGTATTTTAATAATTTAGTATTTATTCTTATCAAAATGTTAAAATTTAGACGGTCTAGTTGTGAATAATATTGAGAATTCATTTTTGTTTTATTAACAGTTTGAATGTAACGAAACTGTGCAATCTTGATCGATCTTTATCAATTTAATCAAGTATTGCATTTTTAATAGGTTCTACACGAGTAAAATAATTGCAGAATTTACCACTAACTATTGGCTTTGTGGAAATGAGAATGAGTGCTAACTCAGATGTTGATCTAATCATTTGACCCTGATTCAAAATTACGAAACACTTGATAATATTGCACTTTAACAGGAGTAGTTCGTGTTTCTCCTATATCATTACGTTTGAAAATATACACTGTGATTGGTTATTCTATTAATCATCAAATCACTACAAAATCCGGCAATAAAATTTGCATTTAAATTGTGGATATTAATTATCGTTATAACTATAAATAATATATATTATTTTTAGTTATTAACTACAGTAAAGATAATTATAAATCCCAATGCTTCTTTATAAATCTTTAAGAGATATAAATTTTTATGGTAAGTTTAAACGAGGAAAATTAAATAATTCCCCAACTGGATCGTTTAATGATAAATCTACTGATTGATACAATTATTGTTTATTAATCTATTGATGTTTTGGAAGAGATACGAAGTAAATGCTATACTGGTGGGGAAAATGAAATACAATGGGAATATTCGTTTTGGTTGCATTATCCTGATTTAAATAAGAAATGTGCCATTCAGAGACGATAAAAAGGTATCAATAAATGAATAAATGTGATTTTCTCATTCATAAATCACACTGACCTATTGATATCTTAGTAATTTTGTGTGATTCATACTCTCAAGAAAACACTTATCAACACTTGTCATACTTTGATCACAATATAATCATATATATTATTAAACTAAGATTCATTTTTTTTCTACTCCTACTAGTTATGGTTGAATTTGGATGAGATTCCAAAAATCGTTTACAGAACCTGATATATACTGTACAGAACTTCAACAACTCTTAGTCACCAATGCTCGACATGTTACAACATTGTTTGTTGATATCATTTAGTTCATCCACTAATCTTGATATAGGATTTTGTATCTTTTGTCAGCTTACAAATGTTTGTTTATAACTTGCAAAGTGGTCTGCATTACAGTGAACTATCAGACTGAGGATCCATTGAAGTAATACAGTGTGTAACTGGAATGTAAATTAGACTTCTTTTGTTTAAAATTGTGGGTACTTTGGACAACTGGTGTTTCAAATATGATTTGCAAAGTCTCGTGGTTAAATTCTAATTTTAAAACCTCCATATTCCTTTTTCATTAGTTTAATAAAAAATCTCATGTTAATTATCAATTATTTTTTCTTTGATGCAGAGGGTTTTATTCGACACATTCAAGTGAATAACCTAAAAACTAAAAGTCATCGTAAAATATTTGAAAATCAGACAAAATTAAAGAACATTTACCTTTCGGAAATACTTTTCTTATGGAAAGTATTCACTTGTTTCATGGAAGGAAGCTCTCAAAATTCGCCATCATCTAGTTCAATACATACTCATGCAGAAAATAGAAAGGTCCATCTTCTATTGTTCAATACTAATAGAGATAAAGGGGTACACCAGATCAGAATTGTAAATCAACAGTAACGACTCATTGCAGGTACTTAGACCTGTATGTTTTCAAAACAAACTCGTTCTCTCCGCAGAGAAAGCACAAACCATTATCCTCAGCCTATAAAACAACTTAAATCCAAACCAAATATTACATCTTTAATATATACAAATATACATATAATAGCAGTAATAAAATTACCGATAACCTGAAATTCTTGGGTATTGTTTTTGACAAGAAACTTTTTTCTTTCTGCCCCATTTAAGAAGCATTAAAATAATTCCAATTACACTGAGTTTCTGAAAAATGACATGGGGTCTAAACAGCAAAATTTTAAAGACAATTTACTTAGCAGTTATTGGAAAAATTTTTATATATATATTTCTATGTGGGTACAACCTATGAATATCAGAAAGGAAAAAATTCAATTCAGCATTCAAAGACACTTCCTTTTAATTTTCACTAAATCTTTCAAAACAACTTCTACATTAATTCTTTTAACTTTCACAGGAATACCACCACTTCATATTAAATCAGAAGAATTACCATTAAAACCAAAACCTTACAGCTACGAGTACTGACTAATTATAATAACTGTATTATCCATTCAAATATGATCAATAAATCCATTCTAATATGAACAAACAACATGTAAGTAAATATAAGATCCATTCATCAAACAAAAAAAGGAGGTGGAACATACATAATGAAAGACAGGAATAGTATTCAAGAAAGGACTTTAACCAGTAATTCATATCTCTCTACAACTTACAATTATTAAACATATGGTTCAAAAATAGGTCACTACGGAAAAGCATCATTTACTTTGTTCAATGAAAAAAAAAAAAGAAATAAGGTATGAACTGATCAAACTTCACCTATACAACTCAGTCTTTCAAATAGAAGCTATAGCAATTCAATCAGTGTTCAACCATGCACATGAACATAATATAAATGATAATTACAATCTGGAGTGATTGCAACTATAATACAAGCAAAAATAACCTAAATCATATTTCTCTGCTAATTTTAACAACATTCAAAAATTTTTACATCAACATCATCTGGAAATAAAATATTAAATGGATAAAAATACATGAAGGGACAGAAAGAAACGAAAGATCCTATATACAAGCATAAGAAGTGGCAACAAAACCTCACCATCAAATTATTGACACCCCATGGCCTAATTCCCACTTAAAGTCTACCCTTAATGTTGGCAAGAATTCTGGGACACATCTGATCACGGACGATAGGCACATATTCTTTATTATCATAAGGCTCCCCAGATCAATGTTATACAATTACTTCCTTAAATTACTTCATTAACAGATATGAACTATTTGCCGTATACTATATCAAATTTTGAAAAAGTGACACACATTTATACTCTTGTGGCAAACAAGAAACACCGCAACATTATTTATCAGAATGTCCATTTGCAATCAAATATCGTGTTGGATATCTTACCAACTTACCATTTACCCAGCATTTCAAATTTTGCATTAGTACAAACCATCAATTCATAGAATTGTCCAAATTGCTTAAATCTTGATGTATTTAGACATAAAAATTTGTCTTTATTTTCCTCAGCCCAATCACATTAGTGAAAATGTTGACTTTCCACATTGAAATTAATGGGAAAACTCCTATAATAGATATTCATAGTTAAATATAATGTGTCCCTAAAAATTACATCTATTGCACCCCATTAACTTAGGAACAATTGTAAGTCAGAGAGAGAGAGAGAGAGAAAGAGAGAAAGAAAGAGAGCAGAATGTGTGAGTGTGTGTGCACATTAAGAGAAACGAGAGTAAGAAAGGAATAAAACAATGTCTTTGATGCCAACAAGGGACAATTAACCACCACAATTTTATGTTTCTACAGTCAGTTGAGTAGCATAGGAACATGCTTGTTAACCTTAGGTACATTCCGAAAGTCTCTTTCCTCGGTCCACTATCCACTGTTCGATACTAACTGGGATCGACCTAAGACTTGTATTCTGAAGAGCTTGATACTACAATAGACTATGAGGAATCTTGTGATAATGAGAAGATTTGACTTTGTATAGTTAACATTCTGACACTGAAGACTTTTATAAGGCTTTTTTTAACATTCACTGTGTATTATTGCTATCTGGGAGGACTTTTCACCGACAGTGTGAAATATTTTCGAATTAATCAGAAGGTAACAGAAAAATTCCCAAATAACTACTCAAAAATGTGTTAGCTGAAATAATATGTGCAACGTTTAAATTATTTTGCTTATAAGTGTCTACGACAAACTCGAGATTTTTCTGTTACTAAATCATGGTAACCATTTATAAGAAAGAAGATTTGAATTTGCGTAGATGTAGTGGCCGAAAGTTGTTAAAGGGCATTTTAATGTCCGCCGTTTCTTTGACTTCGGAAGGATAATGGCCTTATTTATGGCTTGGAAAGAAGAAAACCCGGAAAACTTTGAATCATATTCTCTGAAAGATGTAATATTTATTTTTTATTTTATTATAAATTTTAAGGGAATAATAATGCAGTTTAATTTCTAATGTCATAAAACCTAACTTAAAAATTCATTTGCATGTAGTTCCAAAATTTATATCTACAAAAATTTTATACTTTCATTCAGTAGATATGATTACAAACCTCTCAACTAATCTAACTTGTAATTTAACATTGACTTCTGAAAAAACATAACCAAAGTTCATTCGTTGCAATTCATATTTCATTTCAGTTTTAAAACTACTCTTTAAACTGAAATGAAATATAAATGGTAAATTAATTTAAGATTTTTAATATTATTAAAATGCGCCATTCAACAAAAACTAATTTTTTAAGTTATAATTAAGACTGGTAGGTTTGTTGCAGTTTTACGAGCGTCGTAAAATTCATTGAATTTAAATATTTGAAAGAAAATATTGGTATTAAATTGAAATGAAGAACGTTTTTTCAAAAACTTCAACTTTTGAATAATTTCAATTTATCAAAGATTGTTAATAATGCATAAATTGTGATAATAACATACTCAAATAATTTTCTGTAAGCATTTTAGAATAAAATTTATATTATTTAAGTATATAACTTTTTATTATTCTTTAAATCTATTTTTTATGCCTTCACTTACATATGTGCATGAAAAATTTATCTTAATTCCAGTTGTATAACCATGACGAAAATGCGTCATAGACTTGACAGGTGGTTTTTGTTCATTTCAATTGCCTTCCAAGGTTGTCAGCACTCGAAATCGCACCGAAAAACTCCACGACAACCAGAGCAAATGCGCTGGAGAAACTCTTCAAAACGGAAACTGGAATAAAAGGAAAACATGTCATTCCATTTAAAAGACCGAGCCGTATAACGAGTCGGAAGTGAAGAAAAATAGATAAAAATAAGAACAACTGATCGAAAAATGGAAAAATGGAAAGAGGGGAGGGTCTAAAACTAAAGCAAATGGCTTGGAAAAAGCAAAACCAACAACAGAAGCCTATGCAAAAAGGGCCAAACGTCTTGTTGACATAGCGATAACTTCGGAAGTGGGCAGCTAGGGCTAAAAGTGACAAATATTGACTCGCCTCTCAGCTTATGACAGATCTTCTGCAAAGTTAAATAGCATTTCGTTCGGCTTTTCAAGGCTTTTTTATCTCCCCCTCTTAGTTTTCTTAAAACACCAGAAATTTAGTTTCTTTTTTGTTTTTATCATTTATTTTATTTTATTTTCACCAAATTGAAAAAAAGCTGGAGCCCATTTCCTTTGCTTTTTTTATATACTGTTGTTATTATGATTAAATGTTATTCTTTTGGTTTCACGTTTCCAATCGAGATGGCTGGAGGGGGGGTATGAGATGAAAAGCAACTCAAGTAAGAGGGACAGATGGCGTGTTTGAGATTATCTGGGATGGTTTTTCTTTGTCTCCCAGAAGTGAGCTTAATTCCTTTCTCTCGCTGCTTTTTTCCCACCCTCCCTTCCTTCAAGGTATTTGCAGAAGTTATTGAGTCCGATTTTGGTGCGTTTTCTACCCTTCCATTCAAAGATATTTTTTTCCTAGAGATTGCCATTGTTTCCTTGTTATATCTTTCTGGTGACGAAGAGTGGATGGTTGGAATGGAATTTCTGTTGTCATTTATATATATATATATATATATATATATATATATATATATATATATATATATATATATATATATATATATATATATATATATATATATATATATATATATATATATATATATATATATATATATATATATATATATATACATATATATATATATATATATATATATATATATATATATATATATATATATATTAAAAGTTCAATTATTTTTATGCATTAATTAAAAAAATTACAATCTTTTTTACAAGGGTTTAAGTATAAAATTTAAAACTAGTTAAAAATCTTGAAAATAGAATAGTTGACGAACGAAAAGTCTTCATGATTATATAAATGTTTATTTATCCTAATATTTTTTTAATATTTTAATTCATTTTATTTTTAATGATTTTTATATATAAATAAATTATGAAGCATAATTTAATGTAATAGATGTGAATATGTCTTAAAAATCTAGGAAATTTCATATAAAACATATAATTTAATCTAAATAAATTATTATAATTATTTACAGATTTCACATTTTCTGTTTGTCATCCATTAAAGGGAAATCGTTCATATTTATGAAATATTCTGTTAAAATAAGAGTAAATCTATATTTCATACCTTAAATCTGTGCTGAAGAAATGTTATATGACTATTAAATTGCACGTTTTTGTAAAATAAAAGCATGTATGAAACACAGAAAACAGAATATTACATTTATAGATTGATAATTATACTCAATTTACCCACAGTTAATTTTCAAAAAAAAGTTGATTCCTCGTATACAGAATTTGAAAATTGCATTCTTTTACAGAAAGTGATATTTCTTTCCTTAATTGTTTAAAAGTGACTTCCATATCTTCTGATACACTTGTGTAAAAGATAGTTGTAGCATAAGTTTTGGAATGATGAAAATTCAGAAACTTCACTTTCGAATATTATCACTTTCTATTTCTCACTTTTGAACATTTCAAGAAAAATCCTATTTGATAATTAATTTGAACGATAATTGTTTGCAAAATGAATAATTTCTCTACTAATGTTATAAGAATATATGACATTATTATTTAAACTATAAGTTTATCGCCGATGCGCAGCGTACAAAAAATCACAATAGAAAAGCATATCTTTATTCTTTAGCAAAAAATTGTCAGGGATTTTATTCTTAATGATGCTAAGATTCAACTCTAACTTTAAGCGAGATAACACACACAATTCAAGATATTTTCCCCACATTTTACATTTTCATGCAGGATTGTATTTCGCTTACTAATATACTTCAAGTTATTATTATGAAATAATTACTTGCCAAATTTAAACAAAAATCTCAAAATTAACAATAATTCACAAAAAAATAAGCCGATCTGTATAAAACATCTCGATTGTTGTTGTTGTACGTAATTGGTACTTAATATAATTACAACATGCAAATTAGAAAATGTACTATAAGAATATTCATTTATGAAGACTATAAAAAGGCATCTTTGAGAGATTATTATTAATACTCACTTTGAGGATGAAATAAAAAAATGTACGATTGCCCATTTGTAAAAATGATTTCGAGACATCACTTCTATAAAGTGTTGCGGTGAAGAACGAATAGACAGAATAGAGGCAGAAAAAGCCAAATGGTTGAATGTGACTTTTTGTGCTTCATTAATTTCTCATCTACTTTAATTCATATTTTCAGATATTTCAAACATAGCTTTTTGATTTACTCTAAGTGTAGAAACAGTGGAAAGTATATTGCTACAGAACTAGAATTACAAAAGAATTAGATTGGTAATTAGGGTCATATGAACTCACAAAGAGAACAGTAATTTCAACATTGATCGTATTTTCTTGCTGCAGCATATACAAAAATCTATTCTACACTTAATATTAGAGTGTGAATTTTTTATGATCTATTAGTCAAGCGAGCTCTTATGTTTATAAATTTTATTAAATATTACTGAATAAATTTAACAAAGAAAGGGAATATTGTTTCATTGATATTTAATTATGGATTTTAGTGATTAATTATTCAATAATATTAAAATATAGATTACATTTCTGAAAGCTAGTGATTATTTAATATTTAGGATAAACACTGTTGTTATTTCCAACAATTAAGTCATATAGTCTCTGATATGAATGATAAATATTTTTTGTTATATCTCAAACTAAATGTCACAATAAATTATAGTTAATTTGCAGCAAATACTAAATAATCTGGGTTTCTACTCTCATCATTCAAGAAATTAGAAGCTAATTAATTGTTTAATTCATAAAATTAATTTTACACGAAAATAGGAGGAATAACTACAACTGTAGAGTAGCAATTTAAAAGAAATGCAAGTCATTATAAGCATTAAAATATTATATTTTTAAATTTTACATTTCAAAAATTGTATTAAATTAAACAACGCTTTGAAAATGAAGCGTCATTTCTTCCCTTTTGTGGATTTAATGAATTGTAATAATTATATTTTATACACTAACGGAAATTTTCAAATATAAAACAGATTAGTTTTTGAATTGATAAAGTTATTTTCTCAAAAGATGTGTAAATCTTATAAAAACACATTCTTATTCAATATAATAGAAGAAAGAATTGAGTAAAGGTTTTTCTTTGTAAATACAAGAGTTATTTTAATTTTATAAATTTATTTTGAGAAACAATTTAATAATTGTCTTAAAATTCTATTTTCCTGGTAAGAATCAGTTATAAATGAATAGAAAAATTAATATTTTTTTTATTTCAGATTATTTTAAACTTTCTTTCAAAAAATGTTCTGTGTCTTTAAAACTACAGATCGTAAAGCTGAAATGAAAACTGTGAACCAATAACCTTGCTCGAAAACATGACTCTAAAACTAAATGCAGGATTAAGGATGGGGGAAAATCCACATGGAAGCGACATTTATATAAATCGAAAATTTTTTTTATTTTACTCTTTTTTCCAAGTTTGTGTCCAGAAACGAAAACTCTATTTTGAAAACTTCCCTTTATTGGAAGCTATTGGTCATTGGAACTTTGAACAATAGGCTGTCTTTGTCGCCTTCCATAAAAAAGTGAGGATTTACGGTTGACTTGACGATAGTTTGTATTGGCCAGCTTAGAAGAGGTCTATTATAGAAGACATAAATAAACGGCTTGATCATTTAAAGATGGCTTTTGAAATAGGAGACATGTTTCCTTGCTCAGATTTGTTATTACGAAGGGCGTCTTTCATTGTGTGCGGAGTTTACTTTATAAAGTAGTGATCAATCAAACTTCAAGCTTTTTATTTAGTAAGCTGTAAAAATATTTGTTGATCCTAAAACCAAAGAATTTGATGCAATGCCTGCTTCTAAATACTTTTTTCATACAAAAAATAGTTTGGTTGAATAGAGTATACAGGTATAATATAAAAATAACAATTTTTGTTACTTATATTTCGTACAAATGATTAATTGACTGATACTTATTTTTTATGAAATAAATAATGATTTTAAAACATTGTGAGAAAGAATTCAAAATACTGGCTAAAACTTGCAATTTTTTCCTACTAGCTTTGCTATTAAATCTAGTTATAAGTAACGATAGGAATAATCTGTTGTTCTGTTACTTAATTCGAAGTTATAAACATTAAAAACATTTTCCTTGTAAATAATATGAAATACAGCAAATTACTTAGCATAAAAGTATCACCTTCATTAGTACTCATGCTAAAGTAATACTGTTACTGCATTGCTTAATTTCCTACATATGAAATAAGACGGGAAATACACACTGGCATAACTTAATTATTTACAATTTAATCATTCTGTTTCGGTATTCCCTGCAGTCATTACAAGTGGTTTGATTCGGTGTCTGAGAGTCACGAAATCCATATGCTGGGTATTATGCGTACCATTCAGATTACTTGCAGACACCATTAAGAAACAATCTTCGAAAATTAGCCCCTTTGCCAATCCTTCTGATTGCCTGGGAGAGAGCTCCACTACTAAAGAGCCTGTTATTACAGAAGACCCTGTTATCGTGACTAAAGAACTTGTTATTGTTGTTATAAAGATTCACTGTAACAGATATGTTTCAAAACAAGCCCTATTAGAGTAGAGGCGAGAATCTTCTAATACCATGGCGCAGATATATTAATATGGATTTAATTCCTAATTTTTTAGTATTTAATTTTGTAAAAAAGTAAAAATAATTTTTTAACAAGAGTTGTAAGTCATAAATTTATTAAAGTTTTTTCCAAAAAACAAAGATTTAAGTTATACCCTTATAAAAATTGATGCTTCATGCCAAAAAATTAAAAAAATTATACTAGGATTATTTGGTGATTTTTTGATTTCAACAAAATTAGAGTATAAAAAGATTATTAAAAAGACTTTACTTATTTATTCTGGAAAGATATTATTTTACAAATTTCTTTCTTCTTTTTACGAGTTCTGTAAGATTTCCTTCGATGAATTTATAATTTTTTTAATAAATAACATAAATGTTAAAAATATGAATATAATACATTTTATAATTAATGTAAAGCTATTTAGATTTTTATTGAATCAGTCAATAAAGTAGATAAAGTTTTCTGGATTTACGTCACGCAGTTTTCAAGTTATTATTAGCCCTCACATTATAATGAATATTTTTATTTCCAGTAACCAATTAAAATAATTATTACATTTGAAGAAATAAACATATTTAAAACATATTTGTGCTTCTACTTCTACTAAAATAACCTTATTTATTAAAAAAAGAACATTTTTACATGTTTTTTTTATTTTATTAATATGCAAATATACAATTAGTTTAAATTTACATGCATCACAAATTAGTACCAATTTTTGTTTTCAATTTATTTACAGTATTGTTTTTGATATCGAAAAATCAACTTCAACGATACAATCGCACAATAAAAGTATACACACGCAATAAAAGAAGTAAAATTTTTGTAATGAATGTCTTTATAGTTTATTAAAATACTTTTAATTATTATATTTTAGAACAATCACAAGTAATAACATTAAATTTGAGAGTTTTCATTACTTTTCAAAGTTTATTTCTTAAAGTTGACTCAAATGCTTATATTGAAATACAAAGATGGTTTCCAGCGTTGACAATGAAGCGCTATTTGCACATTTTGACTGCTATTATTGGAACACTGAAGACATTTGTTGAGTTCATGTATTACTGGCCACAGCCTGGCTTCCAATTTTAGATGATGGTATCCTCAAAGAGCAAAAATCCATCGATACTTCAGAATGCCAAGCGGAATATTTTATCCTTTATATTACGTCTTCCGCTATCAAGGCTTTCAAAAGATATCAAATGATGACACCCATCTTTTTTCCCTATCATCTGGTTGCATTTTACAGATGACTGGCAAGCATTTCGTAAAGTGATGCTGGAAGCATCAATCCACGCTGCAACCCCTGAAAGTCGTCTTTTCCTCAGGGATGGGTAATTGTAACTTCCATCATTTACGACAGCTTTAACCTCCATTTATCGCCCCGAAAGGGAAAGAAGGCAAAATTTTCCTCATTTCCGATGCCGGACATGTAGATTTTTCCCTTCTATCACAATCCATTCTTGCTAACTTCCATTTATTTAAAGAGTAGAGATATGAAAGAAATACTTTTTAGTCCTGAAATGGAAGACATTTTCGTCCACAATAAACTGCTACATATAATCATTGTAAGGGCAAGTTTTTAAACAATACAAGTATGTGCGTATATATATATATATATATATATATATATATATATATATATATATATATATATATATATATATATATATATATATATATATATATATATATATATATATATATATATATATATATATTGGATTTGTTTAATTCAAGTTATTTATACCTTGTATTCTTCTATTAATAATATCATACGCTTCATAATTTACATAATTTATTTAAATGAAATCAAAATCAAATGTGTAATACTTTATAAAAAATTAAATTGATGCTTTTATTTTTTTAAATTTTAAAATATTTATTAGAAATTTCTAGTTTGAGGTAAACTAAAATTTCAAGTAAATTCCACTTGTGCTTTAATAGCTTCAATTGACAAAACTTTAATTTACTTTTGCGATCACTTTTTTATATTTTCATTTTAATTCATATATGATAGTACTTTCCTCTTTGTTCAGTTTTAATCTTTTAAGTTTAACTATGGAAGTTTTTGTTCTTTGATAGGTTTATCTTAATTAGTATTTTCAGAAATTGAGTATTTCTTGTAACAATAGGAGTTTAGTAAAATAAACCCCATTCTTCTAATTTCAGTCTACATTTCAAACCTCTTCCAAATGATAGAGTGGGGAAAAATAATCCACAAAAATTTGCGATCAGTAATATATTATCGTTATTGACTTCATCAAATTAAAATTTGGAATCAATAAAATATTATTATTGACTACAAATCATGATAAAATATTTTTATAAATTAGGAAGAAAAATAAATTTTTTTGCAATGAATTTTTCAATGATTTGATCAATGGAAAGTATTTTCTTATATTTTCATTGTTATAAAAATTATCTGGAATAAAAACAGTAACATGTAAATGATATGATCAAGGCCTTTCAAAATAATGACCAAATATGGCTTCATTTTATAGTTTAGAGTTTCAAAACATTCCTACTCAGCAGTTTCTTTCGCTTTTGAGTCCGTCATTTTATATAAAGTAGATTCTCCCTCAACTTGAAAGCGAACATATTTGTCAAACTTTGAATTCCGGAATGGTATGCAAATATAATTTTTGACTTCGTTGACCTTTTCGATTGCCGTTTTGCTAGAAATTTCTCTCAGATGATCGTTATATTGAAAGATTCTGATATTTTGGAGACTGATGACACTTCTTTAACCATCAGATTTGAGGTTAAAAGTTTAAAAGAATGTTTGAAAATCGGTAAGATTAAAGGAAAATTTTCAATGTATATTAAGAAAATTCGTAAATATATAAATTGTTTATTCATCTTGTTATTTTAAATGTTCAGGCTGTAATATTCAGTTGTTATTACAATCTATTTATTTTATAAGAACAAAATAAATAGATTTTTATAATAACTGAAATATGTTCTAAGGAAATGAAAAAAGCTTCATAATAATTGAATCAATAGAGGCTGTATACATTTTATTCGTAATTTTTTCGTCATTTCAATTTTTATATAAAAAATTGAACATAGCAAAAGTGAGCTGCTCAAAAATATGTCTTTAAATTCTATTAATACATAAATTTATAAATATTAATATGTATACGAGTGTAGGTGTTGTGTGTTTATGTATGTATATGTTACCACTTTTCTTTATCATGTCTACAATAGTGATATCAAATATAGCCACGTTTTCTCATAGCGATTTCTGCAGTTTCTTCAATGTTTTCGGCGTATGAGTCTACCAATGATAGCAAAGCTCCTATGTTACGACTAAAACTAGAAAATCAGTTATTTTGTAAATTAGTTAGGTTATATGCAGATTAATTGGGATAATCCATTCATTTGCGGAAAATTATTTCCCAATTTACATCTGTTTTCTGCAAATTAGCTGGACAATCCTCACATTACCAACTAGCTACTCCTTAAAATAAAGAAGACATTATTTGGAAAAACAACAATGTTGTAGTATGCTTAAAATTACATTGTTATTTATTTTTCGACAGCTATAGTATCAAGTTAAAAGAATGAAAAAGTAAATAATTTATAGAACCAATTGTACACCAATTAAAGTCTATTGTAAAAACGATAAAAAATTTTGAAATATTACAAATAAAGAAAATTGCATATCATTATTATTTTTATATTATTCTTAAATCTTCACATAAATGGGAGTGAATCTTCAGATTAACTAAGCTATATGACATTAACGATTTTTAAGATTTAGCGTTAACATACAGAGTAATTGGCAAAAATGTGATGATAGGTTGAGCTAATAGCTTTTCCTCAGTATTTCTGTAAACAACATTTTAATATGGTTTAAATGAGTAATTCTTAGTTTTAATCATCATATATGGTGAGTAACTAATGATGTTGTTGAAAATTATTAATTTAAAAATCCTAAACTTTATTTCAAAAATTAATAGCAGAAGTTTTGAAACGATTATTGAAAATTTTTTACTAACAAGGTCTAAACTTTTATTGAAATTAATCCTCAAAATGTAATGGAAAACAACAATATTTAGTATTTAATTGGATTCTCTTTTGTTTTAAAAACTGTAGTACATCACCGGGACATAGAATTAAAAAACCTGTAAGGTTAATTTAGTAATTTTTATTTGTTTTAATTGAAGATCCTGAAAAAAATTTATCATTGAAGGATGTTTCCTCTTCTCAACATTCTAATGTGTTTTCACAACAATATATAATTATATTAAGATCAGATGACTGATTTGGCAGTCCATACCTTTAAATTTCTTAGATATAAATCAAGTTTTTGAGGTGTACTGAGGATCATTATTTTGCTAAAATACCTATCTAAATGGCATCTTTTTATGGGAATGTTTTAAGTATTTTGATCTACAATCTCATCAACTTGTACGAGGGAAAGACATCATCTGTGGAAGCTCATTGTGGAAAACTCTGTAGAACCCTACTATTCCATTTCCCTACTTCATTATTGGACAAATGTATTGGGAATCTATTCTAGTTCTTTTTTAACGACAAATATAACTTCAACTCTACGACTTCCAAACAAATTTAATTCAGATTCATTGATGCACTGAACCTTTTTCTAATACTTGTTTGTATACATTTTGTATTCAGTAATTAGTTTCAGTTAGGTCTTCAATTTCATTGTCCTCTTCCGAAATAACTCTAAGCTGGTAAAAAAAACTTATACAGCTAAGAAATTGAAGAACTTTTCATAAAAGAACTGTTACTTCACCTAAATCAAACTGAACATTTTTGAGAACACATTATAAAAGATGTGGAAACACATTAGAAAAGAAGTAGGGATATAAAAGCGTTCTTCAAAGCTAGAACTTCATCAAAGATATTTTAAATTATTTTTCGATTTGAATATGATTAAAAAGTAAAACAGATCAGTTGAAGGGTAAATTTATTTATTTAAATGCTAAATTTTTTGCATTACTAGAATGTTTGAAGGCTAAAATATTTAACGAGTTTTGAATCTTTTGATTAATAAAGATGCTTAATATTTTTTCAACATTTATGCATAATTTTGAGGTGATAAAAATTTATGATTAATAGATATGTTAGGATTTTATTTTTTTATTAAATTAAGCCCCAAAATATAATGATTTAATTTTAAAATTTAAACAAAATTAAAGCAACTTTGGAGGGAATTTTGGTAAAATCTAAAATAGGATTTAAATGTAAAATCAGTTTTTAATAATATATTAATGATAATAAATTATTGAATATGTTTAAGAAGTGCTAAAATACTTACATTTTATATCACTTTTATATCAAAAATATTAAAAATAGTTATTAAGTTTGCAAAAGTCGCAATATTTTTAATATAGTTATTGATGCGAATATAATGCGTCTTATTATTAAAATAAAGATTATAACAAAAAGCGTTTAAATACAAATTTTTAGCAAAATTATTTTATAAATTTAAATTATTCTAAAATATAGGAAAAAAAACAAAAAATATAAAAACAAAATTTAAAAAAAAAATGAAAGTTTTTAAAAATAAATTTTTCTGAAGAAAACTCAAGTTTATTTTTATGAGCTACATTACTGTAAGTCATGCCTAAGTGTTTTATTCAACATTTTTTCAATAAAATATAATAAAAAAATATTTTTATCTCATTTCAGTTTTTTTTATGTTTTATGATCATATTTTTGAATTCAATAATAACTAGTTGAGCAGCGAGTACACAATTAAGCACTTCCATGATTATGACAAACCGTAAAAAACTCCACTTCCCTTCATCAAAAATACAAATATACTTGTTTTGTTCAAAAATAAAATAACTAAACACATTAAAAAATATTTTCCTTGCTCATCCCTAAGAGCAATAAAACTTCTAGTGAAGCAATAACCGAATCTTCCTGACACTAGCGAAACAATTCTGATTATTTCCCACGTTTATGAAAGATAGTTAAGTCATATTTTTCAAGCGTTGTATGCTTACATATCCGCTCTTTTGGTCTCCAAAGGCTCATAGTAAAGGGGCACGTACCCCCATATCAGGGCCGTAAAGACTTTTCTGATTGTCTCCATTTACTACAGCCTTCAGAGTTGAGGAAAAAAGAAATTCGATACTGTTGCATGCTCTTATTTTAGTCCTCACGTTTCTTAAGTAATGTACCATTATTTTTTGTCCCCAGAGTAGAGTTAGGTCTGATAGAGTAACGGTTAGTAAAGAAAAGAAATATTTTCCCGGTGGTTTTTAAATTTTATGTAGTTTTTTTTATGTTCTTTTTTTAGTTTGGGTATCATAAAAACTTTTTATATAAAGATTTTTTAATCATAATTTTCATAAATATTGAGAAGCAAAAATTTTAGTACGGCTTAATTGATATTTTGACATATTTGTGTCAAAATCTAATAAGGATAACTACATTTTAATATATAAAGCTGTTTAGTATTTTTTTCCATGAAAAATGTGTCATGTACATTTTGCAATAATATTAATTATTTAACATTTTAAATTTTTAAGAAAATGAACCTATAAAATACTTTATACATTGTTAAAAAATGGGAAATATATGCAAGTTGTTACCTTTAAATAGCGACGATTATTACTTGACGAAAAGGACAAAAACTACCTTAAATTATATTTGAATGGTAACACAAAATTATTATAAGAATACTTTATTTTGACCATGGTTTTATAATTCATTACTTATTTATTTTATGCGTTTTGATAATTTTTAATACACACACCTTAATGTAAGTATTTACTTTATAAACTATTAAGAGAATATTTAAGATAAATTAAATGAGTCAATATGAAAATAAAATTTTTAAGTTTTTTGTTTCATAATAATTTAAGAAACTGTTCATCATCTCCAGCCTCTCTATTTCTAATACGGAATGAAAATTTTTGTAAAAAAAAAATGTTCAAAGAGTACTCCAACTATTGACTATATGACCGAGAATATTGACAATTGGATGGAGACTATTGATTGTTGACTATTCTCACATTTCAAATCCAATTCATGTAAATTAGGGAATGTGGAATTTATTAATAAATTTGGAATCTTAGAATTGAAAAACTTTTCATTTAAAAAAGATCACATTATTGGTTTTGTGTATACTTAATAAGCCCTACTTTACCTGGTATACCAGATACTTAAAAAGTCCTACTTTTTATCTGTTATACCAAATACTTTATAAGTCCTGCCTTATCTGTTATACCATGATTTGCTGAAAAACCTATGGCAATTTCAATTATGATACTGTTATAATTTCTGTAAACTTACAATTAAGTAAAGATTATCTTAACGCCGCATTTGTAAAGACTTTAATTTCAGTTAAATACTTATAATTTTTAATTGCTTCTTTATTACATAATATTTTCAAGAGTAAATATAAAAAAATAATTGCTGAATTCTTAAAAAATAAGCCTAAAAAAAGAAAAAACGCACAAATAAAAGATAAATTCTTTTTCACCATAGGAATTAAATAGAAGAAAGCAGGCAAACAACCCTTGGTAAAAATCGATTGAATTCAAAGAAGATGGGAGAAATTTCCGATTCACACATGGTTAATAGCTTAGCCAATATTAATTTAGGCATTCCTCCAAAAGCCACAAGTCATAACCTCGAGTCATTCTACTTTCCCCTGTTGCTTAATTTCTGGGACAAAAGACGAAACGACTTGAAAAGTATCATTTCAAGTGAAATGATTCGATTCGATTTTACAATTTGTTTCGCTTTGCAGTCGATCATAGTCCTCAGCAGGGTTTTTGTACAAATTGAAAGGGGGATTATACTGGTTCCACAGTATGAAACTGTTAAATTGTAATTAGTTTTAAAAAAAGGTAAATTAGAGTTTTATATTGAAATAAGATATTTCAAAGATACAACATTCAGTATAAAGTTAGAAGTATAAAATGCATTGTTGGAATTAAATAGTACTTATGTTAAACATATTGGATGAATACTAAATATGAATTTAATAAATCACAAATGTTTTAATCAGCTATTAAAGTTACATAATTTAATATATAGAAATTTATTATATATATATATATATATATATATATATATATATATATATATATATATATATATATATATATATATATATATATATATTCATATATAATTTATTTGTCTCTGCGGATATTTGCTTCCTTATATAATGTGAACTGTTATTTAAATTTCTCTGTATTTGATGCAGGATTTATAAGCATGGTTATTACTGAGAACACCTTATTATTCACATTTGAAACAATTGTTATTTTTCATTTATTTGGCTAATGATTAAATTTTTGTTTGTCTTTATTTGAAAAGTTTGCATAAAATTTCCCTTTTAAATAATTCTCATATTAACATTATGTTACGAATATTGGGAAAGTACAAATTACTGCTTGGTGAATTTTTCAAGATTATATTTATTCAATTTTTATTCATCTTTTAATCCAAAATTTTTCTTTAATGAGATAAATCATTTTCAAATTAATTATTTCAGAAAAATATCAAAATTCCAGTTTTCTAAGAAACCAAATTTTTTTCTATGAAATTGGTTTACAAACACAGATAACGTATTAATCATTTTCTCTTCTGAGCATAGTTTCTGCAGTATATATGAACCGCTGATTGATAAAATTGCTATCATGTACTTTGCTTTAATTTAGTTATTGGAATTAATATGTAGCAAAGGATATCCAATAAGAGATAAATCTCTTTCTATTAATCCGAGTTTATTTTATGCTTAACTATTAAATCAATATAAAAATATGTTTAAAAAATGAAAATGACTAATTGCTTTATTTTGCACATTGGACACCAAACACAAGTAACTGTAATGAATAATTAAAAAATAAAAATTAGAAATTTTGTTGCTTATTATAGATTTGATATAAGACTTTTTTCGTAGTTCTCAAAGGTTCTTAATTTTTAAAACCAAGAATTTTCAAGACAAAGAGGCATCAATGAATCTTATTCTCTTTCCTTAATGCAATTTAGGAGCTGATGTTGATATTTCTATGAAATAGTGAGTTTTAATGGAATCTGTATGACATAATTTCTTGAAATTTAAATTTAATAAAGGATAATTTTTAAGATCCAGTATGTTTATAAAGCAAATTCTTATAGCATTCGAACTTCAATAAGTAGGTATTAACCGAAATTAATAAACTGCTGTCTAAAATTAGAAAAGTCATTAGAATTTGTATTTTATAAAGGATTTAGATGCGTTGAATGAATTAAGAATATTTAATAACTGTTCAAACACTGGAGAACAGTTTTGCTCTCTGATAAGGAAACATACAATCATTAATAATTTAACTCCCTGTTGAATTTCTATTCAAAAACATATTTTAAATAATGTCTCTATTAAAATAAGTAACCAATAAAAAGTTTAATTGTTTGTTGCAAAAATTTATTTATTAGTTTTTTAAAACGTATCTAATAACTAATTTGATTCTATTTTCTCTTTGAGTCACTTATGTGTAAAGAGAATAAAAACTCTCTATATTTTTTATTTATTTATTAATGTTTTATTTAAGAATAATTTTTGAGACAAATTTAATCAATTTCAACGTTCAGATAATAATAAAAAACCAGAAGTATTTATTAATAGATATTATTTGTAAGATAGAGGAATAATTCTGTGAAATTTTTTAATCAAGATTTAAGACTTTTTCATACTTTTCAGAGTATGGAACTAAAGGTATGAAAAAATAAAAAATATTATTATCACAACTTCATATTTTATAACTTTGAATATTTCATATTATTGCTTTTATAAATGTTATATATTCATATTCGGAATAATTAAAAATATCCTAGGCATAAATAATAAATGTCAAATAAAGTTCAGTTACATGAAAGATATTAGGTGTGTGAGTTTCTAAAATTAAATTAATTACATTAAAGTTGTGTTCAATTTAATCTTAATATCCTTGAAACTATTGAAACTTTAGTATATTTAATAAATTAAAAACATTTTTTGTCAATTTTATGAACACCATAGACAGTATTTTTGATTTATGCTTTACTTAAATTACACAAAATACTAATATTAACTACTTATAATTAAATTATTTAAAATATTTCTAAATAGTCAATGCTTATTCAATTACCAATTTTCCGACTAAAATATTTTCAGTGATTGTTAACTTTATGTAATACCTTTTATTTATAAAATTATTAATTTTCCAAATGTAAATACGAGTAGCAAGTGTATACTCATGTATATTTTATTTTATCATCATTATTTTCTGTTAATAAGCTTACTTGGGAAAAACTTTATTACGGTTTATTTCATAAATCAGATATTTTTAAACCCAAAACTTTAAAAAATTAATATTTAACTCAAAATTGTTTTGTATATTAATTCTTACATGACCAAAATTAGAAGTTTGTGATTCTCTGTGTATGTCATATTTTATAATTTCACCTCACAAAATAACTAAACAAAAAATAACCAGATTTCAGGAATAATAACTAAAAAATATAACTCAGGAATAATAACCAACTTGTTCATATTTTACTAATAAATAAAAATTAGCAAATAGTTTTTTTATCCAAATCGTGCATTTACAATGTGATTTTAGAGCAACTAAACAAAAAATATTAGTATATTAATTTCTGCTGCTTAGAAATAAAAATTTAAAATTGTTATATGACCCCTTTTCCATGACAATAGAAACCGGAGTCAATCCTTTAGCTTCTCAATCCGAACACAATACCTCAATAGGAATATAGACAGGCTTGTATAACAGCAACACAATCGAATACGGAAAGAATCCGTCATTAGTGGAAAAGGGGGAGGATTTCTTGAAAGATGGGGTGGGAGAGGATGAGATGGAACACCAGAGCGTTAATCGAAACCTTCCGCATCCTTCATAATTGCAAAGGAATGGAGGAAGAGTTCTGAATGAGAGTCAGAAGAGTTCTTTGTCAAAAGCTTTATTCAGAGAAACAGATGCAAAAGTATGATAACCATTCATTTTTCGATAAACCCCGTTTTCTGAATGGGCAAACGGATGATAAAAATAGAAAACTGTGTTTAGAAATCGTTCGAAGTTTGTTTTACTAATTTTTTTCGAAGTCGAAGATCGGAATCGAAGTCGAACAATAAAAAGTGAAATATCGGATTTATGGCTTTTCTCTTTTCAAGGAGTACAAGCTGTTTCCGATGGAATATGTGTTCTTTTTGTGAGATGGTATTTTATTGTCCCGTAAAAATGCGATTCTTCTTTTGTTTTCTAGTAGGAAAAACATTGGTTTGGTTTGTATGGTTGGTACTGATAACGTATTTAAGCACACAATGTTCTTAATGTACTTTACTAATGATTACCACACACAATACGTTTCTTTATTTCCTTTTGATAATAAATGGTCATAGTTGTTCATAAATATTTCTTCCAATACTGAATCGATATTCATGTATTTTCAATTGAAAGCTTTTAAATTATTCAGGTTAAATATTTATTTAATTAGTTAAAACCTAAAATAAAAAATGGTATAAGAAACACATTTTCTAGCCAATAAGTGTAATAAATGGTGTTTATAAATAAAAATAAATTTTAAGAAGATAATAAATATATTTTAATATAAAATTAGGGTAGTATGTATTTATTAAACGTATTAACGTGTATTAAAATAATTCGAAAGCTTTAGACTTACGAAAACATTTCGCTTAAATATTTGTATATTGTGCAGGGACTGTATTTATACAAAGCAAATTTAATACAACTGTTGTAGAATAATAATTTTCATTTAAGAAGTATCTATTGATTCATATTCTTTTATTTATCCATTTCTAGTTGGCACAGTTGGATTATAATCTATCATGACAGTTTTAAATTTGGTGATTTTTTATTACATCAGAGAGAGATCGAGAATAATAAGAATTATAAAGAAAATTCTATTTTGGAAATCCTAGTAATTTTACATCATTGCAACGAAATTTAGAGCATTTTATTCTGTTTGCGGATTTTATTAAAGATTTTTTCGAGGGTAGTTCATCTGAATTTTTTTAGACTGTTCTACAGATTTCTTCACTTTTTGGATACTTAAATTCCAGGTTGTGCTGCTCCTTTTCATTATTTTAAATAACTCTTTTTTATTCTGTATCAGTTGCTTAAATTTACTGTTTAAAATTGTGTTGACATATACATTTTGAATTTGTGTACGCCATTTCATTATTTATTGCATAAAAATAAAGTATCTTTTTTAAATTAACTGTCCATATAATGTATTTTATTATTTATATTTTTCAAAATAAAATTCTGTTCCGACATTCTTTTTTTTAAAATTGTCAAGTAAAACTTAAATTGTAATTTATAATTTATATTTATTTTTTGCGAATGTTCCTATGTTTAAATTAGAATTCCTGTTCCTATTTTTCTTAGAAATCGTATTTATATTCTCGAAATTATTGTTCCTAGGTATATCCTATTTGTATCTACATTTACACCATTAGTGCTATTACATTTTCTTTTTCAAATTCTAATATTTCAAAAAATATGTATATATTTGCCTTTTTTATTTACGAACTATAGATTTATTATTTAGATGTGTAAACTTTTTTCACGGAAGAATTCCTTCGGCCACAATTACTCTATCTTGACAACATTTCTTTGTCGTCAAAAAGTTCAGAAATGTGCATGATGTATTATGTAACAACTGTGTCTTCCTGTTTCTTTTTATATGCGATACATGTTGTTCTAAAATTTTCAGAGTCGGATAAATATTGTAAACAGTTCGATTTACATGTTTCAGGCAATTACATTCATTTATAAATTACACATCTTAACTAAAAATAATTACGAGCGACCAAAAGTTTAATTCAAAAAGGAATTAAATTGCATGATTTTTTTTATGTTTTATATTCATAAATTAAACAATTCATATACAAAACCCAAAAATATATGTTACTATCACCAAGCTATGCTATATATAATCTCTCTTTTATTTATTATCAATTAGTAATTTTTTAATACAGTTTCTAATGATACTGAGTAAATAAATAAAACATTTTAATCGCCATAAAAATATAGCCATGAATGATATATTATAATCTATCTGATAAATGATTTTTTATTATGTATGTATCGAAAATTATTTATGTAGCTATCAATTTAAATGAAAAATTAAATAATGCGAAATATATTGTTTAGCTTTATAATACATAACAAGAAAAATTTTCTGAATTGAAATTATGTGATTATTGAATATGCCATATTCTCTGTTATAAGAAACAGTTATATCTGTCTCTATGTCCTTTTATATTAACTATAACTATTGAAAATATATTCGACAATCCTCATTATATTTTTACTTCAAATTACTTAAAAATGAAAGCGGTATTTACATTGAACTGTTATTACATTTGTATATAAATAACTATTATTGCATATATTTCGATATTCAAAATAGAAACTTGGACGGTAAAGAACATCAATTGGAAATAGAGTAACAAAGAAAATCTTGATAAAAATATAGTACAATAATAACATAATACACAGAAATCATTGCAAATTTTTTTGAGCAAACAAATTATAATAATAATTTTGAGTATCAGATGTTATTGTGATAATTAGCATTGTGATAGATGTCTCATATTAATAAACGTATGTACGTCCTATTTGAAATTTATCTTATTTAATCTCACAAAAATTATTCGATTCCATTACCTTGACTATACAGAAAATTAAATTCAAATATAATCAATTAACTTCTAATATAATTCTCTGAATTTAAAAAGAACATTATGTACCAAACAGCAAAGCAAACAGTCACATTCCTTATTCATACAAGCTTTATTTTGACGCGAAAATAAAATAAAGCATGTACGAATAAGGAATATCACCGCACTTTGTACTCAATTAGTTGATAAATGATCAGGGAGGGCTTCAGCTTCCAGTTCTATAATTCAAGGGCTGAACTCCCACTTCTTGTAAGGATATTTGATAATACAACGTAATAACAAAATACTTGTAAGGTGTGCGATCATTCAAGACGTCTTTTCTGACAAGAGAACTCCATGGTTAGTGGATACAAGTCACAAAGAAGAAAATCTAGAAGACTCTCAACCAGCCACTTTTGTATGCGTCATGATGGAAGTAGAAGCCCAATGTTCATCCCCGTTTTACAATATCTGGAATCAAATCCACGACTTAAGACTTTAAAAGACGTATCCTATTACTATCTTGCTGTGCGATCGAACTCGAAAGTTCATAGGTTCTTAATTTATTTAAGTATTAAGGTTAATTTAGGTTCATTAATCTTAATCGATTCACCTTTTTGAGCAAAAAGTAATCGTTGAGTTGTGATATAAAGTTGACTATCCTGTATATGTGAATATTCTGAAATATTTTTAAAGTTATAAATTTGTAGAGTAACCAGAGTTTTTATTTGCTTATATATATATATATATATATATATATATATATATATATATATATATATATATATATATATATATATATATATATATATATATATATATATATATATATATATATATATATATATATATATATATATAGATATATATATATATATATATATATATATATATATATATATATATATATATATATATATATATATATATATATATATATATATATATATATATATATATATATATATATATATATATATATATATATATATATATATATATATATATATATATATATATATATACATATATATATATATTTATATATATAGCTTTTTGCTTTAATTTTTATTAGAAATTTAATCTATTCTCAATATTTTTTTGCACTCTATTATAGGATACATAAAAATATTTGCAATGCATTTCAAAATTAATTCGTTGGAAATTTTAAGGCATTTGTTATAACATTTTAACTAACTTTTGATTCCCAAATTAGTTTGTCTTAGAAAAACACTCTTGGGGGATAATTATTTTTTATATTTCATATGATTACTAATGAAAATTTATCGATAATTTAAATTAATTTTAAAACTTAAAGATTATTTAAATTAGCGACTGGAAAAATTTTGGAGGTAATATTTAATACAAATACACTTAGGTATTTGAAAAATACAATTTTAAATATTTTATTTCATATATAAAACAATTTTGATTTATTGTGAGAATATTCACAATGAAATTTCAAAATTCACTTTTCTGTATAAATCATATAGAAATCATAATATAAAAATATGATATTATAAAAGTATCTAAAAACTACCTGCTTTGATAAGTGAAAAATGTTATAACAAAATTAACAGCTTTTGATTTTTGTTAAAATTCAAATTAAATATAAAATAAATCTGTAAGACAAACATTCCTTTCAAACAATAAAAGGATTATTTCTAGACTATTATAGTTATAAAACACATAACACAGGAGAGCAAAAATACTTATTACTAAAGAAAACACTTTTTTTATCAGAAAATTTGACACACTTGTTAAATGCTAAATTTCTTGCTGATACTTTATATTATAAATATTTGAAAAAGTTATGAATAACAAAGAACGTTAAACATTTCTTTTTAATAATTTTCTAAAACATTTCTCCATTGACATGTACAGACTGAAGCAAAAAGACAAGCGTCAACTTAAAAATTCACATATTTGTATAAGAGATTATAACTGATACAAAAGCAACGGAAACTGGAACTGGGCAGAACAGAAACAACTAAACTCCTTAAATCTCACCCTTCCATTGTCACGCGCAGAAGGGGAATTAAAATAATGGCGATAATCTTCAATGTCTTTTCTTAAGCATATTTGCCATTTTATAAAGCTAAGCTAGTTTTCAAACAATCAAGCCAAAATTTATTGATAGAAAGGAGAAAAAAGTTAACAGTCTTGTAGTATCGAATGAAATTTCGACAAACTCAAGAAGAGGAAAAAAATGTCGATAAAAGATACCAAAACTGTTCATTTTTACAAGAATAAACACTTTCTTTTGAATCGTGGATTAAGTAGTTAAAAAAAGCTTTTTCTTTTTTTTCTTTTTTTTTTCGTACATCTTTCCACTTCTTAGTATCTGAGGAGATATTTACGCAAAGTCATTAATTGTATAAAAGGCGCTATTTAATTAAATACAAGAACAAAAAAGACTGTTTGGTCAAAAGAAATATAAAAGCTTAAGCGTCAAAAGCAGTACTTATGAAGGGTATAATATCTAAACGAAAAGAAATTTTTCCGAAGTTTAAGAACAGAAGAAGAGTTGTAAGAAAATAAAAAAAGAAAAGTGAAATTATTGAACACTGTTCTAACGAAGTAATATTTCAACATTACGAACAACAACATGAGCTAAAAAAGTAACAGAACTGTTCTTTTCTATGTTTTGTTCTGCTTTGACTTAGCTCTGGGAAAGGCATTTACTTCTTCTGAGATTTGTTAGAGCAATAGATGTATAAGGCGACGAGTGGCAGATTGTAAGAAAACTGCCTTGGGCAAATAAACACTTGAATTCGCTATCTTTTGTTTTCTTTAATTAAAACGATATGAAAACAAAGGAAAAAACTCACTTTTAGAAGATGTGAGGAGGGTGGACTAATTAGTAAAATGTCAGATTTAAGGGAAGACGATATAAAGAAGGGGATGCAGGGTGTCATACACAGACGCCTTACGAAATATGCGGACTGAATCTTCTTGCTCACTTTTTACCGTTTTACAGCTTATTAAATAATTGCTCCCATTGATTTTCTATTAACTTTTTGTGTCCGAGTCTTAATTCTTTTAATTTGTTAATTGGTAATCAAAATCCCTGTCAAGAAAATTTTCCCTCTAGAGGAACCTTTAGATAGGCAATTTTTGTTGTCTTAATTTTGTTCGAAAGTAATTAAAAGCCTTTTAAGTGAGAATTTCGAGTGTTCTTCTCTGAAAGGTGTTAGTGAAGTAGAAGTTTTTTTTTCTCTATCTATCACCATCTTGTTGGAGATAAATTAACACTCGGTTTATTTTCTCAAACTGCTTTTTTTTCCCGAACTCTTACAAACTTTAAAAATCACTCGCGTATTATAAAATAAGAAAAAAAATGGAAAACTTATAACAAACTCTCAACTTCAAAAGAAGAATTTACTGAGGTTGAAACAAAATGAAAGTCAATACTTTATAGTTTGAAACTTAAAAAGTATGATGCAGGATTGCACTATTTTTGAAATAATTCAAGGTAACTATTTTTATAAATTAATAATCAAACTTCTACTTTTAAGTTTGGTTCAAGTTCTTGTGTGAAAATTTTTAAGAAATAATTTTTCTCTCTGGACTTGATTTCTAATTTATTTGTCGCTAACACAGATTAATAATTTAATCGGCAAAATGTCTTGAAATTTTTTCAGAAAAATTATTATAATTAAATTGTTCCTAATTTGTATGTATCTTTTCTTTTTAAATACAATTAAACATGATAATACATTGCAAAATTATCACAAACCAACTGAAAATTGCTTATGAAAGGCAATTCAAAGATTATCATTTCATTATTACTAACAACCAAGATAGTATTGCATGTATAATATATCTTAGTAGATAAATTAATATTTGCATGTAACATTTTTCAATTAATGTTGTATAAAATTTGAAAAAAGAGAAGAAACATGTTTTTGAAATTATTTAACTTCTTAAGAAAATTTATCCAGATCTCCTGGATTTATATTTTAAACCTCATTGTAGATCAAGAGTGAATATAATACTCATTTGTTAGTAAAATTCAAATATGAATTCACACTTTCATAAATACTAGGCTCATTTATGTTGAACAAATAAAAGGACGATTGTATAGCTTCATTTAAATGAATATTACTTAAAGTACTTTAGTTATAAGAGAAGAAAAATGTGCATGCACTTATAGTTGAAAAATGTAAAAATGACACTCACACAAAATTAACAGTAAATAAAGTAAATAAGATAATAATAGATGCGCGTTTAATTAAATTATAATATATGATGTGTGTGTGTGTGTGTTTTATTTAATCTTGTTAAAAATACTTTTGAAGTTTATGAAATAATCATATTTATTGTATTAAAATTTGTGGTAGATTAACTTCTAAAATGATTTTTAAGTAAAATTCCCACATTATGTGAAATGAATTCCATTAATTCAAAGTAATTAAGGGAAGCATTCAAAGCATTAAAATTTTAAATATAAAACCAAAATTACCTTTAAATTTTCTTATCTTACACTTTTTAAAATAATTATTAATTAACAATTTTTTAAATCAAATATTATATGTAATAAAGGCAATTTACGTGACATCTTACAATGAAAAGAATTTCAGTGGTTTCTATTAAATTAAAGCTAAGCATGATAACATGAAGCTTGTTATAAATATAATGGAATTTATAATGTATGTAATTTTAAATAATAAAATTTACTTAATTAATTTGATTCAGTGATTATATTAAATACATTCAATTATTATGAAAAATATTTATTCGCCGCATTCATCTTTATTAAATATTTAGAGCATTACTTATTTAATATCTAAAAAAATGGAAAATTATGTAGTAGAGTTATTAATTTTTTGATATTTCTAAATAAATTAATTAAAAATAATTTAATTTATATAAATATAAATTATTTAAATTCTAACAAAAATTCTTAAGGCTAAAAGAAATATGACATAGTTTGTTATCTACTTTAGTACGTCCTTAAGTACATACTATTACCAAAATTATAATATATATATATATATAGTATATATATATATATATATATATATATATATATATATATATATATATATATATATAATATATATATATATATATATATATATATATATATATATATATATATATATATATATATATATATATATATATATATATATATGTATATATATATATATATATATATATATATGTATATATATATATATATATTGTATATATATATATATATAATATATATATATATATATATATATATATATATATATATATATATATATATATATATATATATATATATATATATATATATATATATATATATATATATATATATATATATATATATATATATATATATATATATATATATATATATATATATATATATATATATATGTATATATATATGTATATATACATACACATTATATTATTGATTTACTACAGGGTTGTTGATTGATATAAATGACATATCTAATTTGAGTTGTATATAAATAAGTAAATAAATACAACAAATAAAAAAGTTATGTATTTATCATTAAAAAGTGTCTTTCTGACAGACAAAACATGTATGCGAACAACAATGCCTTAAAATTAAAGTGATTAGATGTCACAATACTATTTCAAATAACGACTTCCTCATTACGCCAAGTACCTGCATATGTAATATCAGCAAAAAGCATGAAAAGATGCTTATAAATACTTCAAAATAGTCGTTGAACAAAGTCAACTTGAAAAATGGTTCTTCAAAGGTAGGTAAAGAACTTTTGCAAAGGTTTACTTTATGAATTCTGTGATAGCATCAGATTAAATCTTGATTAACATAAGCTGTCCAAAGGAGCCCGTATCATTGAACAATATGAGGGGTGTGCTTATCTCATGTACATCTATCCCGGTAGAAAGGACCTTATCCAACCAAGATGCAATCCTCTTTGTTGCTCTATTAAGAAACTCATTCATAGAGTCACGGTCACAGAGAGATATCGCATAACTAATCAAATGCACTTTTGATTCTTAGTATCCTATTGGAAAATCACGAGAACGGAAGGCAATTGTGAATGATGAAAGAGTATATTTTTCTTATACAAGATTTATTTTTAGAGTAAAAAACGTCTGCTCCTTTTTTCTTTTCTTTATTTTATAAACCAAGTGGAAGTTTTTGAACCCATTTTCGAGCTCATCAATGATCATTTGTGACTTATTTACTAAGGGAATGCGCATCGCTTGCAGCAATCCTCATTGTAATATAAAAACATTTATATTTCAATTGTTCCCACATTTAATAACAACATTGATTCAAACAACACTATAAAATGGTAGTTGATGTGAAATATACTTAGATTTTAGATATCATGCCTAAAATTGTTCAAGGGACATTTCTAAAAATTTTACACATTAAATCACTAATTTTGATTACTTTTAATAATTTATTTAAAATAATATTAGAAAAAATACAAAAATTATTATAATAAACATAATATAATGTTAAATAAAATTAAATAGTAAAAATAAATCACACATAGTACATATTTATTTTGTCTTGAATTAATTTCAAATAAATATTTTTATAAAATAACGTAACTTAAATGAAAGTTTACAGTTTTATGGGAACTGATATGTAATATTTTATGATATGAATTGTATTCAGATTTTTAGATGACTAAAATATGTATCTACTTAAATGTACTTTATTGAAATAAATTATTTGTGTTGTTCAACTAATTAAATTACTATTTTTATATATTTATTAGTGTATAACTGTATTTCTGAAATAGAAATTAATGTCTAAAGTGGTTTGAATTAAAACCAACAATTTAATTAAACAATTTATTTTTTAATAACAATTTAATTAAATTGTTGGAAAATCAACAATTTAATTAAATTATAAATTAAAAGAAGATATTTAATAGATATAATAACATTCGTTATTGTAAGCAAATAGTTGGGGCTGGTTGGTTACTCAAGTGTCATTTTTTGCACACGAGGGCTAATTAGACCGGGACCTACGGTTTAAAGTGGATTCCGAACCACTACAAACATTCATGCCCAAGGTGGGTTTCGAACCCACGAACTGTTGAACCGAATGCAAGAGCGCTAACCATTCGGCTGCCAGCTCAGCAAATAAGTGGGGCATGAAACTGTTAGAAACACAAATGATACATAAGTTTAATGATAAAAACATAAAATTTTTGCTAAATAAATAGTTTATACTTTAGCTTTATTATTATCATAAGAATAAATATTTCTGTTTATAGTTATAGGAACATTCTTTTTCGCAGAAATATATATTTTTGCATTACTTTTTGTGTAGAATAGGGTACTTATAGATTAATCTAGAGTAAGTTTAGCATTTTACTTCGAAATGACATCTTAAAAATTCGGATAGAATTTCACGATATTAAATTTTTTTAACTATTTGTATCGTCGTAATAAAATAACATAAACAAAATAACACAATCCTATAACAACTAATCATAAGCAAGAATGAAAATTGAATAAATAACTAAACTTGTTGCATAATATCAGCTATCAAAAAGTTAATCAGACTACACATTTAACTCTGATATTAATTAAAGCCTTATATTTATAAATTTACTTATTATATATAACCCAAAAACTGTTAGACACAAGACTAACACTAAATACTCTTTGGATAAAATTACGAAACTTTTATATAAAATGTATTGAAACTTTAATTATATAGCAGCAGACGTGAACAGAGGAGAAATAGCATCTACTGCTATTAAATTTTTGAATAATATCTACCTTTTTTCTCAGTGTGATTAATATGATGATAAAACTATGTATATTATCTGTCTGGAGTCATCTATCGGGGAAGTCTTTGAGCAAAGTCATACTTTCACCTTTATAGTACTGTGATTGAACTTAAGATGATTGAACCCTTCTGTCTTAAATTCACAGAACTTTCGGCACGTGAGCATGGCTTGTCCAAGTATCATAAGTAACATCAACAACAAAATAAATAATTTAATCACTTTTTATATAGTAATTCAAATAATACTTATTGCTTAAAATTTTATTTCTTATGATTATACATTATTTCAATTTATTCAGTGAATCAGTATGATATGATATTACAGAAAACTTAAGTTTCAACTGTTAACATGTCATTTATTCTTAAATGATTTTAAGAAAACTAGTTAGTAACTTAATTTATTACTTTTTAAATTACTATATTATTTCGTAAGAATATACAAAGGATATAGAAAAGTAATCATTCTTTTTCTAGAAAAGAAAATCTTTTTATTTTCTATTCTTCGTGATCTTAAATATTATATATTAAAAATCATTAAATATGAAATCTCCTAATATCACATTGATATATGTGATATCAAGAGCTTTAATATTTAATGATTTTTGTAAGATGCATTGGCATATGTTTAAACTTCAGAACTAAATCAAAATTATTAGAATAATTTCAAAAATTTTATTTTAAATTGCTAATTTCAGTAATATTATTGAAATTTTAAAAAAATCATTCTAATCCTTGTAAATAAACAAAACTTTTCCATTGAACTTAAAGATTTTAATTAGACTAAAAATTTAAAAAAATTAGCATTCAATAGTATTTGTTTTGAAAACAATACTTTCATTTTATTCTATATCTAGTCAAGAAGTAAAGAATATTCGTGAGATTTCTTTTTACTGAAATTAATTCGGTTTCCTACCTTTTAGTTTCTTTTGTTTGCATCTTTATTCTTCGAAAAAAGACTAGTATGTCTCTTACTTCAATTTATATATTTGAAACTCTTTACTCCGTATTTTAAATTGAATTTTTAATAGTAACTAGGACTCGTTTAAGCCTGATATTGGGGTCTGAAGCAAAATCTTTTTTGTGGCTTCCTCTGATTCAAAATAATAAATTTTCTATTGTACTTAGTAAATGGTTTTATTCAATTGACCATTTAAAATAAACTTACTATTCAGATTTGGGGGCCCCTCCGATGTAGAGACCCTGGGCAACTGCCCCGTATATACCTGCCTTACGCAGGTTCTAATAATAACTATATTAAT
The DNA here is from genome assembly GCA_037975125.1 of Latrodectus hesperus. Classification (NCBI taxonomy): domain Eukaryota; kingdom Metazoa; phylum Arthropoda; class Arachnida; order Araneae; family Theridiidae; genus Latrodectus; species Latrodectus hesperus. The sequence goes on along the minus strand of CM075852.1, from coordinate 94,727,543 downwards.
AATAATTATATGAAATTAATAATTATATAAGACTGACAGAAAGATGAATTCAGTTTTTTTTTCAATTTCTTATTAGTATATTTATATTGTATAATAAAATTAAACGTTAGATTAAACATTTAACAGGATCAGAAGTCTTGCAATCTTTATCCCTGAATTCAAAATTAGATTATTTGTATGGTACTGTATATGCTATATAACGGGAGCATTTTGGTTATCCACTTCTTGATTCTGTGTTGGAATTTTAACAGAAGTGGATATTTATTTGTGTTGTAATTACTTTATCTATACGATTCAGAGATTTCAGGAAACGTTTCCCAATTGCGATTTGTAGTTGATCCGATCTGTTTCTTAGAACATTCTGTTAATGTGTAAATTAATATGGAATAAAATAACTTAATTCTATTTCTTTAACTCAATTCTGTTACTTTCTCGTTATTTTTTAAAGAAATGATGTGTTCCGTGGTGGTAACTATTAACACACATTACAGTAACACTCATACAAATATGCTAAATTAAAGGGAATATTTTATTAATATAACCAGTGTAAAAATTTTATATATAAACTAAGTATTCATAATATATTAAAACAGTTTCTCTTTTGGAGAAAAGTCAGAAATTTTAAATTGATATTTTGCTCGTAAATAATGATGGGTGATAATTTTTCAAATTGGATAACAGTCTCTTCAAAGTTCCTGAAACGAAAAGACATCTAACCTCCAAATCCATCTTGGGGACATCGGATCAGTGAAGTCAGAAAGATGTCATGCCCAAAACCAATTAAGGGTGGTCGAGCAAAAGTAACCGCAAAATCTTCCATTGCTTTTTTTCACACCAGTCCGGGCAGGCTTAGTTTTAATTGAAAAGAATCGTTCGTAGTCCTCACCAGGCTTAATCCGGTCCCGTCGTCGAATGGCCGTAAGACAAACGACAAGAAAATCGTTCGACGGCGCTTTCGGCTTAGGCTTAACGCGTCCATATTGTCCCATTTCGGCCTTCTTTAAGCTGAAAAGGGGGGCGGCTTCACTCCCAATGATGGGACGTGATAAATAAAAGAGCACCTCTGCTTGACAGAGATATCAGCAGGGATGACCCTTCTGAAATGATGTGAACGAGAGAATTAAATATCAGCCCTACTAACGCCATTTTTGTCCAATATGGAGCTACCACAAAACGCTTTTAAGCACTTCTTTTTTTACAAATGATTCATGAATGAAAGGATTAGTTATATTAAACTAGATTAACCAAATGTCAATGTTATTACATTAGAAATATTAAAGTATAATCATGTTAATTAATTTTAAATGTAATTTTCCTTCAGTTGATTGCATGCTGTATTTATTTTTCTATAACTAGCAATTTTCCTCTGTAAGGTTATATTTTTTGGGCAAGAATAAACTAATTATCTTTCTGATACTTTAATATAAATTTATAAACTGAATAAAGAAAAAAATCTTTTCTTTATATATTTTATATGTTAATGCAAAATGCCTAAAAATTACGAATCGAATGTAATTTGGAAAAAAAATTGAGTGTTTATATTACTTGTGGTATTTATTCAATTTATATCATAATTTCTATTTGAAAGTAGACATCTGCTGTTCTGTAAGAATCTTTAATTATTCTGATAACCCTGAATAAAAGATATCAAAATAGTACATCACTGACTTTGATCTGCATAAAACCATTTGCCAATAAACAGATTTTTCTGTATTCCCTGAAAAAATGATTTTCTAAGGCTACTTAAAATGAAACAGATGGCCCTATAAATTCATCTTATCTAATCTATAGCAGAAAAATAAGAGCAACACAAGTACATGTGTTGAGATGCCTTTTGTGTATTACTTAATTTTCTTTTATTTCTGAAATTTAAATAAAATGTGTATATATCATGATATTGAATACTTTATTTAACGACATTTTCCATTAATATAATTTAATTTTTATATAATTTAAATATTTTATTTTTACTTACTAATGAAAATATACAACCAAACAAGAACATTCATGTAATAACGTGATGTTTTAACGTTATTTTAAACTTCTTAATGTGAAAAGAATTAATTTTTATCAGTGAGACGTTTTCTTATTAGGATGATAAACATCACTGAATTAGTAATTCAATTGTGATTCTATTTGTATAAGGATAAAAAATTATGAAAAGCCTTTTTGTTTTATTATCTTTTAAGTAAATTTTCAGAAGAAATTTAACCGTCTTCCTTATATCAACTACTATACAAGTCCTTTTTATATTTCCGAGAGTAAATTACATTCTATTAATTAAAACTTTATAAAAATTAACCACACTCTCTTATTCAAATATTTCCTAAAGATTAAGATTATATAATTTTATTTATTGTATAATAATTTAAAATAAAAACATATTAATTTATAATAATTCACTTTAAAGTGACAATTAGATGTAAATAAAAGTAGGGATGATTTATAGCTATTTATAAATAAAATATCAATATAACAATTGGACAATAGCTATTCATTATTATGGTAATTAAAAGAATTTATTCAATGAATTATCGTAACATTTTCTTCAGTACTGCAAAATAGACAGTGGGATAAAATAAAGTTATTCCTGGGAGATCCAACATGGGTATACTTATCAAGGGAGCTTTCCATGGATAATGGGTTACAGAAGCTTGTTGGAAGAAAAGAACTTAAAATAAATTTGAAGTACTGTCTCCAATAGCCATACCTATACACAAGAAAAGTATATTAACTACCTTTCATTATTTTAATGCAGTGAGATCCAGATTCTAAATTTTCAAGATAAAAAATTTAATTAAAATTATTTTGTTAATAACCTACTTTTTAGTGACAAAAACTTTCTTTGAAATTAAATTTTGATACCTAATTAATATCTCATTAAGTTTAAATAGAGAAGCCAAGCAATGTTTACGGAATATCTGCTATTGCTGTGCAACTAGATATGTATATATTGGTATTCTCTGCAATAAATGCAATCTTTTTTTTTTTTTATAAAATTCACATTTCCAGTTTCAAATAAGCGTCTGGTTTTTAACGCATTTTGCTTTGTCGTGAAGAAACTCTGGTTTTTTAAAGATAAATAGTTCAAAGTAAGAAAAAATTATTCAGGGAAACATTAGAAAATTCTCTCATTAGAATACATTTCAGAATTCATCAAAATTGATTAAATTAAATTTTTAAGTTTTGCCCATTAAATATGTAATAAATTTTATTTGATAAAAAATATAGAGCATACACAATATACTATATTTAATTACTTTTTTAATTTAATTATTTTAGTCTTCTGTTATTAATGCTACAATCTCTTCATTCCGTGAATTATTTATATGAATGTAACTTTGAATTTAGTTCCTTTTACCCTCCAAAATGTCGGAAAATTTAGCGCAAACTATTCATTTGTGGAAAAGAGCTATATTCTTCAACCTTGTGACCAAGCATGGCGCCTGGAACACTTCTTCCTCTTCAATGGGTAGATCCAGAAAGTGAAATATGACGTCATAAGTTCCCTTGGGTGAGTGAATTAAATTCCAGGCTACCGCATCCATGACGGTGGCTGCCAATGATTGGATTGGGCCATGATGACCCAGGTCAAGATATTGCTCTTTCCTCCGCTCCCTTCCTCCATCCCGTCAAATACGCCTAATAAGAACAAATGGAACCAAATAAGCGTTGTCTTAAAATATCTGATGGCCATTTTTTTTCTTTCTGGTCTCAAAGTTCGTTTTCTATTTATGTCACTGAAGAATAAATAATCTTTATTTTTGATGCCTTTTCCAGAACAACTCTAATATGGCCACCATTAAAACAAATGTGATAAGCGTCTTCAAATGTATAAAAATCATGGCTTCAAAGCTAAGGTAATCTATGATTTATATTGAATATCAGAATTGATTTATATCATATCAACATTCTTAAATTTAATAATAAAAAAATTATTTGCAAGTTTAAAGAAATAGCTAAGTTTTTAAATACAATTAATAATAACACAGCTAATTTTTAACACCCGATTCTTTTCGAATAGGTACATTATTTTGTCCTAATTGTGATACTTTAAAATTACCACTATTACGCAAGAATGAACTTAGTATCATACACTTCTTGTTCCAAATGCGATGTTCTTTCAGCAAGATATACAACACAATTAGGTGCAATATTTTTTTAACAAATAATTATATGTGATGTGATGATTGTAGGAAGAAGCATGAGAATGATTAACAAATGCATAGCTGCATTTATCTTATGGAAATTTTGTCTGTGAATTAAATTTTTTAAATTTTCTGCTTAGGATTCTGTTAATAGAATAATTTTTAGAAATGTTATTAGGAAAAGACTTACTGATGCATAAATATACTTGTAACTCTACTTGAATATTTAAATTTTAATTTTATGGTAAATATTTTTTGACTTAGTGGATTTTCTTTATATATTACCTATGTAATTACAAAATGACACCACAAAGGGATACTTAAAATCATATAAAGTCGTAAAATAATATAAACAAATTCAAACACATTTTTTATACTTTGATGAATGTTAAATGATAATATTTCATTTAGGGATTAATATTATAAAATTAATGAAATGAAAACAAAGAACAATTTAAGAAAAACACATTTGATAAAAAATAACTTTAGTAGTGGTTAAAAGGTATAATAACCAGCACGAATGCTCATAACTCATGAAGTTTTCTTACAAATTATTTTCTTATTTTCTGTCATCCATACATGTTTTCTTTATTAAAGTAATTTGAGAAAATTAGCTGATAATTTTTTGACTTTATTTTTTAAAATAATTTTAAGTAAGATTTTGACATCACCTAGTTGATTCCATGAGCGTATATGTTACTAAACAGAACCTCGTATCAATTACTATATATATGCCTTATCAGGTAAAATTGTAGAAAATTTTTTAATAAAATATTAGCAAATTAACTCCTTAAATTTTTATAAAAATTACAGCAACTGACTTCAAATCTAGAAACTGATTATGGGAATTTTATAATATAACTTTATAAACATGCGTTTTGTTTTGAGCTCAAAAATTGTATTACTTGTCCAATAAATATTTTATGATTTTTTTATAAATATTTTGTAGAATAAGTGAAATTACAGAACCTCATTAAAAATATGTTCGTGAGATAAGAGGTCACGAAATATTTATTTTTAAAATGTTTGCAAGCTATACTTGTTGTTGTTGCACTTGCATGCTTCCCTGTACCTAGCACTGAGTTGGGCTCTACCAGTTAGATAGAAACAGCCGGGTGGAGTCTTCGTGATTTTGAAGCAAGGACCAAGCAGAATACCCCCAATACTTGGCTTGCCACCCCCAGACATATCATTTTCACTTGGAGGATATTGCGACCACGCCCAGTTTTAACGTGCCTCAGCCTCAACTTATATTTGTAGCATTTGTCAGAATATGGAAATCTATTATCTATCCTTGTTTGCCAGTGTACTAATGCAAGTAATCGGTATAAACTTGGTGCATATGCATTCAAATAAATAAGAAATATAGTCAATTTACATTATTTGTCGTTTTTGGTGTGGTGTACATAAATAATAAATAACAGAAAAAGTCACTGAATCAGTTGCTGTTGATCTATATCAGCCGGTTTTCAACTTATGTCGCTCAACATGGACATTTGATATAAATATTCAAAATCATTGATTTCGTCAAAAAAAAAAAAAAAAATTGATGGCTGTCAAAATAAAGCTATGCTTCTTAACTGAACTTAACAACAAAATTTTAAGTTGAAAATATCTATATTGAGGAAAATATCTATTGAGTCTGATTTTCTATTGGTTTAGACGAATGTTTTAGGACTTCAGGGTGATTTCTGTTTCTTAAGACGTCTACTGACATAGAGAATATCCCATGCAACACTAATCCTGTACGCTAACAGGATATTATTCTAGCTAGTGCATCATTTATGATAACATAAAACACGGGAATGTTGTATGTAATGATTCGTGATCCTTGGTATATTTTGGGATGCATCATTATTCAATATCTTACAGCTACATAAGCGTTTCTTTGTAACATCATCATCGTAACTTACAGCCATGTATGACATGAATACATTCTGATAGCTTTGACAATTTTTCATAAATACATTCAAATATATTAGATAACTTAAACAAATATGTTCCACTAACTCATTTACTTAGATTCATAATTTCACTGAATTCCTAGTAAGTCTTTATATTAAATTAGGAGAAATATAGAAATTCTTACTTCTATTTTTATTCATCAAATTTTTTTTGATTATGTCTAGGGAAAAAAACTGTGCTATTAAATTTTCAAATTAAAAACATCCGATGAAAATCAGGAGGGCACGAACCATAAAATTTCTTGAATCCTTTAATTTTAATACAAAAAATAAATTATAGAACATTTTTATTTGTTTTATTTGTTTTTATTTGAAGTTCTCTTATTTCAAAAAAATTAAAAATTGTGTCAGATATGTATGATACGTAACAAATATATATGAGATATGTAACAAGCATATAAACATAGTTTTCTCCGGAGTTGTTTCTATATATGAACTTTAAAACAAAATATTATTTATTTCAATGATGAAATAGATTTACTTAGTCAAGAAATGCTTTCAGTAATTATTTCTTCTTATGAATAAATGATCAATAAAAATAATTTGAGGATTAAGTTCAAGAATTTCTGAGAAAGAAAAAAACATTTATTGAAAAATATTAGTAAATGCACTTGAAATGTATATATATATATATATATATATATATATATATATATATATATATATATATATATATATATATATATATATATATATATATATATATATATATATATATGGTGATTCTAAATTGTTTTTACAAATTAAGAGGGATGGTGAATCCCATCCAGAAAAACAATAATTACATAGGAACATAGGGTCACATTCTACTCTGAGATACAGACAAAAGGAAAGTACAAACACATCAAGAGTCTATCACGAATTTACCTTATGCAAAATTTCCACAGAGAAGAAGCAGCATTTTGCTCTCATTGTTTACGGAGGAAGCTGATCAGAGTAGACGATGTTCTTTATAAAAGGAGCAGCCTCATCGCTTTAAGTATTATCTGGATAACATCACTCGAAATTTTTCGTGAATTATACGTTATAGCGACGTGCAAGTACTGAGAATTGGCTGATATGCACATCTCATATTCTGCGAAGACCCAACACATTTTTCCATCATGGTCCGTAACATTTTGAATGCCACATATCCTGCACGATGAATTGGACTTAGTGGACCAGTGGCTTGGCCTCCTCGCTCTCCGGACCACAACCCACAGGACTTTTTCTTCTGGGAGCACATGAAGTCTTAAATGTAAAAGACGCCTGTGGACTCAGCTGAAGATCTCGTGGCTAGAATCATTTTTGCCGCAAACAAAATTAACACAACACCAGGAATCTTCGAGAGGGTGTACCAGTCGTTCCTTCGCTGATGTCAACTGTGAAACGACACACGTAGTCGGCATTTTGAGCATTTGCTGTGATGTTTTCATTAAACAATAAATATAGTTGTGAAAAGTTTTGGCATTATTCATTCGCTTAACCAATACTCTTGTAATTTCAGTTAAGAATTCCTATTTTCTGCCTCTCAGAGTGGAATGCGACTTTATGTAATTATTGCTTGTTTAGATGGGTATTATCACCTTTCTTATATATATATATATATATATATATATATATATATATATATATATATATATATATATATATATATATATATATATATATATATATATATATATATATACCTCCAGTGATTTAGTAGCTTCAAGCCACTTTTCCTGTAAAATCAGCAGCAGAGTGAAGCGTCAAACATCATTTGTCCGGGAAACGATCGAAAAGATGTCCACGTTCTCCTCTACTGAGTTTCTGGAACCCTGTGGGTTGAAGACATATCTGGGTTAGTTTGTTACCTACAAGTTCTTTACGTGGTGTGACGAAGTTGTTGAGAGGAAAGTGCCAGCTCAGATGTGGCCGTGTCAATTGACAGTGGCTCAAAGTGGTGTTAATCGACAGAGGAATTAAAGATTTGCGAGCAATTCTTTAAGTAAAATTATTTTTAATTATTGTTCGATGATTTTGTACTTTACAGTTAAATAATGTTCATTTTTCATTTTATCCAGTGAAATTAAAAATTGTAACTTTAACTCTTCTCCTCCTAAATTATTACAAAACATAAATATTAGCCTTATTAAAAGTAAAAGGTTGTTAAAATAAATCTATAAGATGAAATTGCAATTGATAAACTTAAATTATGCATTATCATGTCGGTATATGGATGAATAGAAAAAGTCTTCAGTTCTTTTTTAAAATTAAATTTAAAAAAGATACTAATAATTCAACTTTTTATGTGCTCATTAAAATGTGTTAAACTCTTAATTATAATATTCAAAATATATTGAAATCAAACCATATCAAAATAGAAGTTTTCATTAAAAAGATATAATGTAATTTAAAAAAAGAACTATCCGTTAAAATATTTGATTTTTAATATTATAGTTGCACTGAGAATTTGTATCTTAAATATTTCTGTCACATTCTTACCTCGATTCTTTTTATATGCTACTTGCAAGATACAATTTTGTATTATATCTGAAATTTAATATAGAATTTAAATTATAATTTTATTTTATTTACTTAAAAATTAATATTATTGAAAATTAAATTTAATAATCAATAATTTCAATCTTATTTAAATTTCATTGTAAATTAAATGCATTCCATTTTAGTATCTTATACAATACATTTCGTTTCCAATTCTAATTGATGTATTTTCAGTGGACGTGGACACCAGTGAACTTCCCTGTACCTTACACCAATGCAGTTCTACCAGTCTGATTGGAAGACTCTGGAATAGTTAAAGTTACAGGAGGGAAAAATTATGACAAAACAAATTGTCTACAGAAATCAATTAATCGCAGAATAATTGGGAAAAATTGAAAAGATTGAAAGGCAACTGAAAGTTACATTACAGGAATGTAATATATAATACTAAGTTTTACAAAATTGGAATAGGTCATATAACAATAACGATAAATATTGCAGTTTATATAAGATAGTATTTAAAGATAAAGATTATACATGTGTAATTCAGTATTACCAAAATAGAGAAGAGATTATCATATTAAATGATAATCAACTATTGAAATTACGCATAAAATCGTAAGTCACATAATGGAAAAGATGAGAATACAAAGAGAAAATTCTTTACAATAATTTAGAATTTTAGCAAGGAATACAACTAATTCAAATAGTAAAAATAAGGGTTAAAAATATTTTGAATATACTACAGTTTTCATGTTGATAGTGAAGAGAAAACAAAAATATGTACAATAATAGAAATAATATGACACGCATTGCATTATAATGTTTAAAACGCAAGGTTGTAAAATATTGATACAAAAGTAAGGAAAATAATGCAGGTTTTGCAATGTAGTAAAACAAAAATAAATTTTCAGGTACTTGTACAGAATTGAAAAATTTTTTTACATACATATAGAAAAAGGTGTATTTTCAGTGACAGGCAGGAATAAAATTATATTGTTAAGAAAATTAAACTATATCATTTGATTAGGAAAAAAAGAAATAAATTACAATATGACGAGTGCACTTGAAAAAAACCGGAAAGAAAATTCTAAACTTAAATTTTTTTCCTGCATTTGCTTTTTTTTATAATCATGATTATACATTTAATTGGTTTTTATAATCATGGTTATACATTTAGTTGGTTTTTATCATCATGATTATACATTTAATTGGTTTTTATAATCATGGTTATATATTTAATTGGTTTTTATAATCACGATTATTATATCCCTTGATGTATTTTGATTTCAAATTAGAATAATCACTGTGACTTAATTATGCACCTCTGTCGTTACTATTCAAATGACACCATGAAATGCTCCGTGTTTAAATTTCTTTATTTGATTATTAAACAACAAGAAGAAAATTCAATTTAGGTTATAGATAATGATAAATTTGAAATTTCTTCTAAAAATCTATAACTTAATTAACGGACGAAATGTTTTAAAAATAGTTTCCTTGTATTCCCATTAACATTTTGCAATAAAAATTTGCTTAAATTCACGTAATGAATTTGAAGTAAATACTAATTTAAATTCAATTAATTAATTTGAAATAAAAATTAATCCAGTTTCAAATTCAGTTAATTAATAAAATGAATTTCAAATACTCATAAGTTATGGCTCTTATTGTAAAGATATTTTGTTTACAGGAAAGAATTAATTTTTTCGTGAGTTTTATGTCTTGAAAACAATTAAGTTTCTGCATTCATGATTCTGAATATTTTATTTTATTTAATTGGATTTTATTTAATAAATCACATTATATTTAATTAATAATGTGCAGATTGGTTAACAAATAATATCCTTAAGTTCAATTACATTATTTTTGGATGAAACAGTTCATTCTGTACATTTATCAAACCTGTTTTCTTTACAAACTATTAATTACTTTCTTCAAACATATTTTGCAATTTCCTATTTTCTCGAAAAGTCTGCTTTTTTGAAATATTAAATTGAAATTAATGAATGATAAAAAGTAAATTAATACATTAAAAATTAATAAATTTTAAATGACAAGTAAAATGGAGTATTAAAGTTCGAAATTCAATGATTTATTTTGAAACAGTGTATGCATTTGTTAATTAACTATATTTCTCGATAATTCTAATTTTTTATTTACTTATTAAACGGAAGAATTAGGTACCATATATAGCAAAAATTGTCATATTTATTTATTTTGTTCATAATATTTCATATTAACTTTAAAGAAATACGATAACAATATGTAAAACTCTTTATACAGATTTACAAAACAAAATTATCTTAATAAATTTATATTATTCTCTATTTATAAAAATTAATGTTTTATTTGTGCATTTATATGTATTAATTATCTTCTGTGTTAAAAACTATATTTATTTAAAAGTAATGATCTGGTACAACATTTTTAATTGTATATATTTTTGCTCTTTCTTTTCTTTTTACTTATGGACTATTACTCAAATAACTCCTGGCATTTAAATGAAGCGAGTTCATTTATTTATTCAACTTGTATATGTTTAAATCTTTGTAAAAATAACGATCAAATTCGAAGAAAGCAGTGTTTTACTTTAATTACAATGAGCTTCGCTGTTATTTCGTTTTTAATGGCATGACGATTTTATAATGATCAAGAGAAAGAAAAAGGAGAAATTTAAAGAAAAAGTAAGATGAGTGGAGACAACAACAAGTTGTGTTAAGTCCACCATTTTTCTCCTTGGTAAGTGGAGCATTCATTTTAATGAGAGAGTTCCAATTATGTTAAATGTCTATAGATTAATAACACGAATATCAAATATCTAGAAAGAGAGTGAAGAGAAAAGGAAGAATAAATTATAATAAAGAGAAAGTAATATGTGAAAAAATGAATGGAAATGGCAACTTGAAGAACTTAATTATCATAATGGATGAAACATTGTGAGTCTTTCATTTTATAAGTCGAAGTACTATTTTACCAAACAAAAATTTAATCATAGAAAAAATAAAATTTACTTTTCATTATTACATTGTATTTATATACTGTCTAAACAAGTATACCGTTCCATTCCTTTATAGGCATTTTTACAACATATTATAACTTTATAGTAAGTTGTACAAATTTATTATATGATAAAGTTTAGGATACATGCAAGTTAAAGTAAGCATAATTCTCGTAATTATAAACCTTAACCTCAGAGGAATATCTGAAACTCGAAGTAATATTGCCCATGAAAATTTTTACATTCCAGTAGGTAACATGTCTTTTTAATAGAAAAAGACATGTTATATATTAGAATGTAAAATATATTACAGTTATGTGTATATAACAAAAAAATCAGTCTTATGACTGTTTGAGTTTTGATAAAAATTCGAGATTAACAAACTTGAATCAGAACATTCTTTTCTTAAATTTAATACTTTGAATCATTAATTAAAAATTATTACATGTTAAAAGATCGCTTTAAACAAGCAAATTTCTTTTGGAAACTAATATGTGGAATACATTAAAACTATTCAAAATATTTGCTAATCATTTCTTGAAACTTCTATTTTAATTTAATTTTTAATAAAAAACATCATATATCTCCCTCTGTATGTCTTTTTCTTATATATATGAAAATGATATGTTTCTAATTTAAATGTTAATGATACAAAAGATTCTTATGATTCGCAGCTTTCATAAACTTATGAGAAATAAATCTCATATTTGAAAAAAAAAAATCTGTGATTCATCATACTTGAATTTTTCTCTTTACTTTGAAAATAAAACACATTCTTAAATGCCCTCAAGTTTATAAATAGAAATGTATAGTACTTTCGAGTTCTTCCTATACATTTTAGTATCTAGAATTTTAAGAATTTTCTTAAAAATTTGTATTGCTTGTTTCATTTAAAAAATGTTTCCGATTTAATTTTTCAAGTTTATTCGGAAACTATTCTTAATAATATAGACAAATTATTCCTTTTCAAGCATCCCTGTTTCTATATATTTCCTTATAAATGATCTGCTATAGAATTTAATTGGCTTATATTAAAAAATATAAACCAATTAAATTCTATAGCAGAATATTTATAGCATCAAATAATAATGCTTGAATATAAACTTTCTAATTTATTTTTTACTTTTTTGATAGCTATTCAAAAGAAATTAATTGTTCTTAGTTGTATTAATTGTATTATTTTTTTAATATTATATGTATTTCGTTTAATAGTAATAATACATGACTAATCAATTTTGTGTTGTTTTGTATTGGAATTATTTTAGTTGTTTGGTTGCTGTTTAGTTTTTAAAAAAATTTAAAAAGGGGAATTTAGGAGAATTTCAATGACTACAACTATCTTGTTTATTTAAATTGCAACTTTAATTCTAGGTGTAAGGATAAATTCATTTATCTGGAATATCAATAATTGCATATTGCGATTTTAGTGTCCTTTTTTCTACAAAAATTTTTCATATAATTATTTACCTGCATTTCTAATCTTTTTTACCCCTTGTGGTATTCCTGCCATAAATTCATTCAACATAGTTTATCTTCTTTTTTTATTTTAGATCAGTCATTTTTAAATCAAAATTTATTTTTCATTTTGTTTATTCATTTATTTTTTTGAAAAATTACATTTAAGACCGGTTTATTTGTTAATATTGAATATAATAGAAATGAGGTCAATGCCTTGTTACTTTTAGAAAATACTTTCATTCATTCGTATTATTTTCAAATATGCCTGATGATTTATTATTTCAAAATGTATTTCAGTAAAACTTTCATTTGATGTGAGAAAATGTTCATAATCATTTTATTTCAAGTACTTGTAGAAATATGTTTCTTTGAATTTTTTAGTTTAGGAAAAATTTTTTGTACCTTTCTAAAATTAGAGTATTACAATCAAACAGAATTATTTTATTTTGTTGTGATACAATAATCTTTGATTATCATAACACATCACTATTTTGATAGAATTATCGTTATTAACAAGATCAATAAGATATTATTGAGGTAAAAATATTTTCTCCGAATGAAAAACGTAATATTTCAATAAGCTGCTTGGCATTTCTTTTAAAGTAAATAATTCATTTAAATAAAAAAATCATTTTTTTAAAAAAATTAAATAATTGATTTTAATAGATTGAAATAAATTTTAAATCTGGCTGTGTATTATGGTTAGTTTAAAAATTAATAGTGTGTGTGTGTTTACAATAGTTTTTTACTACACTTTAATTCTCTACAAAACGAGATTTATTCTAAAGAAGAATTTTTATATTGTTGTTTCTTCAGAGGAAATTATTACAATTCACAGTTAAGCACTTTCTGTAATTCACCCTGCAATTAAACACTTTCTATTATTCATCTCTTTCCAAAAGCTATTATTTAATCATTACAAATATTTCGAAATAAAATTATTCTTACTTTTTTGAAAATTTTTGTACACCCAGAGGGTTAAAATTATTTGAAATAGATGTCAGTGGGCACCTGTAGACTGACTGTATCAATGTCATTGATACCAAACTCCAGACTTAACCAAAATCTACTGTTGCGCTATGGAAAGTTACGACACGAGGTGATATTTTTACTATTTTTAAGTGTCCAGTTGTCAGCGATTCTTTCCCCTTCTCTACGTGGAAGGGAGGCCGGCTTTAATGACCTAATTACAGCACCAAGCCCTGCCTACTGTGCATACTCTTTTGGATTATTTTTAAGAGAAGCAATTCGACAAGCCGCGATTCCAGAATAAGTTGTTGAACTCGAGAGTTTACTCATCATAACGGATCGGTATAAGATTCAAGACACATCTATCAGTTCATCGTGCAGGGGCTTCTCTCTCTCTCCCCCCATCAATCTCCTCTTCTGCCTCCCCCTCCAATATATTTGAAATGCGACGCCTGGGCAGCTGCGAATCGTTAGTGCAGGGGCACACCCGCGTGTCATTAAGTGCGCCCTTAATGAGTGCCAAAGCGCAGGACTAATTGGCTTAATTAATCCGCTATCAGATGCAAGCGCAATTATTATTCGCAATCTCGATTTGTTAAAGTCCCCTACACACCGGTTCCTTCCCCCCACCGACTTGCTTTTGAAACTTCTAATTACAACACTTTTCCCAGCTTTCGGTCAAAAGAGGTCCAACGTTTTCCCTTTCTTCCCCTTTTTCGTTTGCTGCATCCTTTTCCTCGGACCTCTCACGACGGGGGAGGGCGAGGGGCGAAGGGGATCGTGAGATGCTTGTTAAGGATCGCGGTTGGGATGGGAAATGAGGAGGAGGAGGCAAAGGATGCTCGGGATGAAGTTTCTGATTGGGAGCGATCAGGGATCGAATGACGACGTAGAGACGATAAAATTGAACTTCTGGTGGAAGGTGAGCGGCAGAGAAGAGGGCAATTTAAATGAATCTCTGAGTCGTAGTTTTAAATCAAGTTAGAAATTGCGAAATAAACAACTAACTGTTAGATCTTTAATTATGAAAAGTAAGAGTTACCTTAACATCAGCATAATATATTTCGCACGAATAGAATCATACCCCCAACTAACTTATATTTCATTTAGCTAAGATAATTTTAAATTAAGCCACAATTTAAAAAAAAATTATGAAAATTTTTGCTTAAATTTCTGAAGTAAGTATTTTTATAAATATGTTTTTATCAGAGTTAATTATAGATTAGATAACAGAAATAAAAATTTATACACACACAGTAAATTTGAGATATTTAAACTTTCATAAGATTTTAAAATTTCAAAAGATTTTAAGTCCTTTTTCATTAAGCTAATACATATCTGTATATAGTATCTATCTATCTATCTATCTATCTATCTATCTATCTATCTATCTATCTATCTATCTATGTATATATATATATATATATATATATATATATATATATATATATATATATATATATATATATATATATATATATATATATATATATATATATCAGGCATGTAAATTTAATTTTTTTATTATTTAAATCAGCAAACATTGTTTTAAGAAAATTTTAAGAAAATATTAAGTTAGTAAATGCATTTTTTCATTTAATATGCTTAGGATAAAAATATGTTGTTATTAAAATTAATTTACTTAATTGATTATAAGGATCTCAAAAATAAGTATTAAGTCATAAGTAAATATTTTGCTGTTTATTTATAATATAATTAAAAACCAATAGAACTTTTAACATAAATACATAGTTACAATAAAACATTTATAAAGACATATTAGGCATATATTTTTGATGTACATCTAAGCTTATTTTCTTTTCATTTACATTATGTAAGTGTATTGATTACCATTTTATGTACTTAATACTGAAGTGTACTTATTTAGATTAATTTATAATACATACACAGAATAGTTTGTAACACGTTAATTTTTTTTAAATTAATAATGCAAAATCACAATGAAAAGTAATATCAAATCCTATCGTAGAAACAAAAACCACTATTTCTTTAGTGATATGGATTTAGGTGTGAGTTACTTTACAATTTTATTTACTATTATTGGGAATAGTTCAAAATGAAGATCATTAACATTTTCCCAGGTATTTTTTACAATATAGTCTTGTGCAAAAGAATCTGTCAATTTAGATTTTAGAGAGTTTGATTTAGATTTCTTAGCTTGTGAAGAATGTACAAAATAGCTTTTTTTCCTTTTTGACCACATAGCATTCATTAAACAAAGTGGCATAAGGTTCTATCATTTTTAATTTTTAACAAAATTTTCATTCATAGTAGAATTTGTATTTTAACACCATGCAGTGTTCCTTTTATGCATATTATTGTTAATTTAATTTTACGAAATGTTGAGTATCGATATTTCTTTCAATCGAATTTTACAAACACTTTCATAATATTGTATTCAATAACAGTTATTATGTCGTAAGAGGTATAATAGTTGACAAATATTAGAACCGAATTCCTTTTTTTAACTATTTTATTTGTAAAGTGATTTTGTTTTATCAAATTGACGCTCTTTCTTGTAAGTAATTGTTTTAGTGAAGTTTATATTACTATTTAAAAGATAATAGTTGCTTAAAATTAAATTTATCAATTTTGTACCCATTAAATCCATTTTTCCCCTCAGAATATACATGCATTTCTGATATGAGCTCTTGATTTAAAATTTAACAAAAAGATATAAATAAAAAGTTTGAAAATATAATTAATAAAATAAAACATTTGCATGTCGTATTTTTTTAAATGCATTCACACATTTTTCATTTAGTTAAAGAAAAAAAGTAGTTATTTTTAATAATTTTAACTGAATATATTATTTTTAGTTAGTTTAAACTCATGGAATAGTTATATCAGACAATAAATAAAAACTTAAAGAAATATATAGACTTGAAAATTAAGGAAACCAAAAATAATTAGAGAATATTTGAGTAATTCTTATCTTGAAATTATTTTAAATTAGGTATATAAACATGTAATTCTTATCTTTAAACTTTTACAGTGAAGAAAGCTGTTGTGAAGCTCTTGTGCTTGAAAATCTTTGTTGCTGCATGCGTAAATAAATAAAGTCTATGAAGTTTGAAGACATTGTTGATTGTTGTTTTATAATAAACAAAGTTCCCATCGCGTCATGAACTTTTAATTAAGGGGATACAACAGGTAGTTGAACAGGTCGCAGACCAAATACCAATTTGGACCTCCTTAACATGAAAATAAAATTTATATTCAGAAGAAATTTAACTGCTGTCCTTTTCTTAGTGAAGGACTTCTTGTTTAAACAGTCTCACACTCGCGCGTTTTCAATGATTTCAAGATGTTCTACTAAACTCTAAGAAGTTCTCTTTATCTGCTAAATTTTGCGAGAAGAGGGAAAACACAAAACCTCTCGATGATCAGCTTTAACGAAATTTTTTAATAATTTTCCTTTGCTTTCTAGAAAAGTTTCATCTTTTCAACAGGTTTCCGAAGGACTTTCTTCCCTAATTGAGTGCGATAGCGCACTTTTATTATTGTTTTCCTTCCGCTTTCCCCGATATAAACGCAATCGCGCATTATTTTCTCTCTTTATCTCCCGTTGTCAAAACGAAATCGCAGGCTGCGGAGAGGGAAAAAAAAGAGGGAATTGTGTTTGTATTAATCACATTAAAATGAGCTACCAAGTGCACGAGCAATTGAACAAACTGAATTAGCACGGAACCAATCCCGGGAAAAGGAAAACACGATGAAGAAAGGAAAAGAAAACGGGAAGGGAGGACAGAAAGAGAGATTTGGACAAGTAATTAAAATCGTCTTTTAATTAGAAAGAGTGTCGGGTTGGCACACTGGGGCCACTCGAAGTTCGAGTGCCCTTTTCTTGCAGGGGGCCCCTACGCATGTGAGGGGAGGGAAAGGGTAAGGTAGGAAGAAAAGGCCGCCGTCTGCACTTTTTGGCACGATCTTCATTAATAATAAAGCTTCCTAATTAATTCTCTGGGAAAAAGGAACGAGTCCAGTGCTTTTAATGAGAGGCCCGGGAGTAGGTGGTGGTGGGAGGAAGAGGAGAGAGAACCAGCCTTTTCGGTTCCGTCTGTTTGTGTCTGTCCGACGCACCTGCATCTTCCGAGAAATATTGCAGTATAATTTGCGCTTAATTGGTGTTTCAATTAGTGCGGTGATTGTAACGCAATTAGAGCAATTAATACGCTTTTCCTTTTCGACAATTTTCCTCCACAAAAACTCCTCTCTCTCTCTGTTTGAAGAGAGGAGTACTCCTTCAACCCCCCTCCCGAAAGAAGAAGAAAGGGAAAATAAAAGGAAAAGAATGAGATAAAGAGGGGGAAGAAGAAACACTTAGGTATTGTTTGCAGTACTGGTTGTTGTAATAAAGACGCAGCGGCGCAACAGAACTCTCTTACCCGTGTGTTTGTTTCTTATTGTTGAGTTTGACTACAGAGCCATATCTGAAATTTCTAACCGCTATGTGCCAAAAGCACGCAGTGCTTTGTTTTTACTTTTCAAAAGAAGACAGCGAATTTTTATTCAACAAAGGATTGGATGGTAAGATTTGTTAACGGTTCAATGATAATATATTAAATTCATTCTCAATCGATGTCATGGTAAACATGATTAAATCATTAAATAAAAGATTTAAAAAATCAACTCGAATAACACAATGGAAACCTTAAATAAGGCTAACACTTATCAAGCGGGTAATAATCCTTTACTATTTCTAGCATGATTACTTTAAAATATTTTCGTTTAATTATTAAAATATTCAATTATTATAGTCATCATTTCAAAGTATCCAGAGAAAAAAATTTACTAATTTAAATTCTGGTTGAACCTGTATCATTAATATAGAATGTTATCGTTCAGTTTATAATTATTATATAGAATTTAACAGTTTTGTGTGTAAATACTTATTTTAAATTGACCAGAAACTGCTATTTCTGTACTTTTTGTTATTATTATTATTCAGACTTATATATATATATATATATATATATATATATATATATATATATATATATATATAAAGCGTAAATATTTCTTTAGTGGGTGAAACAGATATATTCTTCAGTATATTTCATGTCATGTGAATATGAATACCAGTATTTTACCTGTTTCACAGAGTTTAAGAGAAAAATGGAAAACATTCTCTTTTAGTACAAAACCACCAGTATCCAATGCTTAACTTTATCATAAACCATACGATTCAGCCTATTCTTGAGGGAAAAAAAAACATTTGAATATCCCCCAGGCCTTTAAAAATGAGAAGTTAGTGGCATTTTTAGTTTCCTTTTCACTTTCATATATATCCTTCTTATTTTCCTGCTTCTTCCATACTCGACCTCAAAGATATCAAACTATATAACTCGATGCAGAAGATCAAAAGAAATACTAAACTGCAGCCATAACCGTCTCGTTTCATATCCATCATTGTCTGAGAAATGACTCCCCATTCAGTCCATTTTTGAAAGCAGCCCGATATTCACCAAAAAGGATGCCAAGAAGTCTTCTGTAGCACATCTGGGCTTAAATTCGCAATTTAAACCCAAAGAATCATTCATTCATATATACAGCATGGAAAGGACATTGAAATGATAAACGCAACAGTTTTTTCTTCTTTTTATAACAAAAGCAGTGAAGAAGCATGGGTGCTACAAATTCTATAGTCTGAAAATCGTATTTTTATTTTCTTTCTTTAGGAGTCTTGTTTTCTGGAATCTCTCGCTTTTTTACGATATCCGGCGAGGCCAGAATTGGAATGTTTATGTCAAAGGTTCTCCCGTGAATATTGGGCTTAGTAAACTCCTCTCCAACCCAGGAGCGGAGACAGCGGCTGTAAGAAACGGAGAAGTTATAAGCCAGATCCGGCAAAACCGCAATTCAGAAATATATTCGATGATGATATCAAGAAATCCGCCATTTTTGGCCCATTAGGTAAATGTTGTAACAAATTTTAATTCCTGTTTAAATATCGATAATAAATCTTTGAAATACTTTACAAATACAAAAAATTGTTTTATTTATTTATTGAAATTAGTATAAAAAATACCGTTTAATTTCGTCTTAAATGTTAACAGATTTATTTTATTTAATAATCCATTGATGGGAAACATTGCATATTTGATTTCATTTTAATTAAACAGTAATTATTTGAAGTATAATAAATTTTATTTGTTGTATTAATAACTATTGGTAGATTTGCCATTGTTAAAATGAATGGTATAAAAATTTTATATAATATTCAACTTGCATTTTCTATAAATCACATAAGTTACGAATTTGAAATCAACATTTGTAATGAATTTGCATTTAAATATGAATAATATAAATTTACAGCTGATGATTAAATATTTGTTTAATCATAAGATTATATATATATATATATATATATTGTTTCTTTTTTCTAAATGTTTAGTTTATAAAGAGTTTTTAATTTAAGTAACTCAAATTCTGTAACAAGTTTTCATATTTATAATGTACTTTGAATCTTTACTTTTACTTTATGTTTACTTATATATTTTATTCAAATTAAATGTATATTTCAAGCCTTGTCATTTTCATTTTCACAAAATTTCAGTCTCAAGTATTCCATTCAAAATAGTAAAGTACGCTTTACTGATCAACAGAGATCTCTGGTGGTGGACAAAAATGTCTGTTTCATATCGTACTCAGCATTTCTGAGCTTTTTCTACCCAATATAGAAAGCAGGGAAACGTATTACTGGTGTGTCGGACCACCATTCATATCAATGAACAGTACCATATAAACAGAGGCACTGGGAACAATATCTGTATGCGGGTCCGGCATACTAAATAAAGCCCAGCTCCATAGACATCATTAGACGGGTCATGTGTTCTGGCGAGTGAGTTCTTTGAAATGTAATATCTAAACCCATACTGCTTTTTCCGTTCCAATTATGGCCTTTCTCTCCCAAAGCAAAGTGGTTTATGTCTATTCTTCCTGGTTCTCCTCCTGGATCTCTGAAGTAAAAAGTGGAAATTGGTGATTTAGCACTATTTTCCTTCATGAAATACTACCCCGAAAATTGCCTGGATGTTGTCATTTAAAATGTTTTGTGTTTGATATGCATGAAAAATTCTTAAAACTTTAGTTAAGGCTCTAATACTCAGATGGCTCTGGAATTCCAGTAAATCAAGTCAGAAATACCGTTTTAGTGTAGCATTATAGATATTATATTTTTTCCGTTATTTCAACTATGAAATCTCTGTTGTCGCATCATCTGTTACTCACATTGTGATTCTCAGAAACATGAATTTTTTTTAACTTTTTTTTATTTTGATAATTTTTGACATTTCTTATAAAGAAATATTCTGATAGCATTAAAAGCTTGTATAATATTTAGTTTTTTTAATATTTACTAAAAATTATTAAAAATTGATTTGAAATATTTTCAGTTTATTAAATTAATATTTTACTAATTTTGTTTAAATTAATTTATCAAATTAAGTCTTAAAATTTATTAAACAAGATTTAAAACAGGTGTATATTTATCAAGATTTCAAGAATTTTGATCAATGAACAATAGAGAATTGTCTCTTTTTCTTGTAACTTTCTTGTCTTTTCTTGTTTAATATCATAACTTTTTTCAATTAAAAAGTATAGTAATTTACTTTCCTATTGTTTTGATGGCTATAGACAGAAATGTGCTTATATATATTTAAATTAATGTTCACAACTATATATTTGCATGTATATTGCTTACAGACCATTCATATAAAATGATCTTATAATTCTCCTTTTTCCCTTATTGCAGTTAAGGAATATCCACATAGGAAAAATTTAGGGTATTATGAGGTGCGCAATGGGTCCGCTCAAGTACATATTTAGGACTGTTATAGAAAAGTTCAATCTTAGAGTCAGTTGTTTGTTTCATGTTTGTTTTAATTGTTTAAAGGTAATACATAATGTCATTTTAAAACAATTATTAACATTTAAGTGCGTCGGAAAAATCTTACTCTTATCTAAAATCTTATGTTTACTTTATACCAAAAACATAGATGCTTAAATGATTTTATTATATCTAAGAATTTGTGCAGTCATATATGTAATAAAATATTGGATATGGATATATATGCTGTTAAGAATTTTATGAAATTTAGATAACTCTCAAAACTTCTGCTTTAAGTTGCAAAGTCATATGTCGTCAGGAATTTCCGGGTATTTTTTTTATCAATTTTAGTAGTATTTTAAATTATTCAATTGAATTTCAGTCAATTTTCTCAATTTTAGTAGAGGAGTAGTGAGAATTTACTGAAAACAACATTAAATGTAGCGATAAAGTTTATACTCTTCTTTTCCGTAGTTAATAAATTATTTTTCTGTAAATGTGTGGAATTTAATATGTTTATTTTTTGTTTAATTTAAAAAATGTAATTTTATAACCAATTATTTTTTTATTTATCATTACCTATTTTTACATTGAAATATAAAATGCTTTTTAAATGGATAATTATTTTTGCAATTCTCGTTTTAGTCACAAACACACTTCATAAATATTATTTTTATTCCATTATGTGATTTTCTATTAGTTATTATATTTTAACATCTCTTTTAAAACACATTTCTACCTTATTAGGAAGGAATATAAAATATCTTTCATTGAAATTAACCGTCTTTCTGTCTGTCGCACATTATAAGGCAGATAATTAAGCTATACATGTTGTTGTTGTTTATCCCCGACTGGCGTGACAGTACCATCACACCAGCCCCATGAATCCAAAAATAGTCAGTCTCTCAAGCACCACCTCCGGTCTCAACTCCATGTCCCCTCTCTCACACCCAATGCACTGAAAAATATGAGATAGGGAGGCCTGAACCACTCGACATTTGGGACAGAGAGGGTAGACCTTGGTACCAGAGACGTGTCTCTGAGCAAGCAGGTGGCCATTTCGCAGACTTGTCAGAGCCGTTTGGCTGCATCTCTTTTGTTTACCCACTAGGGCGGAACCAGGATGTTTGCATGTGTTTCATTCATGGGTAGGAATGGTATCCCTAAAAGTAGCATTGATAGCCATCCTAACTCTAGAGGTCAGCTCTGAGGACGAATAGCAGTCTCCAATGATGATTAATGAAAAAAATATTAAATCATGATTGTCTTTTAAATGAGAATTACTGTCAAAAAATTATAAAAAATGAGTTTAAACTTGTTTTTTAGCAATAAAAGATTAAACGGATAAAGAAGAGTTAAATGTAACATATATGTGTGTGTGTGGTTTCTGAACTATCTTCTTTTATTATAAAGGACTAAAAATTATCATAACAATTTTCAATGAAATTTAAATGATTAAATGCGCAAAATATATGCTGCATGACACTAAAAATGCAACACAAGAAAGAGTTGCCAGAAAATTATGCAAATTTCAGGGTATACGCATCTTACCGACTTATGCAAATGATGTAAAAGGCGCAGCTCTTTATCAATGTAGGATGAGATATAAGGTGAGGAACTGGCAGAGTGGGCAATATTCGCGCCGTTATTGCTGATTGGAAAATAATCGTTGAAAGTTTGTTCTTGTCGCAAAGGATGCCTGTAATTGCAGAGACAGCTAGGCCATCGTCCACGGTGTCAGTTTCAGCAGAAAAACTAGTTTACGAGAAGCATGGTGATCGAATGAGAAGGGCAAGTTGGTCCTTGAAGCAAATCGCAGCTGACAGACACCTGGATGCGTCCACAGTGTGCCGGTTGTAGTGAAGATCATTTGAACCGGAAATGTGGAACGCTACCAGGTTGCCGGTGCAGTCAGAATGACGTCAGCAAGCGTGAATCGATGGATCCGACGAGAGGCAGTAGCGGCACCGCAAGTCATGTCTAAAAAGACTACCATTGACTCCACAGGAAAGACGACAATGTGTAGAATGTGGTGCCGGATTAGAATAATGTGGACGACGGTGAGGCACAGGATCATCTTCTCAGATAAGTCACGCTTCTGTTTCTTTAGTGATAGTCTCCGCGTACTAAGGTGGCGTTGACGTAAAGACAGGTCTAATCCTGCAGAAATTGTGAAATACCCCACCGCGGCAGAATGCGGCATGATGGTTTGGGTCACCATTGTGGACGATTTCAAGTCACCTCTGATTCGCATTCACAACACTATGACAGCCCAACGTTACGTGGATAATATGCCGATAACACTTCCCTAATTTCAGAAGGTGCCCAATGCTTTTTATCACTAGGATAACGCCCGACTGCATATTGCTCACATCAGCCAAAATACCTTGCAAGGTGTATCAGATCTCTCCTCAATCGAACATGTTTGGTATTTGATTGAACCCCATTTGAAAACCCTCTTCTTCAGAAGACGCTCTTTGAAAAATGATTGACAGAAAATGCAGAGCCATTTCCCAGGACGCCATTCATACTCTCATTGACTCTGTGCCTAGACGTGCCTCTTCGTGTATCACCGTTCATGGTGGTCCTACAAACCTACTATCCGAGCCTGTTCTCGCTCTGTATTATGCATATCATTTCAAAACATAAATCAATTATTATTCGTTTTGTCTCTTTCTGTTTGTCGGGTTTCGACACTTTCTAGCAGCTCTTTCTTGGTATTGCATTTTCAATGTCGGGCACTGTATTTAATGGAAATGTTATTAATAGAAAAATAACACATAAGAACTTTAGACAGATAAACTTCTTTAAAGTAAAAAATGTAATTAATGTTTGTGAAGCAATAATATATATATCTTTACTTTAATATATATATATATATATATATATATATATATATATATATATATATATATATATATATATATGTATAATTATACTATTATATTGTTTGTATATATTAGTTATAAATGCAAGTAACAATGATTCTGTAAATGATATTCATACATGCCTCATTACAAAGGTGTTTTTATTTTAAAAAATTCAAAATTTGTTGCTTCCTATAAGTTTAATTAATTAAAAATTTTTTAGTTAAATTAGTAAAATTTTCCCATATATATTGAAAACTAAAATAGATATGTCGAGCATAATATTACCATTTCTTTTTCCCAGATAATATATAATGAAATTAAAAACCATAAAATACAACAACAAATAAAATAATAAAATAAATAAGTCATGATTTGATATTTTTAATTGAAAAATACAAATGAAAAATGATAAGTTTTCTTTGATCTCTCCTCGAGTTTCAACAAAAATGTTTCTTTACTAGAATATTTTTATTCCATATGTTTTTGTTGTTACTCTAATTCTAAGAGCTGTTATTGATAAAAATTAAGACCTGATTGAATGTTATCATTTATTTGATTTTTCAAATTTTGGAAGTTAAAAATATTTGTTTATCTGCATATACATAATCAATTTCTATGTATCCATCTCTGCAACATATATAAGTAGAGAAACTAATTGGTTGATGTAGAGAGAAATAAATAGTTTCACTGCTATTTTCAGTTTAAGACAATGAAGTAGTTTTCTTAGAACCAGAGGTATTCCAGGTTAAAAAATCACTACATTATTTTTAAATATTTTAATTTAAGCGCTTTCACTTATTAAAAACACGCATTCTTTGATTTTTATTACAATTATATATTATTGCATTCTGTTAAAACCAAACTCTTTCAAATATTTTTTATATAACCTAAACAGATAATGAAAATGAAAACTTTGAACAGTAAGGTTAATCAATGAAGAATTAATTCAAAACATTTTATTAAAGAAACAGCTTTGATGTGCGTCTACAAATAAAACTCAATGATTGAAATTATCTGCCTTTATTTGGCGCTGTTTTATATAAAATAATAAATTTATTGTTAAACTCTTAACTTTCTAAATGGGTCTTAAAAAGAAATAATTGGAAAATTCCGGCATTTCTAATGAAATCGTTATGAGCAAACCTACTAAATTGAATCCGTTTATTTGCTTCGAAGTAGAGAGAATAGCCATTTCAAGAATGAACTGCTCCATTTCTAATGAAGACATTAAGCCCATTTGCAATTTATATTCATTTAAATAACGTTTTAATGGCACACTATTCAACTGTCAGCTTAAAGCTGTGAAAAGACGTTTCTTCTAGCTGTTTCCATTCCTTATGTTACCATTAATTTACTTCTACTTCGAAATACACGAAATGTTTTCAATTAACTCATATATATATATATATATATATATATATATATATATATATATATATATATATATATATATATATATATATATATATATATATATATATATATATATATATATATATATATATATATATATATACATATATATATACATATAGAATACTTACCATTGAGCTTATATTCAAAGTGTTGGAATTAATGTAATTTATTTTTTATTAAATTATTAATTTTTATTTTTCAATTCTAACATAGAATTACATTTTTTGTAATTTCTCTCAATTTCTACAGTTTATGTATTCAGTTTTCCCTTTAAGGATTTTAATAATTTATATAAATAATTTAGAATCTACTTTAAACTGTAGGCTCTGATCTAGTAAACAAAAATTGATTATAGTGAGATAAATAAGCAAATACTTCTGCTGTTTCTGCAATAGTTTATATCTATCAAATTTTATCGAGAAAACTTTTTATTAACTAGATTACCGATCAATCTAATCAAATTAATTTTTGAAAACATGTCCCTTATTTTATTCTAAGTTAGATTTGTGTTATTTATTCATACAGTCAAGGAAAACATTTTTATTTTCTTATTTAATAATTTTTATATGAAGAGAAGATGTGATGAATTTACTATATAAAAATATTTTTTTAATGTATATATATGTCCATAGATCAAAATAGATGATCTAAGAAATAATTAAAAATTGAATCGTGTCTCTTGTAGAAACTTAAACTAATACTTCTAAATAGTTTCATTACTTCGTTTTCGTCTTCTTAGAGTTGGGTTTGTATGTCGTTGGACACCTCTGCTTTTATCAGCATTTTGTACTATTAACTCCAAACCCATTGTTTCTTAGTTCCAGTTGCTCGGTCACCTACTTTATTAATAAAGTAGTGCATTACTTAGTGCAAATTATATGAGAATGTGTGAAGAGTTGTGAAGAATAGAGAGACACATTTTGTGAAAATAATTTATATAATTATGTGATAATGTCGGTACTTCTTTACTTGTTTTTTTTATGTTTATGATATTTTCTGTAACATTCTATGATAGTTAAATATAAGTAATTATAAAATAAGTTACCATCAGTGTGAAAATAATAGATTAAAGTAAGAAATCGTTTGGAGTATTGAGGCATAAAAATCTTAATTGCAGATTTAACTTATTAAGAAATATAGATGCAATATTTCATCATAACATATTGCATTATTATATGTAATACCAATATTTATAAAATATTCAACACAACATATGAAATATATAAAATTTCATATTCGGATGAAACAATTTCTTCAATTTTTCTACGAAAATCCTACCTCTCTCTTAAGGGATATAGTCTAACAGTAATAGAATATGGAGTTGAATCCACACTCATACACAATAGATTAAAAATCTCGCTCAACCTATGTGGGAAAGGAATTCCCACTAAAAAGAATTCTTGACGTCAGCATTCCTTTCGCGTTCGATCTCAGCATTTGTACTCCTGCAAAATAAATTGGCAAGGAACATGGACGAGTGAGTTTTCCATCATACAGAAGCAATGTGAGACGGATAGTTTTCCACTGTCTTGACCATGGCCTCCTGGAGCGCGAAAGAACAATGACTTACGACGTGCATACCCCCACCCACACCTCGAAACAAAATAAACGTAACAATTCGCATTCCTTTTCCGAAGCAGCGCTTATACAACTCTCCTCCTCTCTCATTACTTTTCGTTTTATTGCGATAACGAATGGTTGCTGCTGCTGCAAACAGGACTACCCCCGAAAATCACAGGCAAGTGCTGGCGAATGACTTGCCGAGTGCCAGTGATCATTCCTCTTTTCCCGGAGTTGTGTTCCAGGAGTTCCTCGGGAGAAGGCAGTCATGCAGATTGAGTGTCGGGATGTCGAAATATCCGTCTTCGGCACGGGTGGAGATGGAATGTAAGGAGTCATCGCGATGGATTATGTACACCGCACAGATTTCCGTCCGTCTTGTGTTCGCTCCCTTTTCTCAGATTTTTCCCGATTTCAGAGCGAAGTGGGGATCGTTTGCAAAATGAGATAGTGCAATATCATATATCTACGCAAGTTTTTTTGAAAATGCTTTGAAGTAAATTATTTACTGCTTTAAAAATATTTATTTTCTTTGGAATTTTATACATCCATTTATCGTCAAATCAATTTTCTGTCATAAATTATAAATTATCGCAGAAAACGTAACAGGTCAAAGCTATTGTAAGGTTATTTGGTACAGCAATTCTTTGCTAATTTCATGCAAAGTATTTAGGGGTTTGATTTGGTTAATTTTCCCTCTGTGTCTTCTGTCTTTTAGTATAAAGATAGAAGATCGTATGGCTTGATGATTAGACCAAAACTTTCAATTAAAAAAAGGATACCATATACTCGTATATATATAAAAAACACCGCTGTAAGCATCCATACCATAGATGGAATTTGAATTCACAAATTATTGAACTGAAGATCAGAATGTCAGCGTCTTTCAGAGAACTACGAAGGTACTAAATTAGTACCTAAGCCACTTTACTTTTGGTGACAAACTCTTACAACAATTTAAAACATGATTTTATGGATAACCTCCATCACTTTATCATCAAGCCTATAAATCCCGTGGAAAATATCCCATAACATAAAGCATTAATTTATGTATTACAATATTTATTATCAGGCTAATGCTTCAGAAGTTACAATTTTGCCGAATTTAAGATATAAATTTCAAATATGCATTTTTAAACTCTGATGTACCATTGAATGAATAATACCATTCAATTCATACTTGAAATACTAGACTATTTTCTTGATGTATGTATAATTTTATTTTTGTTTCTGTCAAATAAACTGTGATTTTTCGGAGTTAATAAGCTACTTTTTATGAATATAACACATTTTTATGTTCAGAATTCAATAAATAATTATAATTTTTTTGGTATTTTAAATTAGGTATATTTGCAAGCAAATATACCTGGTAACATCAAATTTTATGAAATTTTTTCCATTATGTCGCAATGCTTGTCTTTCATACATCTGGATCTAACTCATACTAGAACGTTTTTATATGCAATTAGAAACATAACCATTTGGATTTATTCATGCACGTAGCACCTAATATGATGAAAAGCATGTATGAGGAATATCAGGTTCGGGAATTTAAAATATGAACAAAAATAATGGTATAATTTCTATAAGCAACAACTCTTCAATAAACGATACATTGATTATTTTTTGATACAGACGATTAATATTATTTGTTTTTATATAAATAATATGGTGAGCAAGTTTAAATTGGTGTTGGAGAGTCCTAAACTGTATCTTTGATCAGCAAGTATTGTTCTTCCATCACTGCCAGAATTGTATCCGTAATTTATTAATTGTGATAGTCATATACAGAGGTGGGTATTTTTCAAGTTCTAGTGTAGGATAGTAGTTCCATCACAGTTAATTTATAATGATAATTTATGAGACTGTTACATTATTTTGATAATGTAATAACTAAATATTTTGTATGACTGTAGGAGGTCAACGCGAAAATGCATTGTATGAGAGTAGCACCAACTCCTACTAGATGGCGCTATTATAAGGCATGTTTTCAGTTATAGATTATCACTATTCCATCATGCAAAGATTTTTTGATTGATTTCATTTATTTCCATTTGTATACAAAGAAAATTTATGTCTATGAAAATTACCGTATTGGGATATATGTAGCAAAAATGTAATGTCTTAAAAATAAAAAAAATTTTTTAATTTGTTCTTGAAATTTCTATTTTTGTTTCTCACGTAACAAATACATAAGATATTAAATCCATTATGAATTTACATTTTGCTTCACTAAATGTTTAATAAAATATGACAATCTTTAAATATTTTTTTTAATTTTTAGGAATGAGCACAAAGACTATTAAAATTAAAATCATCTATGTAAATTTAAAAATAATAAACTATTTTACCAATTTTTTAAGAAATCAAGGTTAAGCAGAAAGGAAATACAAACTCTAATGAAAATATCTGAATTATGGTGAGTGTAAAAATACTCTTGTTTTTTATTTATTTACCTAAGAAAATTATTTGGAGAAAATTATTTAAGTCATAAACTGTAATTGATTAGTGCGGACACTCTAAAATGTAATTCTTAACTTTGATATCTATTGTTCGATCAATACATTATTTAATAATAAAATATCATACTTACAATGTAAATTCTAGTATTATGCTCATTTTTAAAATATATTTAGTTTTGAAAACTTGAATTTAAAAACTTATTTTTGAAAACTTGTGAAATGCAAATTTTGTGTGTTAAAGTTTTTAAAATTAATGTTTTTTTTATTATAATTTTTCGATATCAAACCTAAATTGTTTTCAAAATTTGTGTCATAGTCAACCTTTATTATTATTTTCTTTCTTCTCAGAGCTTTTAAATTATTGTAAACAAATTTGATGCCAGAATATGTCACTGAAAAGATTTTAAAATTTTTCACGCGAATTATTTCTAATATACGAGTTTTTTATGGATAAAAGTATATGTTATTATTTTAAAGTATATGTTATTATTTAAAAAACTTGTCAAATAAAGTTACTGGAAGACTAGTAAAATTCGAAAAACATGCAAAAAAATACAGTCTATTTCAAATTTTTTATTAATGAATTCAGTTAAAAGCATTTATTTTTGTAAGTTAATGAATAAAGTAAAGTAAAAAAGAATAACATTTGGTTAAATGATTGTTATAGAAAATCACATCAGAATGAACTTAACCTAGAAATTTTAAAAGTATTTCATTTAATATTAATTCGTAATAATTTGTATTTAAGTAATGAGTCATTAGTTAACTGTGTATTGTATGTTATGAAATTTGTATCTGTGTATGAATGTTAATAACTAATTCATTAATGTTTTTGGAATTACAACACTTTTACAAAATTATTCTTAAATTATTAAAATACTCTACAGAAATTCCATTTTCTGTACCAAACAAAATCAACGTAATAAGCAAACTGGATAAAAGTAAAATTGTTACAAGCTAAATAAACATTAAAATTTATGGGATTCTACAATAAGCTGACGTCATGATTGGTTCATGTGCTTCACAACTCGTTGCTTATGCTTTTTAAGAATTAAGATCCTTTATAAACAGTAGCCCTGGGATATTTAATTTTCTTGTAAATGTAATTTAATATTGCTTATTAATAAAATTACGTTAAAAAGTTATAGGATAGATAAATATTGTTCTATAAAAATTAATTTTTACTTTTTAAAGCCTAAGAGTGCTATATTAGATTAACTATATAATCTTAAAAAATTCTATAAAAAATATACTTACAAAAAATATATCATGAACTTATAATAACCGGAAATATTTCTTTTCAACTGTGATAAAAGCACGCTTCAAATGATTTTTATAATAAATTAATTATAACTGGTTAGATTATTGATTTATAACTTCATCTGAGTGAGGTGAAAGCAATTGCCCATATTTTTTTATTAATAAATGAAATGTTTATGTTCTTCAAAACATTAAGAGAAATAAAAGGAAGTTTTCATACGACAGTTTCTAACTCATTAAATTCTATTAGCATAGAAATAAACATTGATATACGTGCTTGAAATAACATGAACTATGCATTTTAAGAAATACTGTGAAAGTTGAATGTTATACAGTTTTTCTCGCAACCGATAGGTGATAATATAATTCATCTGTAAAGTAACTCAGTATTCTTCTTAAAAAATATTCAATCCTTGGGTCATGAGATTTTTCAGTTAAATCGTCAATAGTCTTCAGTCAATGCTATGAACAGTACCATAGCAAATTTATACCGAAATTTTTGTCGTAATTACATTTAAACATCATTACAAATAAAGTCAAATGAAGTCAAATTATTTTCTTTCCCTTCAACTCAATAACTAAGAAAACCATTAAGTATAGATATCTATATAAGGTGATAAAATGATAGAAGTTAAGATTCAATAAAATCTTTTTCCTATAGTGTACAAAAACGAGCCATTATTTGCAATTATTTTCTAACAATTCACATAATAACAAAGTCATTTAAAGTATGTCAGTTTGTATCTTTAAAAGCAAATCCTTCTTTGAATTATTAATTTTTCGAATGTTAACTGACTTTGGTTTCTCTTATTACAAAATTATATTAAGAGAATCTTTTCCAATAACTATAAGTAGCATATGACAAATGTGATTCATTTGAAAACAATTTGAAGTCCTTTCTGAAAAAAATTATTGATGATTAGGATTTTTATGGACAGTAGGAAAAGCTAATGTTAATCCAGAATTTCTACAATTCATGTGTAATCAGGAATTCAGATTTCTTCATTATAAAAATACGTGCCGTGAAAAATAACGCATATTTCTTCTTTTCTATTCAACTATTATAGAAAATGAATAATAGGAACTAGTAATTCATCATAATAAATTTCTATATATTGGCATTTTATTATTCTTAGTATTACATTGGCTTTTACGTAGTTAAATATGTACGATTTGAAAACATTCACAAGCGAAAATTTTGGATTTTAACGTCAATGTAACTTTTTAAGTTTTGTTTTAATATTCTACGTAATTAATTTTTAAATTAATTTCTACAGGTAACAACAGGAGAACAATGTTAAAGTTATAGATTCTAAGAAATAAGTAACATATATCATTAGCAAAAAATTTTGTGAAAAATAATTAAATTGCAATTAACACGAAAAATAATTTTAAGCACTGTCTTTCTTTACACTTTTAGGTTAATTTTAATAATTTTTTGTATATTACACAATTAATAATTTTTCAATAATTATTAATAGGTGATACGAAGAAACATAGTATTAAATACCCTGCTTCTTTATTTACTCTCTTAATTTGATGACACTATCTCAAACATCTATTTTAGTATACAAAGATACTAGTAACAAACTTTGTTTATGCTATATAGATATAATAACTTACAATAATATTAAATAAACTTGATAGAATTTTGAATAAAAAATTTGAATTTTAATTTATTTCATTACATTGTAAATTAAAATAATTAGTATTGTTATGATTTAATTTAATTTCATTGTTAAACTGGAAGAAATCACATTGATCTAAATGTCTGCGCAAATCCGTTTTGGCAACCACCCCTCCTTGAATCTGCAGAGAAGAAGGCATCTGTTGCGTCTGAATGCTTAATTTAATCCCCTCTGCTCGATGCACGATAAGCATTTAAGAGTGCGCGTGTGTTTCATTCCTCCCCTCCCCCACATTGCGTCTTGCACCACCTTCTCCCCACGGATCTCCGGAAAAGGATGCGGCATTTGTTTTCACATCACTTAACCGTGGGGGAGCGAGACGACAATTCAAAATAAAGTATAGGGAGCGAATCTATCTACGGGAGGAGTCTGTTTGGAGTGCAGAAGAGAAAACAGGAGAAATCCCGGAAAAGTTTGTCGGGGTGGTATGGGGTGGCGCAAAAGGGCAGAAACGCGCCCCTGCATTCCGTTCTGGGAGATTTATGTGGTTATGGGAACGGTTCCGTTCCCAACCCCCTAGAAAATTAGCTTTACACTCTCAAAATACCGAAATTGACTTTTTCTGCAGCTTTTTGCTTCGCGTCCTGGTTTTATGCGATAGCCAGATGAAAAACTGCCGAACGCAATTCGCTTCGTGATTCGATGGTTGGTTTTTGTTTGTGGAGTTTGTATGTCCGATCTATTTTTCCTTTATGTTTCCTCACCAAAACTGTAATGGTATTCAGCATTTTGAAGTAAAGTGGTATCCTGCAACTCCTTTAGTTCAACAGAGAGGATGAAAAGTATTTTTCTGCATAAAAATTAAGTAATTTTGAAAAACAGTTATAAAAATTGA
This sequence comes from Latrodectus hesperus, assembly GCA_037975125.1. NCBI lineage: Eukaryota > Metazoa > Arthropoda > Arachnida > Araneae > Theridiidae > Latrodectus > Latrodectus hesperus. Next base: position 94,693,594 of record CM075852.1, on the reverse strand, counting down.
TAATTATTTTATCCAATCAATCCATATTTTAAATATACATGAAAATGCAGAAATATGTTATTAAATGAAATGCAAAGACTTGTATTTATTTTATTTTTTATATTTTTTTCAATAATGTAAAAAAATCTTTTTTTAAATAAAATATAAATTTTGGGATGAAAGTCATTATTTACATGTGCAAAATTATATGTTAAAATTAATACCTTTATGATTCATTCATGAATATATTTTTTCTGCTTCTTAAAGGTAGCCAACTATTTAGTCAATTTATTGAATAGTAAGTAAAAAATTCATCATTGTTTTATTCAATTTAATGAATATAAAGCCCCAGATTGCTGTTAAAATTGAAGCTGGTTCAAGTAAATATATTCTATACGATTTAAAAGCAACGATTGGAAAATGTATTGAATTCTTTTCTTATAATGATTCTCAAGATTTTCTTCTCACTTAACTTAATCGTGCTTGCATTATTAACTATAAGGATCAATTTATTATCGACATAAGATTTGAATTTTGGTTCAATGATCTCAAGTCTTTATAGCAATCAAAGCTTTGTCATAATAAATATTATCGACTGACTGAACTGCATGTGATAAGGAATGTATTCATGAGAATGCACCATAAAATTCTTTTTTCTTCGTTATATTTGTACTTCTGGTGTCTCGTTTTCCCTATGTCAGCAAATAACATGAGCCTCTCTACAGGATACTTTCTGTTTATCTGTGTTTGGTGTTAGGTGTTTATCTGTAAATTCTACTAATTCTCTTTTTTATCTGCATCAGGTAATTTTTCTGCCTTCAGCCAAACTTAAAGGAAAGACTACTCTGCCATTGAATTGTAAGAGGCAGATTGGGCAAAATGGAGAATCGCTCGTCATATGGGTCGATGCTATGCAGTGATTAAAATATGCTGGCAAGAATGGGCTCACAATAGCTGATTTCACTGTCATGATAGTAGTGTTCGACCTTGGTCACAACAGATCGGTGGACAGAGTGATTGGAAAATCAGCTGTCACAGTGCCTGATTCATCACTGTCAACCATCAGATGTGCGAACCGCACACGAGTCACCTTTAAATAAACATTCACAGACAGTTAATAGAGGGAAATCTATGCTCGTATCGATCGTTATAGCTCTTACCATTTTTGCTTGTACATTGTTGAGTCAGGTGGTGTTGGTGCGATCAGGTTGGAACGATACTGACTAGAAACTTATAGTCTTTAGTGACAAATCCCGCTTTCAACTATGTCCAGGCGATTATCGAAAATGTGTCTGGAGATGCTTAAGGCAGCGTGGTGATCCTGCTTTCATTATTGCAGGCTATACAGGCCCTCAACCAGGAGTTATCCTTTGGTGTACCATTTTTCTTGATAACCGAACCTCTTTGGTTGTCATTAATGGCACAGTTGCACGTAGACGACATTTTGAGACCTACATTTGCTACCATTCATTTTTAAATACCCTGCTTTTATTTTTCAGCAAGATAATATCAAACTAAACATGGTACATGTTGCTATGAGCTGTCTTACAGCTTCTCAAACACTTCCTTGGCCAGCCAGATACTTACATCTCTTTTCCTTCAAGTATGTTCAGGATAGGAGGGTTAAGGCGACTGCATCTATCAGAGTGTTGATGACTCAGCCTAATAACTGTAACAAATTTGGCAAGAAATACAGCAAAAGACCATCCGGCAGCTTAACAGTCATTGACTGCTTACATCTAGGTTAAAATTGGGTGAACACTTTATTGAGTGCGTTACTTTGTAAGTACGCAACTCTGAAATAAATCACATTCAATTGCTCTGAAAATATTATCATTTTCTATTTTGTTACAGAGAGTGTATTACAATTTTTTACTAAAGGAAACAACATAAAGAAATACGTTATTATTTTTACAATGCAACTAAAATAAATCCCTTTTTTTAACTTTTAGGGGTTCATTATTGAAAGAAAAGTTTACATTGTCTATAAAAATAACTTTAGCCTTGTCAGTCCTTATTTACTTTAAAATATTGGACTTAAATTATATTTATAGTAGCGTATTTCTTTTATGGATAACTTCTATTCAATTTAAATTTGGTAACTACATTTTAAAACTAACATTCTGGTGAAAAATCATAATTAATTGCTATTGTTGAAAACTAAATACCATATAATTTTTATAAAGTTTATTATTAACAAAAATAATAATTTAAATTATTGATGAGTATCAAATTCTATAAATCTTGATTAACTTTAAGGTCCAAACTTTTCTGTAAATGTAACTTATCTCATAATATTTAATTAATAATTATTAATAACACATTAATAATGAAATAAGCATTATTCTTAATAATTATTTACACACATTAGTAAGAATATTTATTGACAAGCATTGTCAAGGATATGATTGCACAAAGGTATAGGACTTATGATTTTATACCAAACATATGAGGAATGATTTAACCATCAGTTTACTATAATACCAGGAAACTTAATTGATATTTACGTTTTTGGTAAAAAAAAAAAAAAGTGAAAGAATCTATTAAGGGAGATTCTTACCAGGAAAGAGAATTTTTTAATAGCTGATAATTAATATTTTTAGCGAAGATCTAATATTCTATAGTAAGTTTGTTTTCCAATTATTTCTACTTTAATTTAATGCAAATTATTTTACTTCTTATAATCTTACTTTCTGCTTATTGTATTTAATTTTAAATATACTTTACAGTATTTATATAACGGTGCATGGCTTTTTTATGATTAAAATGCAGTTCAACATTACTGTGCTGGTACAACATATATTACTACAGGTTATTATTAAATCACATTTGTACTATTGAAACTGATTATAATGCGCAGGAATAATTCAAATGTTTCAAGTAATTTTATTTCCAAGATTCCGAAGAAACTTTTTAAAATAATATTACTAGTGCATAAATCAGTTTTATTTGATTTCTATTTGTAAATAATTTCCAAGTAATTAATTCCAATTCAAGAAATGAACATAAACATATAAATACAAATTCACTTCTTAATTAGTTCATTTTAATAAAATATTTATCTAGGAAATTTCTTTTTTAAATACCTGTGTAGAGTAATGAATTTCATTATAACTCTTAAAACTCAATTAATAGTAATGAAAATAATATTAATTTAATATTGAAATAATAACATTAATTAAGTTATATAAATAAAACAACAATAATGTTTGATAATTCTGCATTTGAAAATAATATTTAATTTTCTGACTGATTAATGTTGGAGCTGAATTGCAGTTGCAGTAAATTTTTTTTTTAAATGGAAGCAAAATTACTTGATAATCTCGCATCATTATTATTCGATAATGTCATTGCTAATACGAAGCATTTAGTTTTCGAAAACTATTGTTGGAGAAATATTTGAAGCGGCTGTACAAACTTTGATTGACATAACAGAATATTCAAATATCATTCTTGATATGATTTGGTACAAAATAGAAATCCAATTGTACAGCTCAGTAATTATTTCTCTGACAACAGGGAGATAAAAGGATTGTGAAATTATAATTCTCGAATAGATAAGAATGTCGAGTTTAATTGGAAAATTTATTTGATAAACAATTAATTTGAAATTAAAATTAAAGGCCATTGCAAATATCAGAATATGAAATTAATTACTTATGTAATTAATAGTAAAAAATTGGATTGAGCGTTTCTAATAGATATAAAAAATCTGCATATTTTTAAAAAGTATTATTGCATTAGCCCAAGGTTTTTGAAGATACATGGTGAATTCTCATTATTATTGTTAAAAGAGCAAATTAAGAACAATATTGCTTACCTTATTGCAAAACTGGTAAGTAAATTATTTATATGGTGAAAAATAATGTAAATTGTGAAATTCAAAAATTATTGATGTTTTTTAAAAATAAATAACAATTTTTTAGCATTATTTAGATATAAAATGATGCTAAAAAATTAGTTATTAGTAGCTGAAGAAAATTCAAATAAATATTTTAATTAACTAGTTAATGTATTTCGTGATTATGTATATTTTTTCAAAAGTATTTTTTATTTGCTTTTGTGCACTAAATAATATGTGCGATACGGAATCACTAATTATACATAACTTGTATCACAGTCTAAATCACATTAAGTACAGATTTTTATCTTAAAGTTTAAAATCTTCCTCATCGCAAATTTTTCACGCTTAAATAAAAAGGAACATGGATAATTTTCATAGTTATATAAGCGCGTAATACTCTTGAAATACATAATTATATAAGATCGAGTATTTCGGTATTTCAGTATTGTTGTTATTATTTTAATTCTACATATTTTGCTATAAATTTGCACTGAATAAATGTATTAAAATATTCGCTAATAAATCTTACTTGAAGATTTGCTAATACCAATGTATGATAATATTTGGAATAACAATTAAGACTAGTACAGAAAAAGTGCAAATTTTAGACTTTTAAGATTTGCACACATTAATATGTATAAAATATTTTTGATACATTTTTGAGGGGAGATCGTAGTATTCTTCAAAGCATGATATTCAATCGCAGTGATGTTGAGTAACATAAAACAATTAATACTTATCTCTTTCTTTTGTGACGGATTATAAAAATTTTATATCCTACAACATTAACTTAAACTCACTATCAACAGTTCACTCACTACGATCTAATGAGACTACAGGCGAAAATGTCATAAATTTTTTAAAGGTCTATGTAAATAACTTGAAACAACAATGATGGTTAATTAAAATGTTGAGAATTGGAATTATCAAATTACTTCTTTGTATTTTAAAAAATTTCCTACACTGATGAAAATTTTGCTTGGTGACAAGAAGTAAAGGGATATCATCAAAATATTTCATTATCAATTTTATGAACTTTTCTCCAAAACATGGAGCAGTTGATATTAGGTTTTTTATTGTTGTTGTTTTGTGCCTTCTAGGCTGGCATTGTGGGGTGCGCTGCTCCACTTTTACAACTGAACCATATTTTGGTGTGGAGTCCGACATCTTCAGTACACACATGCCATAGGAACTCATTTATAGGGTAGGCAACCATTCATACAAAGAAAGGTTAAAGACAGGATAGATGGAGAGAGAAAGTATATCCATACCCGAACTGGGATTCAAACCCAGGACCTCCTTGTCCTCAGTCAGGAAACTCTGACCATAGGTTAAACCAGGGTGGGTGGCAGTTTTTTATTATATATTATGATTAATTATATTCCTATGTATCTATGCACTAGGATCTGCGCCAATTTACACGTAAATAGAAATAAATTATCCGTATTGATTTTAACTTTAGAAAGGGAGAAATATCTTATATTTTTAGTACAAAGATAAGGTTGTTATCAGATTTAGGTTTCGATCATAATGAACTGGAATTTTAGATTTTATGTTACTTAACATTGTTAACTTAAGCTATTTAAATAAATCATCTTATTATCAATCCTTATTTGTTATTATTACACATTCCATATAAAATGATATTTAAAAATTGCTTCACTTGTAAAACTTGTAGGGCAGTGCTTCTGTAATATTTCATTTAAGAGTGCTAAATTTTTCCGATGATATGTTTCTAGAGCATACTTCTACTTAATTATAAATTTATTTAGCATAAAATGTCTAATTTTCATGAAACAAATGAGTGAAAGAAATTTAGTGCGCAGTGTGCTTTTATTTGATATGATCATCCTGACAGAAGATCAGTGAAAAAAAATGTAATCACGTGATACAAAAGTGAAGCATCACATGATTACTAAATTTATTTAATAAATTATTTTATTTTTCATAATTTAAAAATTCTCTACACATTTCAGAAAATATATAAAATTTATCAGCAGTTGAACAGAAAATAGTTTTAGCATGTGTTTTGTTTGAAAATTACTATTATCAGATTAATTAATAATAAATAATAAAATACATGTTTTACAGAAATAAAGAAGCTCTGATTCATGACAATTCATGTTCTTTTTTACGGAACATTAGAATTGATTTTTATAGAATATTTAGTTAATTGTGTGCTTAACAATATTTTATTTTGATTTATATAGGGCACTTATTCAAAAAGGCAGTTGATATACCTAACATTATAATCTGTCATATTATGATGGCCGAGTTTAAGATAAGATTGAAAATAGTTTTAGCCGCAATTCGAGAGTGATGTTCGCAAACGTATGAAAATACGGGGGAAAAATGTAGCAAAAAGACACACCGAACAAATCATAAAATATGTGTATTGACAGTGCTTCCCCCAAAATATATCGATTTTCAAATAAATGCCAAGTTACCTATTAAACCTTTAATTAAGCGAAAGATATTTCCGTTAATAAAACATTAGTTAGCCATGTTCTACACTTGGACCTGCCGTAAAAGAAGCTACGTTTTGTAAAACTGAGAAAAATCGCTGTACAAGTATAAGAGCAATAGTAAACCTTCTTTGAGTATATCACTCTATCTTAATGAATATATACCACACAAACGCTCTAAATATAAATATCATTTAAAGAAAACATAATCAACGGTATCATTAAAATATTTTTTAAAAAGAAATATTAACACCGATATTGATTCTAAATCTTTTCATATTTATCGCATAGTTGTAGATTGATACAATTTAATTTTCGAATCCAAATTTATAAGTAAAGTTTATTCATCAAAATATAAAAATTTATGAGTAACCTTAGTTAGTAAGCAATATGCGATGCTCAGAAACAGCTATTTAAAATTGTATGGCGAGAATAGAGAAAAAGAGTGGATTTGCTGGTACATGTATTCTAAACTTTTGTCAGCAGGTCTTAAATCTCCGAGAAATTTCTAGGATTCTTTAAGCATATTTTAGTTTAAAACTGGTAACAAATGCTAGAATTATCAGTGGTATTAACAATAAAATAATAAAGCGCGCATATATATTAATGTACATTTTTCAAGAAAATAACTGACCAATATTTGATGTTTTTTACTTGAAGTTCTTCTCAAAAAAAAATAAAAACATTTTTTACAGCATTTAATTTTACATCGTCTCTTTTGTATTGCAGTCTTAAAAATATTGCATAATATCGAAATAAAAATGACTTATTGACGACTACAGTAAAATTATCTTTTTGTTTGTACCTTAATATATAAGTTCTTTAAATACTCTTACACACAGAGTTTTTAGATATTAAAGTTCCACGAAATTGGCAGATGGTCCCTCGTGGCTATCTTCCTTTGAAATCTTTTCAGAAGAATAAAAATTATCGACAGAAAACGACTGTCATTCTGTTGTGAGCGCAGAGGAGTGGTTTTTAACCGATGACTTTTGAGGACAATAAAAAATTTTTCATTCTCAATAGAGGCAGTGGGTCGTTTTATGACTTGCACATTCTGGCATTAATCTTCCGATATTGGTTGATCGGAAACGGTTTTACGAGGTAATACACGAAAAATGGAGAATCTGAGGGTTTTCATGTTTTTGTTCCATTTTTAATGTAAGAAGCCGCATCTAAGCTATCAAATCTGGAGTTGAAGAACTGACATCAGGCATTATAAATGTTTTGCCTGACAAGGCAATAATATGGAATATCCATTGGATGCAACTTCCTATACAAGCCTCATTTGTTCAAAAGAAAAATTGCAGACATTTTTATTACGAAAGATGCTTCAGTCGGACTCTCGAATTTAGAACTTAAATTAAATTACTAGAATAGGAAGATTAATTGTAAGGCAATAAAGAAATTAATAAGAGTATAAATATTAAATTATTTTTTAAAATACGTTAAGCTTTAAGAAAATTTTTACGCACATTCGTGTGTTTGATTACTTTCTTGTATCCATATACATAATTTATTTATATTTTATTTATAATTATTACCATTTCTCATTTTAAAGCTACAGATTGATTGAATTCTTTCTAGATATGCTTTCAGTTTCTTCTGTTACCAATTTTAACTTCCAGTTTATTTTCCATGAAATTTAAATTGCAAGCATAAAACTCATATCCATTGAAATGAAAGTTATAAGTGAAAATAACATATATTAAAGATGTTTTTTTTATTTGTTTTAAGGGAAATGTAATCGAAGCGTAAATAATTTCACAGTTGCTTGATTCTACATTTCAAGAAAAGTTCCAGTATGAATTTAGAAACAAGGTTGTTGGGGGAAAAAAAAACAATTTAAACATATTTCCTGTTGATAAATTTTTTAATTTATAAAAATTACAAATCACGAACTTAGGAATCTATTTTACCAATTGTGTGAGGAATGTCGAGGAAATACAAGTTTCGAATCATAGATATTGTTTTTGCTTAAAAACAGGAAACATAATCAAAAATTTGACATTATTTATTTTTCCAATTTTCAGAAGAACTTTGTTTTGTGAAATAAAATAAAAGAAAATTATAATAAAACATAAAAATGTATTTGTTTCATTAACAATTATATAAAATTTATGAATTATAAATTAATTGCCTTGCCTTGTAGATCATTACACCCCTGTGATGCATGAAGCTCGTATTTCTTCCATCCTCCCCGGTTTAGGGCTACTTCTCTGACCAATCCCCAAGACTTGGCCTATCCAATAAAGTTTCTTTCACTAAGGATCATCAACGTAAAATTTATTTTTAGTCTTCCTCCCATCCATCAGGTGAGTTATTTATTGTAAAATTCTTTGAAATGCATTTTTAATTAAGATTTATTATTTGTTTTACAGAAGAAAGACGACTATAAGAAAGACCAAAATATTATCAATTCAATCTTCCTCTAAAAGAGCACATATTTCAAATAAGAGATGAAAAATAATGAATTATATTCGAAATATAACTTGCAATTTACTTTAACTAATTTTTTAAGAATGAAAAACTTTCATGTATCTGTGTTTGTAATTCAAATTAGGAAAGCAGATGTAAGCATTGTAAGTCTTGGCTCAAATATGGGCTGTCATACCACAGATTTAGTTTTTTTTTAGGTTTATAATTCATAAGTTTTCAAATCTTGTGGCGGCACACATCTTTCAAAAATTACCTCTTTAAATCCAGGTTTGTTGTTTTAATTGACATATAACAAAAGTAAAATAAGAAAATGTTGCGTTTTTTACCCCGACAATAGATAGATTTCACATGACAAAAATATAAACAATAACTTACTTGATTTTCAATATATTTTGTCTATCAATATATTTGTCTGATCTATCAATATATCAATATTGATCTATCAATATATATTGTCACGAAAATCTTTTGAATTCATTGTTTCTCATCCATAAATCCATTGATTTTTCACTCATAAAATCAAACTGATTCATAAAATATAGCATATTCTTTTTCATTTCAAAGAAAGTATCTTATGGAAAAAGAAAGAAATCGAAATTCTCACTTTCTCAAAATAACACAGAGTCACTAAAGCAAAAGTATCTCTTACACAATTCAAATAAGAGAGAAAAAGATATAATTTTCTCTTTACCAACTCCTCTTCCAGTCCTTTTTTCCCCCAACAGCTTTTGAAATTAATTTTCTTTTCGAAAGAGAAAGGTTTTTCAAAAATGTTTATTTAATTGCTCTTCCATTCAAACGCGGCTGGGAGTCAATTTTCAGTTTTCCCACTTGTGTGAAGAATAGGGGAGAGAAAAAAAAATAAAACAGTAAAACACACAATTTGCCCTTTTTTACCATTCCTTTCTCTTTTTCCGCTTGAATAGGAAGTTGAATATAATGAAAAAAAAAAGAGAATAAAAATATAAATAGAAATGAAACCCTTAGGCGCCAAATGAAATTATGACTAATTTTCCGGAATTGTTTTGGCGAGAAAACCTTTTCACGAATCTTTTAATTAGGAAGAAGTGAACCCTGGCACTTGTAGAAGAGAATTAAACTTGTTGAATTCTCCCTATTTGTTTAAGGAGTGTAATTACGTTTATTTTGACGGCTTTATTAGATTTCCGCTTTTCCAAGTCATTGAATAAAAATATGAGATTCAAACGGATTATCAAAATATTTAATAACATAAAATGCTTTTATTGCAACCTAAACGCCTGAAGTAATTTATTAATTTTGAAAGAGAAGGGAAATGAATTTATTTAAGTACCAATTTTCGAATAATACATCAGATATTTGTTTTCTCACCATTCGTTCTGCTTGCTTATTATTGATAATTGCTTCATTTCTTCTGCTTAATATAGCATGATCATGTGTTTTATATTGATTTCTAATATCATCAACAACAGAAAAATTATTCATTGTAGAAAAAAATAAGAAGCTTGCTGTATTATATGTATACATAATATAGCATAATATATATATATATATATATATATATATATATATATATATATATATATATATATATATATATATATATATATATATATATATATATATATATATATATATATATATATATTCTTTATGTATGAATTGTACACAGCATCGTATTCCTTTTCTTATTGATTTTCTCATAATTTGAAGTTATGTATTTTTTGTTTTCAATTTTTGTCAGTTCAAATTTAAACCCATTATTACTTTTTGTTTGCTTTCATTTAACAATGAATATTAATTAATGCAGTTACTTTATAGATGGATTTTTTTGATACAGTGGTTTTATGAAAAGGATATGAAGATTATATTTTGGATATGAATTTTTTAGAAAACTGCAAATCACCATTGGATTTGCTTATAAGTAGGAAAAAAAAATCACTCTGAAAGTTTTGAGATATTCCCAGACAGAAAGTGCTAAAAAATTAATTTATGTAAAATGTTATGAATTATTTTATTCATTCTGAGAGGATTTTTATTAACCAATTTCAAGTAGTTAAACGGAGAAAATTTTTTAAGCAGATGGAAAAACTGAGTTCAAATGAGATTCACCGAGTTCCTGTTATGATTTTCTAGAGATTTTAAAATAAGATTGAATTAAAAGAGAGCTTTTTCGATGCCTATATTGGCACTTGTAAATAAAATTCAATCTCGTGGTACAGTATTCACATAGAGTTTTGCAGGAGCTACATTTCTGCTTATGATGAAAAACACATAGGATGGATGCAGTCAATTGTGTAATTCCGGATGTCATTTCTCTGTACGGAAAAGTTAATCGATTATAATCATTGTACCAAAGAAAACCAGAAGAACATAACATTGGATCCACCACAAAAAATAAGATTAATCGTTAAAGAATTACATGTAAAAGTATTTTACCGCTGATAATCAATAATTTAATAGAGCAGAAAAAAGAGGAACATGACAAAATCCGAAAAGAAACATTTAGATTATTTGAAAGTGGAGACTACCTCATTGATTCATTGAAATAGTAGCTGAAAATAAGACATGCTTTCTATTTTTTGACGTTCGAATGCATCAAGAAAGTGAAGCATGGACATATGAAGATAATTTCATACCCATATTTTTAAAAGCACAATTGCTATAAAAATAATATCTGCTTTTCTTAATACATGAGTGGTCAAGATCATTAAATTCAAAGACAGGAGATAATCATCATTATTTGTTTTGCTTTATGGTGTGATTATTAAACAGCATCTTCTCACTAAGCAGTTCGTTTCTTGAAATTCTTAAGAATTCTTTAACAAGAAATGAATTTCTGAATAAGATGATTTGCCATGCTCCACCACGTCAAGCCATCTTCTCATTCAGCAAGGTTGACAATTCAGTTTCTTAAGCATTAACACATTAAAATGATAGAATATTAAGTCTATTCACTGGACCTATCTAATTTCTGCTTTTAGTTTTATCTTTTATTATATATAGTAAAAACAAGACATATCAGTTTTGTTAACAAATTCGTAAATAAATTCTACCATACTATTTGAACTGAAATTTTTATTATTTTAATTTTAGTATGTTGATGTATATTATCATTAGAAAATGTTCTAACTTTTTTATCAACCTTAAAATTTAGATTCTTCGTTTGGTCAAAAAATACACAGCTGTTATTTTTTTAAAGTTTTGAACGAAAACACATAATGCGTAAATATTGATTGTGTTTCTATCTTACTGACATAAGCCTCTTTTTTTCGATTTTTTTCAGAACTGGGTTTAATAACATTTTTCTGCTTCATCTCAAAATTTAATTCCAACGTATAGGGTATCTCTGAAGTAGCATAAATATAAAAAGTATGCATCTTCATTTAATTAAATAATTATAATATTCAAGTTTTTATATAAACGTTATTTAGTTAATATATTGTTTCAAATTACATATTTATGAATTATTTATAAACTTTATATAAAAAATAGTGTTAAAACCATATTTAATACAAACATATTTTTATAATTTTTTTTATTTGAGTTAAAATAATAACAGAAATGATTGATATGAATCATTATTTAAAAAAATATATGAATGAAACTGTCTGTTTCAATCTCAAATAAAATAAGCTTCACTTAATGCTTGACTTTTCCTATGATACAAAAAGATATTTTTTAAAATTATGTATAATTAATATCTTAGAATTAAAAGTACAATTCCTGATAATTAAACAAGTACCTTATTTTATGAGTTACTCTTTCATATCTTGTTAAATAATTGCATCTGCTAATTGTAAAAACAAAGATTCCTTATGAAATCTCAGAATATATTGAATTTATCTTCGGATACTCAAAATTCATTAGTAAATCTTAAATAAATTACATGCAACACCAAGAAAGGAAAGAAAGATGTCTAGAAGCGAGACAGCGCTTAAAGGATAGAAGAAAAAATAAGTAATTGCCGCAGAGAACATGAGATTTAAGAGTCTGATTCAATTATTCCATTATAGAACCCTTTCTCTACCTTTTTATACTTTTGTGATTCTTCTGCCCAAGAAAAATGACATTTTTTCCCCTCTTCAATTTCCCCCAATTTCTGAAAATCAGTCTTTACTTGAAAATTCTCCTAAAAAAATGATTATTCTCAAACTCAAATCCCATTATGTATTGTTAGAATGAGAAAGAAAGGTAAAAAAAAAACCGAAATGGTTTCATCTTCTAGTACTTAAATGGTGAAGCAACCACCGAGCTTCGCCAAAACTTGTCACAATTAATAGAATTCTTTTAGGTCGCAACTATGGGAGAAACAATGTCTAGATCAAATTCTAACTGGTTAGATAATGCATTAGGAGTTTGAATATTAGTGGTATGATTGCAGTAAGAAATGAATTGAATAATACCTTTTATTCTATTCTAAAGAATTTTACACGAAAATGTGCACAGCATAAATGCTATTTATTAACAGATTAATATCTGGTATTACATATCTTTGGAAATATAGTGTGGAACATAGATCGAATATGAGTGATTTCCATTTTATATATTATCTTATCAAACTTATGTCTAACAGCACAAATTGAGATACAATTTTGTAAAAAAATGCTTAAATACAAAATGCATAAGGATGTCTTAAATACTTATATAACCATATACAGATTCTCTGAATATTTTTGGAAGAACAAAGAATTCATTAGAAACCAAGAGTTAGCTAAAATATCTTCAGGATTTGTGGTTTACTGAATAAATTACGTGCTCAACATAAAAAAAAAAACTTAAAAAGAAGAGTGGAACTCTGTGGTACTGGTGAACTGAAAAACTCTTGAGTTTATAAGCTGAAAGACAGAGCACTGTGATCTCTCACAGATACTTCCTTAACATTTTCTTCAAGATTAATTTTTCAAAATCAAGAACTTTTAGAATTTGAATTTGTACATTTAAATGAAAAATTAATAGACTTTCCTTCGTCAAGAAATGTCAAATAAAGAAAGTTGAATGTAGCTATGCATTATTAAACTAACGACTAATATATATAAAAATATTTAAATTTTATTTCATTTACTAAAAATTGTAAGGAAATCGTAGCCTATTAAAATATAAATATAAATGTTACACAGCCTATTAAAATAAAAAGATAAATGTTACCCTGTTAAAATGAAAAGATAACTGCTACTTAACCAATTAAAATATTAAGATAAATGATATTTACTTGACCAAGCATTAAATTTTGATTGATAGATATTTATTTATTTATTTTATTTTCTATTTATTGCAACTCAGAAGAAAATTTCTATAAGAAACACAAATGAATTGGGATATTTCTTTCAAAAATTTATGTAATATTTTATATAATGATTAAAACTAATTCAGAATGACATTCGTATTCCCATCAAATGAAAATATTATTTTATTTCACATAAATAATTTTTGGAAATTATTTATCAATATTTATGTTTTGAGAATATTGTTATTAAAACAAAAACCTGTAAAATATCTTACAGTAATAAAACAGGAACTCATTCAAATTACATACATTTAGTTATATAAATATATAAGTCTGATAAAATCCTAAACACACTTGGTTTGTTTGTCGCTCAACGGTCATTTTTTGCACACGAGGGCTAACTAGACCCTGAACACACTTGGCTAATATTCTGGGTAACAATAGAATTGTTTTACTGTCAACGATGAATTTCTATAAAGAAAATAACAAAATATTTTTTAATCTATATGGAACTATACATACATACATACATACATACATATATATATATATATATATATATATATATATATATATATATATATATATATATATATATATATATATATATATATATATATATATATAATTTAATTATATTAAAATGTATTACATTTTTAAAAAATAAATGATTGATAACAACATTCATTTCAAGTTAGTTATAATTATTTTAGAGAAATTGTTTACATAGTTACCAGAATTTTCTTAAGCTTACATATTGTAAGGAGTTTTTTCATCGTTACTGTAGTTTTAATGGTAAAAGACATTGATATTAATATGTATCTGGAAAGAATATTTTTTTCGCAACTTCTTTCTTCATTTGCCATAACCGTAACTGCAGTGTCAAACATCATTCCCATCACATTTAATTTTCCTTTCTCTGTACCCTTTACGTACTAAGGCAGTCTTTACCCAGCACCGTAATCTCGAATATTTGCTAATTGTTTTCTATACGGGCGAGGGCACGGTAATTTTTGTTGACATCTTTAATGAATTTGTACTAATCAAATTGCTCTTTCAGGAGAAGACACAGTGTGGGAGTAGTAAGAGGGCGGAGAACAATCCTCACCCCTTTTCTCAACATTCAGCTCCCTTCCCTACTCCTACCGAATTGTCGATAGGGAAAAGCCATCTTATTCCCTTTCCTGTAATTATGGACAGGGAAAAAAATGTCGATTGCTCATGAAGTTTCACGTTAGCTTACCGCTCCAGGAATCTTCTGGGTGGGGATGGGTGAAATAAGAATATCGGGAAAGCAATGGGAGTGAGGCGAGCGTCAGGAAAGATTATACTGACCGAAGCGCCCTCTGCTTTCCAAATTTTCTGCTAATGGCTCTGGTTTGGTAATTAAGGGTACTGGCTGTTTGTTTTGTTGGCTATATCTTCCAGAATCGTTATTTTAGATTTTTGATTTTTAGAAAATAGCTTTTCTATTTTCTTGCAGTGCCTTCATAAATTTAGGTTTTTTTCCCTTCTCTTTTCCCCTTTTTTCTTTTATTAACACTAAAGAGGGAAAAGCGTGTATGCATGTGTGAGATATTCTGTGATAAAAGGATTTTGGATGCAGTGGAGTGCGAGTAAATAAAAAAACAAGATCGTTGATTTTATTTATTTTTTTATCTATACTTCGGATGCTACTTTCGTTTTTATAAGAATCTATTTTAAATATCGGAGACTTAAATGTATTTTTTCACTTGCATTTTCTTTAACCCGAATTGGAGTGTTCTCGATTTATGGTGTCTATACCCTCAGTGTAGAATTTTTTCCCCTCAACTGCATCTTAAATTTTCATTAGATATGGTTGTTCATTTTGTTTTTACTTATTCATGTTCAATTTTTTTCCTAGCTTTTTCTGTGTAAATTCTTATTCGGATTGATTATAATAAACCAAAATTTTGATGTTTTGCTCTAGTAGCATGCAATAATGGACTCTTACGATTAATTTTGAAGTTAGATAACCAATGTTTTGTGAAGATAATTAAACGCGTTTTTTTTGCGGTTATATTTTGTGTTTATCGGATTTGTAATGGGGAAAGAAGGGATCAAAATCTTGTTGAGGGTTTTTTGTTATTGATAAAAACTTTAGAGAGGAATTTCTTTTCAAAAGTATTGATTTTTATCATTAAAATCTGAATAGAGTTTCACAGTTATTAGTTAACGAGGATGTAGGCTGAAATTATTTCTGGATGCGGCGATAATTTTTAATTAATTTTAGGGATGAAAATAAAAATATTTGTTTCTTATAATATTGTAAATTTTCCTATGATAAATGAGGAATTATTTTTACCATTAAAATTTGAGAAAAAAAGTAAATATTCATTTTTTTTCGGTTATAATTTTATTATTTATCTATTTACATGCTTGAGATAAATACATTTTTAACAATTTCATCTTTAAACTTTTTGTTAGCCATGAATGTTATTTTTGAAGAGTTTAAATTAAAAATTTTGTCACATACAAAAGCACAACAGATTATTCATAAAATTTCATCATCAGGCAGTTTCATTATGATTGGACAGATAAAGAGATAAATACTCTTTAATACTGCTTTAAATCAGCATTTTATTCTGAAAAAAGGTTCCGAAAGCTTTTAAGTTTTGAGATTCTAAATTTTTTTCTTACATAAAAGATAATAAATTATAGCGATATTTTAACATTCAAATTATTGTTCCTGCTAAAATTATCTTTAAAATTATCTTCATAATAATTAAATAACTCTAAAGGTTCTAAAATAGCTGTGAGATATTTTATTAATATGTTAAATCCCGTCACATGGGAAAAGCTAAGAAAACTGGAGTGATAATGAAGTAGAAATCTAGTCAATGTTTAAAGTCTAAAGTGTGTCAATCTCAAATTTGGCGAATTTTAAATTGGCATTCACCTAACACGATGATTACTATTTTTATCCTTATCTATAATGCAAAAGTGTTTTCTTAACTTGCAAAATATTCATCATTGAAAATTATTATGGATAAAATTAAAAACTAGTCATTCACGAAATTACAAGATGATTTAGTTTGAATTTCCTTCTATAGTCAATATCTGTACATGAGGACAAGATTACTGGATGGTGGATGTGAGTTTGAACTGAATATAATACGTGAGATGACTGAAAAGAGAGGTTTAGAAATTCTTTTAAATAGATAAATTTTGCTTAAGTTTTGTATTTGCTTGAAGTAAAGTTCATGCTCTTTTGTTCATATTAATATCACAGTAATCTTTAGTTGAAAATTTTTATAACAAACGTTTTAATTTAACACTATAAAACAACTGTATTTTTTATATCTTACATGTTAATGAAACAGTAGTATGAAATCATTATTAATATATACCATGTTATATTTTCAAAATAAGTTAATTAGAAAATTAAAAAAAAAAGAATTGGTTTCTTTCCGTATGTTTTTGTATATTTTAAGTTACTCATACTTGTATTGCTGCAGCACGTTAATATTTTTTATGAGATTTATATTTTCCAACAGTATAATCGTCTAAAAATTACTGACAGTTTTCCCTTAATTACTACTCAAACTTCTTAATCAACTTTTCTTTTTCTTTAATTTGGAGAATATAATAAAGAATCTTTGATGGTAAAAGAAGCATGAATTATGATAAATATTATCAAAAAGACACATTCTTTTCCGAACATTCAGTCTTGGTATAAGAATTAAAAACAAAAGGATCCTCTGAAAATATCAAATTTTTATGATTGAAAGAGTTCACAATTAAGAAAAAATATTTGATTTCTGTTTTTGTATTCTCTTTAATTTCTCTCTCTGTAGTCCATAACTTTCTTTCTTATTTAAAATACAGTCACTGATAAATTGGAAAACGAACTAATAATAGATTAATGCTGTCTAAAAACCTGGAATTCATTTTTTTAATACTTGAAAATCATTTTTGATTACGAAAATATTTATGTTCGATTAATTCTAAAACGTCAAAATACTGATAATAAAAATTATAATGATGATAATATTAACAAAAATATTAAATATAACAAGACGGCTAAGAATGTTTTTTGTTATTGAGAAAAACACTTTTTCAGAGTTTTCAAATAAATAATTTAGCTAGCGAAAAATAGATACATGGTTAAATTATTATAATTTTCTTCCATTATAAATATTTTCATAAAAAATAAATAATTATATAAATAGTTTTTTGGTAAGGATGTGAGAATTCAAACTTACTATTTTGTTTAACAATTTTTAAATAATCCTGAATTTATTAAAATAAAAATTCTTAATTTTTATTGTTAAAAATTACTAGTAAAATTATCGATTGAAGTTAGGATTTTATATTTTTATAGCTCGTTAGAGCTATATAACAAGCTACAGTTGGTGAATTGGGGTTAATTCTATAAGATAATCTGCAGCAATGCCTTAATTTAAATTAAATTTTAAATTATTAATCAAACGTAAGCTTAACATTGGTAAAAGAATTGGCTGAATCCGCTTTTCTCTGCTAGATTTATATATTTCAATGAGATGCAATGAACAAAATTAAAACGATTCATGTTTTGATTTGATTTGAATCTGCTACTTTCAAATAACTAACGGACAATCATTGTCCTAAGACTTGTTTGCTTATAAAGTTTAAATTGCAAGAAAGCAATTTTGGTTTTCTATTATGCTAATTATTTCTAAAACCCAACCTTATTTTCTTATCAACAGAATCTAAAACTCATTTTTATGATTTTTTTAACGGTATTAGAAATTGGAGAAAATGTAACTCGAAAATTTTTCTAAATTGTTCTTCGACACTTCAAAAATGTTTCCAAACACTGTTACTTTTTTTGATGACTATTGTTTCTGAAGTTCTTTGACTTGGTTTATCTTTTAGATTCTATGACCTATTCATTAATATTCTATTCATTTCTCGTCCTTAGTGGTGATTTTTCTCTACGTTTGGGAAGCAAATGCAGACATCAACACGATAAAGTAAATTTCTTTGTGTAAGTAAATATATAGAATTTATAATCGAGGGTTGAAATTTAAAAAGGAGCTTTATGTGATCATAAATTGTTGAATTTGTTGTATTTAATTTCAAGTGATCTCATGAGATATTTGGTGACTTGTGTCAACCAATATATTTTTTTAGTCTCTGTTAACTTCAACTCTCTTTTCAGAATGTTGCGCATTTTAAAATGTCAATACTCCAAAATGGAACTACGTTTGGCACTGGAGATCTGTCAATGGGTCTTTTTTATGCACATCAAATATCTTTTCCTTTCTTGAACAGCTTTTTTAGTTTTCCGATCATTAAATAAAATATGAATTAATAAAATTAATTTCGATGATTAAATAAAATATGCCTTATTTACTTGCTCTACATTGTTTTAAAATTCAATTTTCGACTTTCCATATTTGATTGTCCTAATCCAAGCAAATGCTACTGACAAAATCAAATAAACTTTTTCACAAACAAACTTTGCTGTATAAGTTGTCAAAATATATGGCAGTGCGGTTTAAGTACACTTTCTTCCTCAGCAAAACTGGCATACATAGGTATTAATGAATTTATAGAGAAGGAATGTTTTAGGGCAAACAAAAATTATTACCCGGACAAATTGGCAATGAAATATTGAAAATTATAAATCCATTGTAGAGAGAAAACGAAATTTTTTCTTGTACCAGCTTATCAATAGCTGTCTTTCAACTAACATTTTGAAAAAAGGAACCATATTTCTACTATTTGTAGTTTTATCTTGGGGTTAAAAACAATCTTCTTCAAATTTGGGATCAAACACACAAAATAAAAAGGATGATAAATTTTTGTCACTTCTTAAGAGTGGCAATTTTCGAACATGAGCATTCTCTTAAGTGCCGAAGACGATATATACAGCAAATTAAAAATATGACCCCCATCATTCCTCACCCCTCGCTCCAATCCCCATAAAAACAGGAAATCTTCCCACTGTTTCCAAGGATAAACCTCGGAGCTAAATCGAAAAGGACAGAAAAAAACAACAATAAAAACAACCAAAAAGCAACGTAAAATCCCGAAATCAAGTTGCAGTTGGCGGGATTTTATTGTTGCACCGAGAAAAGTGGAGGGAAGTCGAAGAGGCATAACCGTAAAAACGAAGCGACCCAGAGGAGACTTCAGAGACTCATTTCTCCGCTTTCTCCGGGAAAAAATGGGAGGTCGGGAGCAGTAGGAAATCCTGCTTTCAAAATAGAGAGCAATAGAACAAAACCGCATGAGGGGGAGGAACGAAACCACAGGAAAACAATCGTAAAAGACATAGGGCTGAGGGTGGTTCGGCCAGCATTTTTTGTTTATAGGAGACCAGTGGGAGTAAAGATTGGTTGGAAGTCTGTTTTAGAATGGGAGGAAAAGGGGAGTTAAGGGGGATTTTATTGAGCGACAATAAGCACTCATGATAGCTTCGGCTGTGTTTAAGCGCTGTATTTTTTTACCCTGCCAATTTCAGTCTTTTAAATTTTGTAGCTTAACTTTTCCTGTTTTGTTCACTTTTTTTCTGAATGTTTTTGAGGGAAAGATAGTATAGATTGAAAAGACTGTTTTATTTTCTTTTTAAACTCAAAAAATACCAGTTTGTTTTTTAAAAGTAAATTGCTACTCAATGGATTGATTTGAAAAAGTAGCATAATGATAAAATACCAACATTTGCCCTTTAAAATAATAATATCTTTATTATTATTGTTATTATGAAAAATGTGACAGTTAATTATGTTTTTACCTCATTTTCAATTTATTTATTTTATGCTTGAGCAAGTTGAGTTAATGAAATACCAAATTCATTTATTTAAAAAAAAATCTACTTGGAATTAGTGTGGAATTTTGTTGTAATAACTAAGAAATTTGAAAAATTAATAAAATGCTTAAAACTCTTCATGTAAAATAAAATGAGTCTTATACACTTTCTAAATTTTTATTTTTTATTATTTTTAAAATTACTAATTTATTTTAATTATAGAAATGATTAAAATTTTTGAGGTTTTAAAAATCTTTGTACTTTTCTGATAAGACTATTTAGAGAAGAATATTTCTAAGTCCGAAGTGAGATCACTATTTACATAAATAAGACTTATGAGATTTACTGATGTGGTTACAGTGAAATTTTCTCACAAATCAGTGGTAGATTTCTTGAATATTACAATAATGCCTCATCAGTACCAATAAAAGTGTGACAGTTTTTTTAGGGGGTCAAGTAAAAGTTATAAGAACAAACATAATAACCATGATTGCACTTGCACCATCTTCCCTCTTCACATTTTTTCTAAATGTAAAAAGACCAAACAAATACCCCCATTTATCAATGCTAAAACTTTATTTTTCATTACCAGCATTAATTATATTATTTCAAATTTTGCACTGAATTTGAAGAAACTAAAAAGTTTTGATATTCTAAATAATCATATAAAAATAAATGAAACTACATAACAAATTTTTATGGTGGAACTTAAATGCAATTTTATATTTAAAAATAAAAAAAGCAATTTTTACTTTGAAATTTTCTGGTGTATTAAAATAGAATACTCGAAAATTACCAAGTCAATATTTTTATGGAAATGAAAATGTTGAGTATGTAATTTTAGAATAACTGAATTATCAATGCCTCTAAATAATAATCATCTCCTGAAAGGATAATTGCTTCTTAGTTGAATTTAACTCATTATTACAAATTTGTTGTAACCATCTGTAAGAATTGCTTTTTAAAATAAGAGTTTGAGTGCAGAATAAGACTAATTCACCTTATTATTATTCTGATATTTAATGTATAAAAATTTGGAAGAGATAATCACTTAAACTGAACATGAATTGAATAAGTAAGCTACATCTCTTGTGATTTAAATTAGTTTATTAATCGTAGAGGTTATTAGGACATCCCCTCCCCAGAAACTACCTTTTCTACTTTAAAACCTTACTCTTGGCGCAGCTTGTCCATTTTTGGACCTTGCGCCATAAAACCCAACCAACCAACCCCCAAAAACTATTTATTGCTGTATATATTCATGAGTTAATATTGTATTAATAAAAAAAGGGAATATTTCATAAAATTTCATTTGTATCAAGAAATATTTTACGAAGCAAAAGAACATCCTAATTTAAATAATTATAAAATAATAAATAAATTTAAAATGAATAAATTTTGCTTGTAACAAGAAACATTTTGCTGTGAATCTATCAATTTTGTTTTGGAATGATGATTGTCAAAGTGGATTCTTTCATTGATCTGAATTAGCCCTCCAGTATAAAAAATAACCATAGAGAGACAAATAAGTTAAACCAATTCAAAATCAGTGTACCTACTCCTCATCAATTTTATATGTTACTATAAATGCATTTTATAATAATTTTTATACCCCAAATATTGTTCATCTTGATGATCTTTCCAATTATTATAAAAAGTATTCTTATAAAAATTATTCAATTGTAGTTATGAGCAAATGCTTTCCGTACAAAGTATTTTTTAGTCAGTGAGAAGGACATGGATATTACCTATAAGTTTATTTACATTTTCACTTTATTAGTATTTGCTTTTTATGACTCTTTTAAATAAAAATATTACATTAAGTTAACTTTTATTAATTGTGGTATTTAAGTGAAAAAAATCAAAATTCCAATCAAAAGATCTTTTCTCATTCGAAAATCCTAGTAACAGCGCAGAATAAAAGTCTAATATTCCCACTCCCTCTGCAAAACAAACACAATTACGTTCACGCCATCTACTTATCAAACAATCGATTAACGAGTGATGATACAAACCAAAAGCTTGACAATCGAAGCCGCAATGCTCACAACATCCCCACTCTGATTCCATTATGGCTTTTGGCAGACACAATGCCTTGAGGAATTAATCACAAAATTACAAGTTCCTCGCATTTATTCATCGCTTGATGGGAAATGCCATCAATTCTCATCCCTACCAAAAGAAAAGGAGTCCTTTGTAATTGAATCAAAAGAAGACATTGGCTCATACGAGTTAATCACGCGGTTGAAGTGTCGTGGTACAACCGGAGGATCATATCTCGTTCTCATTTGTCACTGCACTACCCTCTTTATCCGATTATTTTTCCTCCCGATGCTCCCATTAGGAAAGGAAGTCATCATGGAAATGGATTCATAACTTGCAGGAATCTCGAAAGGAGGGAAATAATTCTTGACAGTCGCTATCTTCGCCCCATCTTCCTTTTCTCTTCTGGATTCTTGGAATTGTGTTGAAGAGACATCGTGCACGAGGGGGATGGGAACCTGTTTTGCTCTGGAAGAGATGCTAGGATATCAAATTTGCATGCCTTCCTTTCGAAGGCAATTTGTTTTTGTCTCATTTGGAAAATGATGACTGTTTTAATGAAGGAATGGTGCGTTGAAGAATCCCGTGGCGGAATGTCACAGTTGTAGCTCTATGCCTTATTACTGAAACCAGACTAAGGAAATTATTCCCGCTATTAAGTTAATTAGACTTGAATGTTATTGTTTTAGATTTTCAAATAGATTTTGGTAACTTTTGCAAAGGATTTTGAATTTTGCAACAAAAATTTCAAAGATGTGTTATTTATCCAAGTTTGAGATTGACTAAGTTTTACTGCTCCAAGTTCCTACAAAAAAACACAGAACATAGTCTTCAAAAATTATGATAGAATATAATCATTAATTTGTTGCTTTTAATAGTAAACTATTAAGAAAGAAATCAAAGTATTGTAAACTTCATAAGTTGGTTAATTGTTTTAAAAACCAAATAATCCTTCTATATTTGAAAGTTAATGTTCTGGAAAAATAATTTTCCTGAGAAAATAATTTTCTTGAAAAAAAAAATAAAGATTTTTTGACAGTTAAAAAGAAAATAATTGCCCTATTAAACTATTTAATCGAATGCATGTCTATTGAAGTTTAACCAAACTATTCTAAAAATAGATTTAAAACATTAAGATAAACTTGATATTAATTTTACATTTACATTTTAAAGCTAAGATTTTTTAAGTAGTTAGATTTTTCATAATAGTATTAAGCTATCTAAAATAAATTTATCAAACCACTTAAAATACAAAATTTTCATTTCAATTTTGTTATAAATATTCTGTGTTTTATTAAAAATACACCTTAAATATTAAAATTTAACAAAAAATATGATTAAAATAAAAAATTTAGAATCAAAACTTTAACTAAAGGAATATTTACAAACTAAAAAAAATATTTTCTTTAATTTATGATATGTTTGATAAATTTATATATAATTTCATAAATTTGATAATATAATAAAAGGAGTTAGCTATTGGAATTTTTAAAACTTCTATAGATTTTAAAGTAAATAAAAAATACATTATCATGAAAAAACTCATACTTAATTTAGAGAATAATTTAATTTCTGACTGTATGTCACATTAGATTTTTAAGGCACATAATTTAATTACCTTATTTACTAGAGCAATAAAAGCGTAATTGAGAAAATATATTTGTAAATCTAGTCCCCCAATAGTGATAATTAGCTTCACAAAATAAAAGCCACTTTAACTCATACCCCAGTGCACACAAATTATTTCAAATAAGAACTTTTTTCTAGATTATTATCTTTAACATTATTTATGAATAGATCTTTATGAAATCCGTGTCTCTAAAATTGTTCATGATTTTTTTTAGTTAGTCAGTCTAGTCCCTCAATATTGTAAATTGTGAAATCAGAAAGACAATATTTTTGCTACAGCAATAATGAAGTTGTTTAAGTTATTTAATATCTGTTTTTTATTATCTTTAGAATTTTGACATGCATTTTCAGCGCTAAAAGTAATACAAATTATTGCGACATTCAGAATACATAATGTAATACTGCCTTTGCCAAAATCTTTCGGTGGTATTGCTATTTGCAAAGATTTTTTTTCCTTCTTTATCGCTCTATTAATCAGAAAAAAAATCACGTGAATAATTTCATATTTTCCACTGTCTATAGGTATTCACCAAAGTTTGTCAAGTTGAATGTCTGCAGAGACTTTGAAATTTTCAAATTTTAATATTTAATATCTTATGGAAAAATATTGAGAAAGTACATAAGCAGTTGCAAATTTACTTAATGTAAGATACCTGATTATTCGTGGTCATGTGATATCAAGAAATATAGACTTATTTTTCTTAATTTGTTTTCCCAAAATATGCACGATTTAGTTTAGTTTTTAATGAATGAATGTATTTTTTAAATAAAAACATTTTCCATGGGCCATTTACTAAAATAACGTTTTATTCTTTTAACGATGATTCTGTGCATTTATTACTGTAGACTAATAACTATAGATGAATATTACATCTTGGGTTTTTTTTATAAATTATTGGTATTAGGAATTGTTTTCTATTTCTCAATTCTCAGAAATTACCTTTAACTAGCTCATATTTTAATTGAACTAGTATCATTATATCAGAAAATATAATATGCAATCATTTTTTAAAAATGCCTTTTATTACAACATATTATTATTGGAAAATCTATTATTTGATAAACATGCAAACCAAATAAGCTCGTCGTTGAAATTCAAATTACTTTCAAAAATTCGATATGATTATCTTTTGATATGTATAGATAAAAACAGAAATCCATATAAGGAGTAGAGTGCATAAGAAGCTTAAAACTATGTAAATCAAATTTTATAGAATCACCCTATTCTCTGGCTGACAGGAATAATTTATCTTAAGAGAAAGCAAATTTAAATTACATAATTGCTTAAAGGAAAAAATAATTTTACAGCAATAAAGAGTAATAAATAATAAAAATACTGTGTATAGAATTCACAAGCATAACAAGACAAAAATGTGGGGCCTTAAGCAAAGTAAAACGAGACAAAAAATTGTTTTCATTTGAATGTTATGAAGATACACTGGAATTTATTATAAAATTAAAACTATCCAAAGCAAGAGAGAAGCAAACTTATGATAGATAAAATAGTGTGGAAATAGCTGTATGGCTTAGCATTGCGTTTGGTTGAAACTGCATATTCTTTGTCAATTTACTTAATACAAGCTTTAATTATTCCAATAATTCAAAGAGTCGCAGTTTACATGAATTGTTGTATATATAACCTATAAATTATAATTTAAAGGAAAAGATTAAAAAGTAGAATATATTTAAAAGAACTGTATTTATAATATTAATGAAAAAACTAGTTTTGAGTAAATAATTAAGAAAGGACATAACTGTTAAATCCTTACTTGTTTAAATAATACTTTTAGCTCAATAAATTAAACATTTCACGTGAAAAAGTAATTGTATCCAACTTTTCATCGTTTAATGATTTACGAAATTTGTTTTAGAACGTTAAAATGATAAATTGCAGGAGTCAAACTGCAACACATTTTGCGAAATGAAAGAACTGAGCTACTAAATTTTAAATCTAAGCACTCAGAAATAATTTTCAATGTAATAACTTCGTCGCCCATAAATCACCTGACACGAAAGAGCGCGTTCAATAGTAAGACAATTACTTTTTCATTTCCTTCACCAGAAAGTGAACACGTAATTGCGAATGATTTTTCCCGAGTTAATTGGGAAAGTATTTTTCTTTACCTCAAAATATCTCTTAACTTGGGAAAAATAGAAACAAATGAAAGTCTGTGATGAGAAAAAGAGACAGAGAAGACGTCGTAGATTGTGAACTAACATCTTTCCAGTGAATAGACAATACTAATTATCTGATAGTATTTTAATTTCCTTTGACTCTGTTCAATTAAGTCAGGACCATGAGGACACTGGTGGACACAAAAAGGAACCAAGTCTTCCTACAGAACAGTGCTCTTTCAACCATCTTGTCTGGATGTAAATAATGAAAAAAAAGAAGGAAGAACCTGAAAAGAACTTCCCGGCGGAGCAAATGATTAATGACTATAAGCGGAACAGGCGGAGAAAAGTAGTCCCAATGCCTGATAACTCCGCTATTGATTGCACTTCTCCTTCTGAGGGATTTGTTAAAACCTGGAAGCATTAGAGCCCTTCTCAACATTGGCCTGTCTTTCCACCCAGATTAACTGACAAATTTCTAGGTTATAAGAATGAATAACGTAAGGTTTTGCACGATACTAAGCACCATTCTTCTTTAAAATATCTCCTTACTCTTTCTGTATGCAGATGGAATGAGTGAAATGAGAATAGTATGGGGAAAAAAAGGGATGGGCTAAAAAAAAACCGACTGGCATGGAGAAGTGCAGATAAAGCTCTGGGATTCCACCTGAACCAACAGATCGAAGAAATACGTATAGGTCTTCAATGGGGTGAAGTTAAAAAAAGTTGATAAAAAATGGCGAAATGCAGAATTGAATGGAAGTTATGTAAGTCGTTTATCGATAAAATGTTAAAGGTACAAAAAATCTTTTCTGTACTTGAAATGTAGTTCCTTTTTAATTTTTAAATCATTTTTTTAAAACTATAAAGATCGTGTGAATTTGCATCTGTTATATTTCTAGTTCATTAAATTTATATAAAGCCAAAATTAACAATAATTCATTTTATTTTTTTATACTTTAATTGATGTAGGACATCTTTAAGCGCAATATTTAATTTGTGAAACATTCTGTAGGAATAAATTGTAATTTAATATAAAAATAATCATTTTATACACGCAATTATTTTTAGTATTTTTTTATGTTTTCAGACAGATCCCCTCAATTCTTTACATTATATTGTCATTCAAGAATCACCTAATTCAAAGACAGGTAGATATGCCTCTTTGTTCCATCTTTATTCTACGAAAGCAAAATGGAATACTTTGTCATCGTTCTTTCATTTCACTTATAGTCATATATTAAACATTAACAAAAGGACATTGATACTTTTCAAATTTATTGTAGTTGGCTGTTCTTTTTTAAGTAGGAGTTTAAGACATGATAGTAGATATTTGTTTGACTTATCATTTATTTTAAAATATATTTTCTAGAAATTAAAGAAATATTTTCATTTTTAATATAAAATCATATTGAAAAATATGCTATTAAAAATAGATGTTAAATTTTTCTTTCATACATTTGAATATAGTTCTAGTAATATGAAAGTTAATGAGCTACTTGAAAGTCACATAATAAGATATTTTTAATTAAAAGAAGATATTAAAAATATTATTCATTTGTGACAGTTGAAATGATGCAAGAAAAAGCAATAATTCAATGTGTTTAAAGTTTGGACTATTTTTACCAATTTGGTAAAATAAAAAATTAGCATTTGTACATTTATATTAATCAGATCATAATGTTATATAAAAGCTAGTAAAAAAAGAAAGTTAAAGCACTAGTTCACGTATTGTGTTACGTGTAATGAGAATGTTGATATGTTCTGAGTTGGAAACATGAAGAACCAAAGCCGATAAAATTTTGATTATATTTCCAAAAAACGATGTTGCCAAAATTTATAAACACTTTAATAAAACAAGAGGTGTATTAGTTGTAAAATGAATATAGCGATCGGTGAATAGCTCCATATGTATTTCATTTCACCAAAAAAAAACCTTGAAACATAACATACGAGCACAAAAAAAAAAATGTTTTATGATAACGTATCAAAGGCCTTTGCCTTTTGATCTAGTCTAGAAGAAAGAAAATATTTTGAAAGATATCAACAATTTTAATTTTTCATTTGTACAAATAGGGTACCTATTTATAATATCCATAATAATGTGTTAACTTTCAAAATGAAAGAATAAATACCTTACTGTTAGATATATCCTTACATCAGAATACAGAAATACTGCAACACAAGTTACATGATTTTTTTTTCTCAATATACATCAACCAGTTGGATGATTTTGGAGTTACCTTTTGGATAATCTAAACTGCATTGAGAATAAACTTACATCTATAATTGAATCTTTGATCACTTTCTTAACAACGTGTTAAGGAGCCGTTGAAGCCTTGTGCGCTAGGGCATCGTTCTCATTATCAGAAGGTAGTTTATTCGATCTCTGACTTAAAAGAAGATTTGTAGTGTTTACTAAAGGTGGCTAGGGTAGGTTAAATAAATCGTGGTCGCAATGTCATCCAAGAGAAATAATACCTCTTGGGGTAGTAGGTAATGTGCTAGAGGGTTTTCTATTTATCCCTGCTTTCAAATTACGAAGATTTCCTCTCGGATATTTCAACTAATTGGTAGATTCCAACTCAGGGCTATGCTGTGTAACAGCAACAGCTTGTTTGCGCCACAATTGAATAGCAAAATGCCAAACTGCATAGTATTCAATGGTCAGCATTTTCTAATATTCTGCTTATCTAATAACTTTATTTATTCATCTCACGGTATGTTTCACCAGTCAATGATCATAAATAGTAATAAAAAATCGTGGATTGACAACGGCATAAATATTTTAACATACATAAGTTTGATAAATGGGTATCTAGCATTGATAACAAAATATTAAATACAAATGTGAAATCGTTTTCTTTAAACACAGGATATGTTAAAGCTACTATGGTCAAGTTTATCTGATGAGCAAAATACTGAAATTTTTTATCCTTATGTAAAGTAAGAGACAAATTTTAATTAATTTATTCATATCGGTATTACTTTTCCAATAAATACGACTTTTGATGTTCTAGATTTTCGAATTTGCTTAGAAAACCTTTAGTGAAATAGAATTGATTTCTATAAAATATAATTTTATGTTTACATTTATTTGTATTAAGGACATTTCATAATTTTTTAAAACTAAATCAAGAATATCAATCTTAAAGTAACACATATTTTCAATCAATAATTACCAAATAAAAAAATAAAATTGATAATAAAATATGAAATTGAAAAAATATAGATATTTCGTATAACTTTTAATTTATAATATCATTACATTAAGTATAATTTTTCTAAATGTATTTTTACGCAAGTTTTATATTTTCTCCAATTACATAATTCAAGATTATGAAATTTCTGCTATCGTATCCTTCAGATTTACATTCTCTTGCTTGAGATCCAGTATTACTTGACTTTACAAAAAATAATTATTTAAAGTTTTATGAAATTTCAAGTCTGAAGAAAAAATGCGAAAGTTTGATAAGAAAAAATCAAAATCATCAAAAAGTTCAATTATTTTCTAAGACATTAAGATTTCATTTGCTATTTTTTTAAAATATTCAAAAAGAACCATATATTACTTCTTAAAATTATAATAATGTATCGGTTCTTAAAATTAAAAAGAAATTATAGAAAATGCCATTTAATATTTACATTCTTAGTAATAAATGGGACAATTAAATCTCCATGATGAAATTTGAAAAGGAGAATAATTTGGTGGAAACAAGAAAGATAATGGATTTAAATGAATGTTTAATCCATATTCTATACATTAAATCGCTAAGAGAATTTAAATAAGTTTAGTGAGTTTGGGAGATTTAATGTGAGATACAGATATCTAAAATTAGCAATCACATTAGAAATTACTAATTGATAAATTCACTTTATAATCTTTTTATAATTCATGTAAACAACAAAACTAAACCTTTTCTTGTTTACATGTGCTATATTGCCTTCCAGTAAAACATTCTAGGAATATTATATTCTATATTATTGTATTCTTTAAAGTTCTCTTAAAGCAGAAATAAATAAAACCACCAATATATTTAAGTGATTAATATAATTCGTTTACATTAATTACATTAAACTAAACTTTGAGTTATTAATACTTAAATCAAGCTCTGTTTTTATATGACAACTCGGTAATTTTTTTAAAGTGAATATCTTAGGATTAAATATTTTTCGCTATTAATAATTTAAATATCTTGCGATTAAAGCACATAACTTCCTTACTTAGCCTGTAAACTTCCTTTGAAATTATCTAACAAATTTTCTCTTGCAATAGATTAATCTAAAAATAAAGAGTCAGTAATATTCTCTTTACAAAGATGCAATTATATATTTTAAGATTTCATTTGTCACATTAAAAAATACACATACACTTTCCTAAAGTTCGTCAATTTTGGAGAGCAAATCACAAAAATATTTTAGAACAAATTACTGAAAGTAGTTTATAATTTTATGAATGAGAACACATTGATAAATTAACTTGTAATTCATTTTTTTAACAGAAATGTGAAAATTTTGACTTTCTGATATATTTTCCTATGCAAGTACAAATTATTTGAAAATGTAAATAAAAAAATTGTTTTCCTATCGGTATCAAATGAGCATAATTAATTATTAACATAGTTAAGATATCCATAATCTATTTATATTTTTTATTATGATAAATGTTAATAAACATGCTGATCATAATTTTAATTATTGAGTTTTTTTTCTCAGAAAGTTTTTGTCTAAATGAAGAGAAAACATAAGTTGCATGCCTTGAAATGCATGTAAAATATATTCACATTTTATCCATCTGAAAATATTAAATTTATTCTATTGAAATAATTTATGATAATTGATATAATATAAAAAGCCAAAACAATACAGAATTATAATTTAATATGTTTTTAAATTTGACTTTTTATTATTCATTAAATTTTTACTTAAGAAGTAAGGATACAGTGATAAAATAATTTCTTATTAACTAAGGAATATAATAGTATATATATATATATATATATATATATATATATATATATATATATATATATATATATATATATATATATGTGTGTGTGTGTGTGTATGTGTGTGTGTGTGTGTGTGTGTGTGTGTGTGTGTGTGTCTATATGTGTGTGTGTATAATAGAGAAAATGTGTAAAATAGATAATTAAATAAATTCTTCATTATTAGAGACTAAACTCTAGAAGCTTGGGCAATCCTCCAGCGTAACCTTATATCTCTTGAAAAATTCAATGTCATTTCTTTTTTTAAAAATACTTATTATACTGAAGAAGCTCTATAGAAATACATAACGTAAACGTATTTTTGATGCCACTTATCTACTTTTGAAAAACTGGCAACCGGTTTCCGCCATCGAAATTCTAGAAGAGGGCGATAAAAGTAAATTCGCAAGCATAAAAGCCCTCTTTCTATGTCTGTTTTTTTAAATCGATTTATGTCTCTCTCTCTTTATGCGAAATACGAGAACAAATGCAAATGTACAAAGCACAAGCGAAACATTTTTTCCATTATCCGAGGGAAACATTCCCAATACTTTGGCATCATCAACTCCGACATAGTCGGCGCCTTCTTTTTCCTGTATAGAGACAGCAGAAGAAAAAAAGGGTTATAGAATTGTCATTACTCTACCCTCCTCCCCTTTATATGCGCAAGAAGGAATGAAAAATAACGCCTTGCATTGAAAAGCAGCCAAAAGAATGGAAATGAAGAATAAAAACACCTATATCTGTGTCTCTTACTGAAAAACCAAATTCGAAATGATAAATGACAGTTTAGAGTTGGGTGGGACAGCACAGAAAATATTTTCTGTCTATCCTTTTCCCTCCCATAAAACTAACAACTCTTTGCTCACCACTACGGCGAATTGTCTAAATAGCCCATAAATACAAAAGAGGAGAAAAAAAACCTCCCCCCACTGAAATGGAAAAGAGATAGATACAGAGGGAGCACCGGGAAAAGAAATAATGCAGGGTTGAGGGTGGTAGGGTAAAAACAACTTGATAAGAAAAGAAAGGCATTCAACAAGCGTACAATCTTCATAACCCGCCATAACTTGATACTTTGCTGCCTCTTCGCGAAATAACAATAGATCAAAAATTTAAAGGGTGCGTAGCAACGGAAAGGGAGTGACGTTATAAAAGAGAGAAAAGATTGAAATGAAAGATAGACACGCTCTAAAAAGAAAAGAGTATTCATCCCGATCCTTAGCAGCTCTCACCCTCTTTTTCTTTTCTTTTTTTTGGAAGAGAGTAAAAAGAAATCATTCCTTCGGTATGAAAACGCAATAAACATGCAAATATTTTCCTCCAGTACTTTTACAGCATTATTCCCTAAAATCGTATAAAGACTGGTTCAGCTTAGGAAATTCTATGCATCGGATGTTTCTCTGCGAAAAGTTGGATTTATAATGAGAAAAAAAAGAGACCTAATTTTTGGAGTTTAATTACACTATTTAGTTTTTTAATGTGTCAACGTTCCCATTTAAAGTATGAAGTATTTTATACAATTAGATTTATATTTGTTTTCCCGTGTTTTTAATAAATCATTTATCTGAAAAACTAAATAATTTTTTTCTTTTATTTCTTTTTTGTATTTTAAACTGATCTTTTAACTTTATCTTTAACTAATCAGAAATTGAAAAATCATTTACACTGTTAACCAATTAATTCTTATTAGTTTTTTCAATGTATTACATAATTATTTATTGGTTATCAAGTCTCGCGTATTTTCTAGGTGATTATTTAATTAGTTAAAACTACAAAATGTAATGAAAGTAATCAAGTAAAACTAAATATTCGAATTAAATAATCAAGGTATTTGTAAAAATGATCAGAAGATTATATTTATGGCACACACACATATATGTGTGTGTGCGTGATGAATATAGAACAGAAATAAAAAATAAAGAATGCAACACATGATTAATATCTGATTTTATGGAGATTGTCTATCTTTGCTAGATTGTCCCCAGATTAGCAACAACAAATTTGCTAAAATACTAAAATTTGCAATTGATATCAAATTCATAGTTTTCAGGATAGCTTAATTCAATAGTGGCATTCTCCATGTAATTTGTCCAAGTTTAATCTCTTCAATTTTCCCATGACAAGTGGGATGAAAAAATATACAAAATGTAAATATCGTTGAATCCCTAACTCTTGGTGTCAATGAGAATCATAACATTCCTATTGGTTCAGCAACATACAATGGCATGGAAGTGTGAAGTAGGATTAAAAATAAAATGACCAAACTGATTGAGATCAGTGACAAATGTTTTTAATATTTTTAAATATTATAATAAATCTGAAATATTATTTTTCGTAGTTTACATTCCATACTTTCATATGTTAGTAAATAAAATTATTATGATGTAATAGTGTTGATACAGGTTGTTATCAAAATGAAAACACCTGTGAATAAAAGTGACACTTGAGAATGCACTCCGCAAGCTTTGAAATATAATCCTAGTTCATAGATTTTTAAAATTAAATGTATAATTCCTAGGAGTACATGGTATTTTCTAATGAAGTTCTATAGATTTTAGTTTTTTGTCGAAACTGTTAATTATCAGGCAGCAAACACTTTCAAAGAAGTCAAACTATAAGAATTTAACTAACTTAAATAACTGTGGCTGAAATGTCCTTGCTTTTAGACGTTTCTAATGAAATGGAACCTTAAGCTATGACAGCTTAGTACGTGACAGAACAGTACAGAAAAGCAATATCATATTCAGAAGAAGATGAGTAAAAGAGAGACCGCCATGTTACTGAAGCGGATTGTGATGTCTAAAATAAAAAGATAAGTTTTGACCATTATCTATATTAGAACCTATTTTAGAATATTTATATTGTCATTAATGCTATTTATATTTGGAATGAAAAAAGCAAAAATTAATTTTTAATCATGAGAAACATCATTAAAATACGAAGTTTGGGGTTGGAATTTCGGTATTGGATTGAAAGAAAATATCAGAGATCAAAATATATAAGCGAAAACAGGAAAGATATTGTTTCGAAACAATATCAAAATATTTTTTAACCTATTACATTTTTTTTAAATATTTTTAATATTTAGAGTAGCAAGAAATTGTTTATAATAAAGAAGATTCAGAAAAAAATTCGAATGTATTCTGAAATTTTCTCCGATGAAAAAATGTAGATTCGTGATGATAAAAAGATGTAGTCATAATATAATGGACACATGCTAAACAGTATTATAAGAATTCCCTACTAAATAAATCTATCTAATGGATATAAGTAGTTAAATAGCGGTAAAACATAGCTAAAGAAGTAAATGAAAAGAAAATGTTAAGTTATTGAAAAAAAAATAGAACACTATTTTTAAAATTCCATTAGATTAATATGTAATGGATAACATTATAAATAAAAAATAATTAATATCAAATATATTTCTTAAATAATAAAAAAAGTTACTTAAAAAAGTTAAATATGAAAAAGCATAGAAAAATTATTGTAAAATTTTTTCGTTATTGAGAAAAATGAAGAAAAAATCGGAAATGCATTAGAAAATTGCTTATAAACATTTAAAATAATATTCTTTTGAAAAATCAAAATTATGATGAAAAGATTTTTGATTAAAATCTAAAAGTTATTTCTGCCTATTTACTATCAGTTTTAAGCCTTTTGTTAAAAAATTACATTGTTGTGAAACATTATTTAAAATGTAAAATCTGTCTTTATATAATTTCATTGCATTTTACTATATTGTTTATTTTTAATTTTACAATATTGTTCAAAAAAAGACACAAGAAAAACTATTTGTTTTTGAAATAAATTCAAACGTAAACTTTATAATGCAATGTGATCAATTTAAAAAAGTGTTCATTTGTTTTTTAATCATACACATTATGTCAGAATTATTTTTTTTGTTTCAACATCATAATTTATTTAATACTCGATTTTAAATATGCAGGTATTGCTTTTTTTCCACTTTCTAAATCCGAAGTGTCATTTTATAAACATAAATTCCCTTGAATATATCATTAATAATTTTTATACGATTTTGCTTAAATATGAGTAAATCACCTGCTTTTTCAACATTTTTACTTTTTATATTTGAAAACTAATATCATAAGATTACGAAGGGCAATAGTGAAAGGATTATATATTTTTTTACTTAAATCATCAATTCTGAAGTGGATCCAAATCCAGGTTCGAAGCTTTATTTTTTCACTGGAGATACAGGACTGTTACTGCTGGTTTCAAAAGACGTAGTCATTTCACTAACATCAAACCTAACAATAGAAATTCTGAAGGAATTATTTGATGCTTGTTAAATTTCAATAGTTATCTGGCCATCAAGATCATCAGATTTTGCCCCGTCAGATTTTTCATTAATGCTTCCAAAAAATACTTTTTTCAGTTTAAATGATAGATTAAATTCTAATAATTTCTGTCGTGATTGAAATTATACCTTTATCTGTTTTAATAACACAACCACTTTTATCTGTTCAATAGCCAAATTTCATTTCCCAAGCAATAGCATATTATTGTTGTATATTTTATTAGGACTACCGGAAAGTTCTGTCCATTGATCGATAATGATGTTGTTAAAACAATATTAGAGCAAGATCTTTTTCTGACAAAATTCGAGATCGCAGAAAGCTTAATTCAATCCAGCACAAACTATTTCGGATCCTATTCGGAAGATAGGATTGATGCGGAAATATTATAAATGGGTGTCACATGAATTAAGTCAGAAAAACTTTGAAG
Source organism: Latrodectus hesperus (assembly GCA_037975125.1). Classification (NCBI taxonomy): domain Eukaryota; kingdom Metazoa; phylum Arthropoda; class Arachnida; order Araneae; family Theridiidae; genus Latrodectus; species Latrodectus hesperus. Next base: position 94,657,380 of record CM075852.1, on the reverse strand, counting down.
ACAGGGAACATCTTTGCTTGTTCGCGGAACAAAATCACGTCGTTCATGAACCGGATGGTAATTGGGAATGAAAAGTGGATTACCAACGAAAACATCATAAGAAAAAGGATGTACTGTGCAGAAAACCTAGTCCTTCAAACTCTAAGCAAATGTGACCCTGGATAAGAGAATGTTGTGTATATGGTGGGAAATTTGAGAACCAATACATTCTGAGCATTAAAAATTGAACGAAAAGCTTGATTTGGAAACGTATTGTCAGCAGTAGGATACTTTAAAGGAAGGAATCCAAGAAAAGAAGTCAGCGATGTTCCAAGAAAAAGCAATCTAAGAAAAATGCCAAGGAAAGAGTTCGTTAAAAATTGCAGAACTAGTCTGAGAAATTCTTTCCCATACATCATATTATCCAAGAATCACTTGTTTCTGTCTTTGCAAAATTTTTTTGCAAAGCAAAAAATTTAAGAATAGAGAAGATATCAGACAAGCCCTGGTTAAAATCTTGGCGTCTAGAGATTAAACATTTTTATAAGGATTACACTTAGCTGATGTTTGAAGAATTTTTAAGAAATAAAAATATTTATTGCAGTTAAAGTTTAGTATATTTTTCAGAAAATAAGTTTAAAATCGTTAGTTTCTGAATTAGATTTTAAAAATTCCTATTCTTAATGTTTTGTATATTTTAAAATTCAGCTTTGAATATTTAACAATGAGATTTTCTGACTTTGTATTTAATAAGAGAATAATTTATTTCCTATTTTTTTAAGAAACGTGTTTTCAAGTCCATTTAAGAAATTTAGAATTATTTCATTCATTTACATCTTTGTCATTCGTTTTCTCATTTGGGCTCAATTATTGATCGCGAGAATTTTCCTTATCAGCTAAACGATCCGGAAGATACATTACTTACTCGAAAAATTACCTTCCGAACAACACTTACGAAACGAAATTTCCCTTTTTTTCCCCTTTCTTATTTTCCCTTCTTTGTTGTTAACTTTCACACCCAATATCCTTCTGCACACAATCGACAAAATAATTGAATTCATTTCCCCCCGTTTTACTGTAATTTTTTTCCTCTCTCTTTGCTCTTCATCTTCACACGGTACTTGCTTAAGAAAGCCGAATGCGATTAGCTCATTTCATACAAGGAGAAAGAGAGACATAAAAAATGGGAAAAGAGCGAGTGAAGCTTTTACAAACTCAAATTCCCCGTAAAAATACAGTCCTCCGATGAAACGAAGGAGAGAAAATAGAGTGCAAAACTTTCTTTCTGCATTTGTTTCCACAATTACGGCTGTCAGTTCGCGTGATTTACTCGATTTCAATTAACGGTCGAAAGCTATAAAATAACATTTATCTGAATTAATGACTCTGCAGCCGGGAAGTTCCCCTAATCAAGAAAAACATCCCGAACCCATTAAATATTCAGGATCTAGGAGAAAAATAAGTTTTTTCCTTTCCCTCTTCTCGTGTTTAACTTTTCTTATTATTCTGTAGGCAGATCCCTTTTCCCATTGTTTTGAGCTCTTACCCAAATGAGGCGACTGACTTGGCCAAGCGGGTGGGAGAGAAATTGAACTGAAAATGGTATTTTGTACGCTTCGAAAAACTTTGGCGGAGTTTTCATTTGTTTATTAAAGTCATTTTTCTCTCTTCTTCCTCATTGACTTCTTTTGTTTCTTTGGTAAGAAACATACAGTCTACGCTTTCAAGAACTTAGGATTAAATGACATCTGCTTTATGAGAGGAAACCAAACGAAGAAAAGTGAAAAACTCTCAGAACGAGAACTAATTGAAAAAATCCATATCTGTACATATTATCATCTAGGTTTATTTTAACTCTGTTTTTTGGTTTTTGCCCTTTATGTCTCACTTAACTATGGCTTGCTTTTCAATTTCAAAGTGGAAGAGGAATTTTTTATTTTTTTGTTGGCAGACAAAAGTATAAAAAGAACATTTTTGAAGCTTAATCAGAGAAAAAAGTTTTATCAATTTGTGTGTGTGTGTGCCAATAGATGCTTTATTCAGAGAGAAAGAAAACATAATTTTTCTGCTTCTTATACAAATATGCTAACAAATGTATAACATATAGTTTACGATTTATTTCATGCTTTTACACGTAAGACTAACTCATGAAATAGCTATCTAATAATGTTTTGGATTTCTATTCAATTAATGGTTCGTAAGCATTCATTGTGATAGTAGCTATTAATATAATATGTAAGCAAATTAATAATAAAAGGCAGACACTCCTATATATTTGCATTCTGAATAAATCCTTCATAATTTATTAATTACTTAAATGAATTAGCTTGTGCACACAAATTAATCTTCTGCTTTTATGCAAATATGTTTCACTGTAGTTATGTGACGAGAACATTTCCAAATCATTAGACAAATTTCATGAATATACAGTTCCTACATAGAACATTTATACTTATCATGTATAACATTTATACCCTCAAAAAAGAACAACAAATGCTTATTGCCATGATTGGTTTTCGTATAAGAAATATCTATCATATTTAAAAAATCTTATGTATCTTAAATTTTATAAATATTTGCTAAGCGATGTTATTTAAATACATATAATGATTAGAAAAATATTAACTAAAACTTCCATCAAATTTTGCATGTAATATTTCCCGATTCATCATCATCATGGATTTTCTAAGAGCTTGAGCATTTATGACTATTTAAGCAAATTTTCTAATAAAATTTGCATTAATTTCGTTTGATATTTAATCCCAGTATTCTTAGATCAAAATATACGATTGATTAGTCTATAGGCACCATTTTAATGTGTTGAGCAATTGTATTTTTAAATTGATCCATATTTATTGGAATAAAATAGCTGAGTCAGATTCACACTTTCTTAATTTGTTAATAGCGAGATAAAAATGATGCGATGTGTATTTACTTTTACTGGAGATATGTTATAATATTAAAAATCAAGATTAAAAGACATCATTAAATCTTCTAGATTGTTTTGAAGTAAATAAAAGATAGACTAGCTTAAAAGTATTCATGTCATACTATTTTGCACATTTGGCAAAACTGAAACAAATCTGTCTGGTACAAATTGTTTAGTAAATGAAATATTTTAGACTTGTCTCTTTTTTTGAAGGGTTAAAAATTTTCCCTAGTCGCTGGTATAGGAGAACATATATAAGTAAAGATGAAATGTTATCAATCTGAGACACTTTACATAGTCAGAAGCATTTACATGGAACAATACCATGAACACAGCTATAGGATCCATTACCACTTCAACATGACACAGTAACTGGCATATTGTGACCGTTAAGTCGCTTAACTATTAATGTATATCGAATATCTCTCTTTACCATCACTCTTGGTGATAGATCACTATGACAATATCGAATACATATTGTCAATATATGTTACTCACGATGCTGTCAAATATGAATGTGACATCAAAATGCTGTAATTAGAACCATAATTCTTTTAAAAACATGGTATTCCTTCATTCCTGCGGTTTTAAGTTCATTTTTGATAATATTATTGATCTAGCGATATGTCTATGATATAGCGTCTAAGATAGATGAAGTCGTGGTCACCAAGCTAACTATTCATGCTTCTGCAAACGTAATCAAAAGATTCGTGCAGATACTTGTCTTGGAAATGACTCCATTCTTAAAGTTGGGGCCGTGATGTAGTTGTATTCATCTCGTACGCCGCATGTCCTTACGTTATAAGGTCATGCGGGTGACCATGCTTTTCTTGACCAAGGATCAATGTAATTCAGCTTGGCATTCAGCATTATTGTCCACATCTAGTCTATACATATTCTGCAGATATTAATAATACCTAGACTGACCCAAAGAACAATCCATGTTGACTACTATTATACGTCTATGAAATTCAACAATGTATTCTCTTTTTTACACGACAACATTTCACGATTGCCTCGTTGGTGTGCTAGATTAAAACAGCATTCTCATTATTGAAAATCGAATATTGACTTAACAAGAGATCCATAGTATTCACTAAAGCTACCTGAGGCTCGTTAAATAGGTTGTAGTCGCAATATTCTTTAAGCGAAAAACTACCTCTGGGATGGCAGGTCAAATATTGGGATTACAATTGCTTGGTTCCTATTTCTAATCAACTTATCTTTCCCTGTAACTAGCAGAACCCCAAATTTGTGTTAGGTACAGGGAAATATGCTAGTACTCACACACTCATAGCCTTTCACTAGGAAATGGTATTCCAATGCTATTTGTGTGAGAAATTTAAACACACTGTTGATGTTGTTACCATTGTTTATTTTACTCGAATGCATTGAAAAACTATTCATTTTCATATCATAGTATCTTTTACCAGTCATAAATTTCCGGTGTGTAGGATGACACCTTCTTGATGTAGAATACCAGCAATATTTTTGACTCTATGGTAGTTTATATATTTTTATATTAGTTTGCATTTTATATTATTTAAAATGTTTCTGAATTTACAATGACTAAGAGTGAGATATATAAATATTTTATGTGTTCTATACAATCTAGTAAGAAATAGCAATCTTGATATGATAAAGAAGAAAGAGATACAATATTTAGGATTGAAGAAAGAGGCGAATTCAATGTAATGGAATTATATGAATTTTTCTCCCATTTTGAAATTTGTATAACAATGTAACTCGAGAAAAATCATTGTTATATTTTCTAGCTAAAAGTAAAATACTAGTGGTTACTGAAGATCAGTTATTTTTAACGATTGGTTAAAAAATTAGTAATAAACATATTTCTGGATGTTCATTACTCACTCAGTATGCTGATAATTAGTAATTTATGAAATATGCACATGAATACACGAGTATTTCTGTACGCTGAAACACGTATTTTTAAGAAAGCAAATACTTGCTGGAATTTTCTGAGTAAAAATATAAATTGTAGTAAAAAAAGCTTGATTTGTGTTTTTAAAAAATGAAATAACAAAATTTAAAAGACATTTTTATTTCATAATTAATGAATCACTTTTGAATTTTTTTAAAAAATTGTCCATTAATTGATACATTGTATTGTCATAAAAATGTAACTTAGAGTTGTTCTGATTTGAAAAACTTATTGTACAACTTTTATATTCCTATATTGTTGTTGTACTCCAACTAGGATGACGTTATGGGGTGCGCTGCTCCAATTTTCCAACTGAACCATATTTAGGTGTGGAGTCCGATTTCCTCAGTACACACATGCAATAGGTACCCATTTATAGGATAGGCAACCATTCACAACCTCACAACCCATTCATACAAAGAAAAGACAATGACAGGATAGATAGAGAGAGAAAGTACATCCATGTCCGAACCGGGATTTGAACCCAGGATCTCCCTATCCTCAGTCAGGCACGCTGACCACTAGACAAGTTGGGCGTCGTTATCTTGCCAGCTAGGCTCACTTTATGGGGTGCGCTGCTCCACTTTTCCAACTGAACCATATTTTGGCATGGAGTCCGATTTAAAAAATATGGTTCAGTTGGAAAATATTTATATTTATAAATTAGTTATATATATTTATCTATATTAATATTTATACTCCAATAAAAGGAGACATAACTACAATATTAAAACGAAAGCGAGTATTTTAAAACAGGTTTAAAAAATGGATGTAAAGCCAAATCTAGATAAATATGATGTGTTAAGTTGTTCATATAATTTCAAGATTTGTATTATATTTTAGTAAATATAATTATGTGGTAAGAGGGTATTTCTTCTATATCTCTGAAGATATTCTTCTAAATGATTTCAGAATCGTTATGTCAGTTGTGGAACTCATTAATCTCAGAGAAATGTCAATTAATTTCTCGAAATTATTTTGCTAACTTGTGTTGTTTAATCTAACGGAAATTTGAGATTTTTTTTTAAAATTTATAATGGAAATCTAAAAAGAAAACATATTATGCAAAAACTAGGGAGATTGATCTGTAAGAAATAAAATATTAACATCCATTTCAAAAATAAATGTTTACGTGTTTATAAACATAGATTTAAATATATTTGTATTACAATTGATCTGATTAAAATCAAGTTCGATATTTTGTTGGTTTAAAATATTTTTCACTCTAATATTTATGTTTTATTATTTTCTACTCCCATTCCATTAATACTGGGTTCCTTAAAAATTTCTGAATTACAAAAATGTCAAATGAATATATTATTTTCAGGTCTATAAATTCAAATTTTTAACTTTACTTTATATACAAAGAAAATCTAATTTTTATAGATTAAATTTTAATCCTAATTTGATGAACTTTAAGCATCTATTTTACATTTACTTTATTATGTATTTTCCATTTACTTTCACTTGATAAAAAGCCAAGGTTTTAAATTCTATTTATTTACAATTTTTCAACCTATCTCGCTTTTCTAACAAATACTTTCTGGACGAGCTCCAATAATGGCAACCATAATTATGAATCATAAAGCGAAATATTTTCATTCTAAATATTCTTTTTTTTTTAATTCGCTCTTCAAAAATTTATGAATCTATATATTCCTCCATCTCCAAAAACTTCATTCCAAAGTTGCCCGTCAACGGTCCGCTATTAATGCATTGGTTATCGCCTGCAAGGATGGAAGGAAGAGATATATCCGAGAACGATTTCGAATTTCATTAAAACCGCACCAAAAGTATTTTTCATTATGCAATGGGAAAGTATTTGTTTTATATTATATCCTTCTTTTTTTAACCCTCCGTATCCCTCTCGATCTTCTCTCCTCCCCATTCTCTTAATTAAATCGAGAATTAAGTAGAGCTCTCACTTCATGCTTTTCCCTTTCACATTCATTCTTTTCCCTACATTTTTTCCCTCTCATCGCATATTGAATGAGGAGGCACACAAAAATGAAGTTTTAAGAATCAGAAACAAATATATGTAGAAATATAAATATGGGGTGTCTTTTATTTAATTTCTTCAAGTATGTATGTGTGTCTGTCTCTATCACTCGTTCGTTTTAGTTTATTAATAACTCTTAGACACGAAAGCGAACCCTTCTATCGATTCGGAGAGATTAATATCGATAAGAGTGTAGTTTCCGAGGTTGAGATGAGAGATTATTGGTGTAAGAAAGGAGAAAAAAATATTTTAATCCTTAATTCATCGAAAATTCATTTTTCATTTTATTTCTTGCGTGTTGATGTTACACTCATCAGACTTTTGTTGTTTTGAGTGATTGATTTTTTAAACATTTTTTTTAGTTGACAAATTGATCACGCGTTTAAGTAGTTTACAGTTAAAGAAATGAATGCATCGTTTTCGTCTAAAAACTAAGTGGATTTTTTTAAACATTTGTAAAAGTTCCATTTCAAATTTTTTTCAAGTATACTGTATAGTATATAAATTTATCATTATTATAATTACTTTTCTTTAACAATGTATTTTAAACCAGAAAAAATCCCTACACTGTTTCCATAATTTTGTTCTACAATAACTGCATAGTAGAGTTGTGATATTTTTTTAAATTTCAAATCGGAATTAAATAGGTGGTGTTAATTTTCGATAAGAATTGATCAACATGTAATGTCTTCACTCACATTCCAATGTAGACTAAGTAGAGTTTTCTTTTTTGACGGTCAATATTTAGTAGAATTTGTCTGCCTTTAATCTACGAAAGAAATTATCAGAAAAAACTGACAAATTAAAACATAAAATTTATATTATTATTTTTTGAAAATATACTAATGAGGAGACTTATTTTTTAAATGGAAATATGTGCAGTTTTAGAACAATAAACAAATCCTTGCTTAAAACAAATTTTTAAGTCACACAAAATATAACTTTGAAAAAATTAACTAAAAACATTACAAATATAATATGAAAGATGTAAATAATACGCAGAAATGATAGAAAATATTTTTAAAGTGCGCAAACTTTTTCAATACATGTGTTAAGACAAGAATTAAGCTTCAATGATGGATTTTCAAATGAACACTAAAATTGACATTTTATTTATTCTATTATAAATATGCTCAGAAGCAATGTATATAAGATATTTCAATTGAATATAATTGTAAGAAAATAAAAATAAGCAAACAAATTTACAATTATTAATTTGTACATGTACAATAAATGTTGTCTTTTTGATTTTTTTTGTTTTTCTGTGTTTAATTAACAATTCTATAGAATAACAATAAAAAATAAATTTTTAGAAGTTTTACTGAAAATTTAATCTATCATTCAAATTTCAAACAGATTTAATATCAGAATGTTGGGAATGTTTCCATTGAATTGAAAGGTACATTTCCATAATTGTACATATTTGTTTTCTTGTTAATAATACAATGATTAATTATTATTTTTGAAAAAATATAAGCTATTTATGTATATGTACTCGAATATATTAATATTTTAATACTGCAACTAAGTAATACTTAGTTGCTTGAATCTTGATTTTTAAACAACAAATACTTTCAAAAATAGGAATAATAGGAATTTTACCAATCTTGATTTTTAAACAAAAAATTGTAACTTGACCATAAAAATATTTTTTTTGTTGTTCACAATGCTATGTGAGAACTACTGAATTCTGTCAATTCCAACAATTGACCTTCAGCTTACAATTTTTTGAAAGTAATACTTTTGTTATTACACCTCAAAAAATAAATATATTGCTTATCGAATAATTTTTTCATGATTAACAGCGAATTTTTTTAATTAATTCCTAAAATTAATGCACCTTATCAAGAATTCTCACTCTAAATATTTTTAAAATAATTAAAATATATCTACATAGACAGTATAAGAAAGAGATATTTTAGTAAGCTTTTGTGACTATTTGCACATGAATTTATTTGCTTTTAAAAATGTAATTATATTGTCATATAATATTTCTTTTGCTTTTTTATAAATATTCAGTTGTCATGTAGTCTAAATTTGTAGGATTGAATCATACTATATCTTCTTCAGACCAACTGAATACATCGTTAGTTCTATTTTAAAATTTGTATTTTACAGACAAAAATTTTGAAAGAAGAATCTTTGTAAGAATGCTTGAGTTATAAATATTCCTGACAAATGAAAATACATTGATTGCTTTTAAATAAGGATAAGTTTGAGGTGTATTAAATAAGTAAACTTTATATATACTTTGTGGGATTATTTTTATAAATTATTTAGCCAAGTTATAGCTTATAGTAACTAAATGTATATGTCATTTTGCTCAAGAATTTATGTTCGACTCTTGCCTTTAGTGTGAATGATTCTAATGATATTTGGAATTCACTTAAGATTATAGATTCTCTACAATATACTACTTTCTTGCTACGCAAAATTAATAGTAGAATGGCAAACTAATAATCCTATAATTATGCTTTTAATATTTTAATTATTTTCCTTAAATAAATAAACTGTAATACTTAGCATATCATACTCTAGAGTTTTATATCTGTTAATTTCAAGAGTTGCCAGAATAATTTTGTTTTTTGTTCTGATTCAATAAAACTTTTTAGTAAAACATGTTCCCATTATAAGTCGCATATTTATGACAAACTGTGTTGTTCACAGAAGAAGAGAATGTTTGTGGCTTTTTGATATTATGAGTATTTGTTATTTATTCTTCAAGATTATTTTTTTAAAAAAAGTATCAAAATTATATATTTTCAAAGTTTTAGAATAAGATTGGATCAAAATGAAAAAAGGAATTTTACCAATCTTGATTTTTAAACAAAAAATTGTAACTTGCCCATAAATATATTTTTTTAGTTGTTCACAATGCTATGTGAGAACTACTGAATTCTGTCAATTCCAACAACTGACCTTCAGCTTATTTTGCCATTTCAAAATTTGTGGTAATCCAATGAGGGTATTAAAAGACTATATGAAACAGTATGACATGTTTTTAGTACGTATATAAGCTTGTATTTACTGCTTACATAATTGACATTACTGTAACTTTTCCAATATTGTGATGAAAAAGCAATGTTTATATCAGTAGTTCTCATCACTTTTGTATAAAGCAGAGTTCCATTTCCTGTATAACCTCCGATTTCAGAAAGTGCATTATTATGTTCTATACGTCAATGGAAGTATTCATTGTAATGTACATCCAAATGGGTGACAGTTTTGCTTCATGATATTTAATTAAATAGGACTATTTCTTCTATATATACTCCTATCTGAGAACCTTCACTTCAAATACACTTTGATGATATCAATAATGTTTTACTTATTATTTCTGTTACTTATGACAATTGGACAAGCCAATTTCTCTTTGACTTCGCTATGCGAATTTAAGTCAATAGGAAGCGTGTCTTTCGTTTTTTAATCAGATCACCACGAAGGTAAAGTACGTCTTTGCTCTTCAAATCCTCCAATAGATGGCACCACCAGAGGAACCACTTCCTTAATTTTGACATTGATCTGAAGGGGGAGGAAATTTTCTGCAGACATTGCACCCATAGTAACTGCTCAAAGACCGACCACGAGACTTTCGATTCCACAGATTTAACAAGCACGTACATTTTATGTACTCGGTGGGTCTTTAGCGGCATTGGGAATCGAACCCCGCCCTTCCGGAAGGATGGCTAATGCCCTAACCACTAGGCTACCACGGCCCTTAATTATTTCTGAATTACTTGATTAGTAGTCATAGCTTAAGCCCGTGAAACTACAAATTAGTCCTTAATTTTCTTATCTGCAATTATATTTATACAATTAAAAATATTTTTCGTATGTTTGGATGGAAAAACTTTTCAGAAAATCGGGAACTAGGAATCAAATGAGTTTTTCTTAAGTATTACCTCTATAATATATTTATGAAATTAATATAAAATGTTTTCAATAAAAATTTTGAAACATTTTGTGTCATTGTATTTATTAAAAGGAAATTTTGTATGTCTTTACTCCTTGTATCACAAAGCAATTTCATGTGACAAAATTTATGTTACATTTTGCACTTATTATTTAATTGAAAGATTTTAAAATATGTTATTTTATTTTTTACCTACATAAATTTTAAAGTCACTTGTTGATATATTACTTATAATTAGTCGAAACTTAAATTTGTTTAATTTCAGAAAAATTTCCCTTTTGTGTAGATATAACTTACTTAAAAGAATAATGATTAATAAATTTTCATAACCATATGTTTTAATATCTCTTTTAGTATATATATTTTATTTGAAGAAAATATATACTTATTATCGAAGTACTTAGAGCCTATAAATTATAACGGAAAATAATTAAAACAAATAAATTTACATTTTTCTTGAGTCTAATGGAAATTGAGCAATACTACAATGCACTGAACTATTGTCATTTGAAAAGAAATGTTTTGGAAAGAATAAGCCTACATTTTTAAAAATGTATAAGGGCATTGATTTAAGTTATATTTGAAAAAATTATATATTCTCTGTAAAGAACGAATTTTAAGAAGTAGTTATTTTTTGAAAACTGTCATTATCATAAATAATTGGAAAACAAGGAACCTTGAAAATTAATATTGCTCATTTAATGCTCTTATAAATAAAAAAAGTCATTTAATCAAATTTCACATACCTCATCAATTTAAGAAGCAAAAAAAAAAGTTTTTGGAGGTAAATTTCCTTTTTTACAAAGAGAATTTGAGAATAAAATAAAGTAATTAATCTTAACTCTAATTGTTTTACTTTTAGCTTTTTCTTCACTGACGTCGAGAGATTAAAATAAAACTGTAACCCATAAAAAAAATTATTTTACCTTATTTTTAAAATTACCGAAAATATAGTCCTTTGTTCCAAGTCTGGAAGTTAAATCCAAAGTCCTTTGTAACTCGAAAAAAAGAAACAAAAAAGATTAAGGCGGCATTTGTTCTTGGAACAATAACAGCTCACAAGTTTTCAGAAAACTTGCTAGCTGGAGCCGTTACGTCAAATAATTCCTCAAGACGAAAACGCGCATCAGAACTTAACTCTTCTGTTGGAAATTACACGTTCTAGTCTCCGGAAAAGAGGGCTTAAAACACCGGAGATTGCTGTCAAAAGAAGAAAAGGGTGTGGGTGGGTGGGATTTAACCTTTGGCGAAGAGCCGGATTTAATCACGAACCAGATCCAGAACCCGATGCAGCCGTTATTAAAGGAATAGAATGACAGCTTGCCTCGAAGTGAGCGAGATGAACCAAAGGGATGGATGAAAGGAAGAAGTAAAAGGTGTTAATTCTATGCTTGTGCGTATGTCCCTCGTTCCGTCAATCCCGTTTCCCCTTTCCTCGTCGAATGATTGATTACTATTTGAGACCCCTTTTAAAAGGGAAGCGTGTTCACCGGAGAAAACTGTATTCAGGACCGAACACGTTTACCCTGTTCGATTCGCAAGAAAGCAACACATTAAGGGTGGAACTCCCATTAATTTTCATTTTACTTTGTTTCGGTGATCGGTCAAATTCTCTTCTCTCTCTCTCTCTCTTTTTTTCCTATCTCCCTATTCTATATATATTTAATTTCCTCTTGCTTCCCTCCCTCGCGTTTTAATTTCGAGCACTTCTTCATTAAAATTCTTCATCGAAGTGGACAATGTCCCAAGTCTTAAAAAGAGTGAAGAATATGAAGTGTTTTTTTTTATTTTCTGCTTTCGTTATGCACTATTATTGTTTTGTTTGTTTTTTTATCCCTCACCAACTAAGTTTATCTCTATCGCCTTAATGGATGTGGGAAATTATATCCGGGAGAAGTGTGTTCCTAAAAAGAAGTATGTTTTAATGTATTTGGAAGGGGGGGGGAAAGAAAAAGACACTTGATTGAAAGCTTATTTAGTGTCATTTGGGTTTGAATTTTTTTTAATTGTTAAAATTGGATGAATATTAAATACAAAATTCTCGCTCAACTACTATATTTTTTGATATAAGCTTTTTCAGAAAAACCATGAAAATTATCTAAATTTATTTTTGTATAATTTATTTATATTTTTATTCATATTTTAATTGTATTATGTATTTTATTATACATGTCAAGGAAAAATCTGTTTAGATTATATTAGGATCAATAACTTGCAGGAATTTTCATAATTTCAACAAATGTTGCATAAAATTTATTGAAGGCATTTTATATAAGTATAAGCACATTAGGTCAAATTTCAAGTGAAAAGAATAAAAGTCGATAAAAAGCTTTTAAAAAATTCATCACTACTCCAATAAATGTATCATTCTTATTGGTAGTTTAATTCAACTACATTGACAATAGTGTTTATATATAAATATTAATAAATATATAACGAAGTTTAACATTACACAAATAAATAAACATTTGAATTCTTTAAAAATACATTTTTGTAAGATACATAAAGCATAGATGCACTGCAATAAATCAATATTTAAATTAAATATCTCTTACATTTAACAGAATGAAAAATTTAAGTATCTATTTTTTATTGAGATATGGGATATTTAAAGAAAGATATATTTCCAATAAAAATGTAAGAGTCATTTCATTTCATTGAATTAAATAATCTTTAATAATTTAAAAAAATGCTCTTTAATAATTAACCACAATACTTTCTGTTAATTAATGGGAATAAATAACAAGTTTAATCATAAATTAGAAATATAATTTGAAAGATTTAGAGTATACTTCAAAATTTATCTTAAAAATATAAAATCCTATTTAAATGCAGATTAACATAATAAGGCTTATGTTACACATATCTTTGAAATATATAAGAACTTGGAAGAAAATAGGAATTATATCTCAGAATAAACTATTACTTTCGAATCAAGAGATATTCCCTAATATTTCACTGTTGAACCTAGTTGTTGATAAATGTGCTTTTTAACTTTTAATGAAAAATAGCATATAAAATATTAAATTATTCAAAATTTAAGAATTTTACTGAATCATATTAGTTACCATACAAAGTTAGAGTTAAAACTAAAAGAAAATGTTAGTTTTATAAGCATGATTAAAGTTTCAAAACATGGTAATTAACTGCATTAAAGTTTTAATAATTTATTCTCGTAACAATGGAATTTTTATAAAACTACAATACACTCCAACAAACAAAAATAAGATATAATTCTTTTGAAAATACTGATTTCACACACAAATTGCAATAGACACAAGTTAAGAAAATTCCTTTGATTATTTTTTAAAGGAATCGCGTAGAAGCATTTATTTCACTTATGAGAAGCATATATATATATATATATATATATATATATATATATATATATATATATATATATATATATATATATATATATATATATATATATATATATATATATATATATATATATATATATATATATATATATATATGTATATATATATATATATATATATATATATATATATATATATATATATATATATATATATATATATATATATATATATATATATAAATTAAAATTTTTATCGGATGGCACTATTCTTTCAGCATAGAAATATTTGGATAATTTGCGCTACAGTACATAAAATAGTATGATTTTCACTAAAATGACTTATTAGAATTATAGTTATTACATTGATATAACATATTTATCAAAATAATGTTTTATATCGATTATCAAAAGAAATTAAGGATTAAACTCGTGATTTAATCTTTTTGAATAAAAGTATAATCAAAATTCTATTAAAATTCAATCAATGTAATTGCTTTATATTCCCTTGTGATGAACTTATTCAATTTTCTTTGACATGTAAAATAAAAAGTAGAAATACATATTTACATTCAATTAACAAGAAAAAGATATATATGCATTTCTAATTAAAATGAATTTTTGTTGGTAAATTTTAACTTTATTCAATTGCCCAAATTTATATGATTATTTTATGGCTAAATTTTTATGTATATTTTATTAATATACATGGAATACATTAATGATAAAGCTGTATTAAATTTCCAGTGATTCTTTTATGCTAAAGCAGGCTTATCCTGAGTTTTAATTACATAATAGACAGTGATAAAGATTTGTAATTTGAATATTTCAATTGTACTCCCAAATTATTTGAATAAAACAGAGTGGCATTAACTCATATATTAGCGTTGAATTATCTGAATTCATTCAATTTAAATGATGGTTTTTAACCCAATATATAATTTTTTACTCAAGTCATTTAAGCTAATTTAAGTGTAAAATTCCTTTATATGAATATTTTATACTTATATGGGAGCAGCGAGTTATTTTTGACTACCAATTTAAGATATTTTAATCAGTTCATATGCAGAAAGAACATATAGACGTTTAAATGAAATGTACTTACTGACGTTTAAAAGCACAAATTCTTTCTGCATTGAAGATTATCACTATTTATTGTGTTTGGTAAGGAAGACGCTCCAGGTATTTTATTACATTTTTTTGATAATTTATCAGAAATTTTTGTTGTTCAAAAAATATTTTCTAAGATTTCCTTTTTCTTCTATGAAAATGATTTTAAGGATAACTTCTAAATAATAAAACATTCTTAACAATTATATTGGGTTGTTCGGAAAGTAATTTCGTTTTTCCTTACTGGATCAATTTTTTGCTAGTAAAAACCAACCATTTTGAGAGCGTGGAGTCATGCTACTACCAGAAAGATGGCAAAAATAGTTACACTAGAAATGACAGTGATACAATTCAATTAAATACTCATTCGTTATACACGTTTCATTTTTATAAAAAAACGAAATGACTTTCCGAACAACCTCTAATATAAATATCATATGAAAAAGCCTTTTTAAATCCAAATTTGATTCCACCTTTTTGCCTGACATATACGCCAAGTTTTCATTATTGAAATTAAAATTGAATAAGATATTCAAATACTATCATAATATATATTTTGGAAAATTTTTTAAACTTATTATATAATTTAAATAAGTTTTATCTTGTAATTATTTTAAAAGCTTTCAGAATTAATTAATAAAGGAATTTAAAAGTAAGGAACTCGTTTACAATTTTTGGTATGCAGACAGAATTTTTTGTAATGGTTTTTACGTCAGTAATCAACTACGTTAAATATAAGGACACTTTTGTATTTTAATGGTGCATAAATAAGAAATTTATTAATAAAATAACACAATTGTTACCTGGAAAATAACAAAATATTTATATTCTGTCTAACAAATTTAATTGCTTAATTTTAACTGCAATAATTTATATTCATGACAGAATATATTAAATGAAACTCTTCCCGAATTGTTAAGATTTTACATTGATAAAAATGATGGTTGAAACTTTGAAATATTAGTAGACGTTTCTCCATTGTAGTAAAATCAATTAATTTCATTATCCTATGCTAATATTCTTCTGAAATGATTATTTACAAAGTATTGTCAACCGACATCGATGAAATGAATAAAATACCAACGATTTCAGCCGTCGATATTGCATATTCAATAATCCCTCGATGACAAAATTGTCCTATCTTCATCGATATCATCATCCGTCATCGTTCTCTTATCAGTAGAAAAGAGCGGGAAAACTAACGCCATCTGTTAATTGTCTCTCCTTTTGTGTCCTTCATATTATTGATTCAATTTTGAGCGCAGCTCCTTTTGAAAACGGTGATCTCTAACTTGAAATGAGACAGAATATTTTTCAATGCATTATTACGTGTCGAATAATCGGGCTTGGCGGTATTATTGGCGATATTTAAAATTAATGATGTCCCCCTACCCATCATCCTCATTTTGCATTGACTTCAGTATCGAGAGGATTTCTACATCCGGGTGACATCAATGCAGAATTTTGACAATTAAGGGCTGAAATTAATTATTTGCCTGATAATCGGGTTAGATTTGCATTAACCTTTAGGAAATATTTCGTCTTCTGATTGTTTGGTGAGAGGATTCTGAGGGAAATTGATTCATTTATTTTTGATTCTTTTCTACCTGATCAAGTATTCAAAAATTGATAATGAAGCCTTAATGGGTTATTTTTGGAGGCATTCAATGGTTTGATACTGATATTAGATCACTTACTACATTTCAGATTACTATCTTTAAGCAAGCTTGAATTTGATATATAGAAAGATATCGTTTCTTACACATTACTCGATAATAAAATTGTATTACTAAAAAGTTATAAAAAGTAAGTAAAAATTAAATTTTTTATGTTTATTGTGACCATCTAAAATTGCAGTCACAGTAATAATTCATCTCAAACAAAATTCTCAAAAAAGCTATTCTAAGATTTCGTTATGCTATTTCAGACTCAAATTTACAATTTGTGCTTTGATAATAGTAGCTACTAAAATTAGGAATTATTTGAACAATGGAAACTGTCTCTTAAGTAAGTCTAGAGTGTAGAATTAGTCAGTAAGTTCTCTAAAAAGCCCATTAAAGGCTTAATAAGAGTAAAATTTGGAGAACATGCTTATATCAATTTAGGACTAATCAAAATAGGGATTTTAACTTGTTTCAGACATTCTTTTTACATCATTCCTTAGGTTGGTTGAATAATGTTTTGTTAAAGCCATAATTAGTAAAAGTCGTGCCCTTGTTAATAATACAGTTATGCACAAAGGTTTT